>BQMZ01000107.1:0-201178 GCA_036984285.1 Chlamydomonas sp. KOR1 | reverse complement strand
GCAACATATCATTACAATGCTCAACAGCGGTGACGTGCAACGCCCTATAAAATGTATATATAAATACCAAATTGTAGATTTTGCAGCTACGTCTCCGAAGGCGGGGCGTGTAGCCGAGAGCCCAATCGCAGCCTTCGCCCCCTTAGGCCAACCTGCTGGGCGCTCAGAGCCGCTGCGGCGTCCGGGCGTGAGGGCGCGGGTGCGAGGCCCCTGCGGGTGGGGGCACAGAAATGTTCATGCGTTCGTCAGGATGCCGTCAAGGCCCAGGGTCCAAGCCGACCACAGCAAACTGCCACGTACGACATCAAAGCACACGCGCACGGCAAGCAGGAGGCGGCCAGGCACAGGGCGTGGACCAGCATGGCCCTACTTGGGCGGAGCCGCAGCGGTGGTCATGAGGATGTGCTCAATGGTGACCGCCTGGCCAGCCCTCTCCTGCTCCATCAGGGCCCGCGTCGGCGTCAGGCAGCCCCCCGCCGCACCCCCAGCTGCATCGCCGCCACCGCCACCGCCACCTGCACGACCTCCTCCTCCTCCACCACCACCACTTTCACGGTCGTCCAACAGCCGCTTGCCTAACCCACGGTCCCGCGCTTGACCCTCCTGCCAGGCCCCCTTGTCCTGCCAGGCGGCCGGCGCGGCTTCCGGGGCAAAGTACCCGATTGTCGTAACCGGGGCGCTGGGAATGAACGGTGGCCCTCCTGTAGGTCCAGACGGCTCCGAAAGGGTGTAAGAGGAGGAGCCGTTGGGTGCAGGTGGGTTGGTGGCGGAGGTGGAGGAAGATACCCATGGCAGGAAGGGCTGTGGGCCGGGTGAAGAGGGCAGCACGGCTGCTGCGGCTGCTGCTTGCGTGTGGGGTGCAAGCTGCAGGCTGTGGGCCTCAGCTCGGGGTCCGGGAGATGAGCTGCTGGCTGCTGGGGTGTTGGGGAGGGAGGCAGAGGCTGACATAACTCGTGGGGAGTTGCGTGGGGAACGGCGGGGGGAGTTGCGAGGCGGTAGCTTGGCCAGGGCCGCGGAGGCCGGGCCGTACAGCGAGGAAGGGTACGGCAGGGGAATGATGCCGTTCCCGGGGCGGGCCGGCTGGGATGGGGGCCGTCCGTTGGGAGCCGTTGAGCTGCCCTGCCCCTGCCCCTGTCCCTCGGACTCCACGCCGTCCTGCTGCTTCTGCTCGGCCCACATGGAATTGACGCTGGCAGCTCTGTTGGCCATAGGCGTGGAGTTGTACCTCGGTTTGGGTGCTGCCTGGCCTTGCCGCCCGGCAGGGGTCGAGCTCGAAGGACCGCCGCTTCGGCTCTGGGATGGCCTGCGCACTGGTGCCGCCCTCTCCTGCAGAGCTAATCCACGCGACCCCAGCAGCAGCAGCCCCCCCGTTGACATGGGAGTAAGCGTCGTGCGCCTGGCCCTGGAGTGGCGAGAGGTGTTGGGCTGTGTGCTGTGTTTGGTGGTTGCTGGGGACGTGAGCTGCCGCTGGAGGTGGGGGTGGTGGGAACGGCGAGGCCGATGAGGAGCTTCCATGGAGCACCAACCTCGGTACCGTGGAGGGGCGGCTGACGTACGGCATGGTTCCAGGGGAGTTGACGGAGCTAGACAGCTGTAAGGGGACGCCGTCCATGTCCGTTGGGCGGCGGGACGGGCTCGGAGCTAGGTTGGACTGCCCGGCTGAGTAGTGGTACCCGTTGCTGCTGCTGTTCCGGAGGTTGTGGTGCCCGCCACGGCTGTGCTGGGGTGCTACAGACGTGGAGCTGCCCCGGCCGCGCCGCCAAGGCTGGACGTGCTGCTGCTGACCTGCAGCGCGCTGCGGTCGACGTGTTCAAAGATTCGGCCCGCACGTGCATACGTCAGCACGTCGGGTGTGCTGGCGGTGAGGTCCCACGGGTGCAGGATGCGGTTGTGCTGGTAGAAGTTGACCTCCATGGAAGTGGGTTCGCCGTCCAGGGTGCGGTCCGTGGCTTCGCCTGCGCTGTGGACGGTTCGGCTGCTATGGGGCGGCCCACCAGGGTTACCCGGCGCGGTAATGGCTGCGGAGCCCTCCCATGGTAAGCTGCTGCTGCCGCCTGCAGCCCCGCCGGGGCCCCCCTTCCCGGGCAGGGCCGAGAAGCTGCATGGAGCGGGGTGGGTTGCGGGCTTGTGGCGTGCTTCTTAGGGAGCACATTGTGCATGGATGGTTACGGGCGTTCAGGGTGCTGGGAATGTACGGTGCGGGCACCTCCCGGCTGGTCAGGAGTGACGGTTGTGTGCCAGCATGCTTACTACCGTACGGTAGCCATGGCGCGTAATTCAGGCATACCTGTTGCTGCCACCCAGAGCAAGCGTGCCAAGCGGCAGCTCCGGCACGCCGTTAGGACGCATCTGCCTTCCTGGCATGTCCAAGACCTTGTTCCAGGGGCTAGCTACACCAGATGGGATGCATGCCACGTGTTCACCTGCTGCCTCCGCTAGGACCCCTACGGAGCAACACGTGTGACGTGCAGTGCATCAACAGAGGCTCCTTAACGCATGATTATCATGGTATATCCTGCGCATGTCCTTCTCCTGTGCTGTTCGGCTGATTGCATTGAGAGCCCCCCTTACCTCCCCTCTACCCGGCCCAGCGTGGCCAACTGACTTGGCAGGCGCGTCCTCGCGCCTCCCTGTCCCGCACTAGGTTAACGTCTTAGGATGGTTTGCAGTATATGTCATAAGCTGTGGCCGATGTGAAGTTTGGCATTTTGCTGCCAGCGCGTCCGTTGCTTTCCATGCGGGGTGTTGGAAGTCTCACAGGTGCACAGGACCGTGGAAGAGGTGTAGTACTGAGGTAGCTTTTTGCATAACGCGTCTGAACAAATTTGCGGGTGGCAGCATGACCCTTGGAGCGACATGAAGAAGTTCATCCGCAATGCTCGAAGCCCATTCGACCGAGGCTCCAGCTCCAGCCGGCTGGTGCGCCTACAACAAACAAGCATTGCTTTATTCGTTAAAAATTATTACTGATACGCACGGAAGCAGAAATTCCTCACTCCCACAAGACCTTCACAGCTACCCGGATTTCCAACCTGACAGAAGAAGATTCAAACATTTGCATTAACCTATACTGCAGGAGTAGGTAGGCCAACGCCCCTTTCCTAGGAAGCCGTTTCTCTCCGCCTGCTTGGCTGTGAGGAGAGCGCGGCAAGCTCAGCACGGACTTCAGTGACGGCGTAGAAGCTCCAAGCCTCTCAAGTTTTCTTGTCGCCTGGCCCTCTGCTCGCCCGGGCGGGGACGCGCATCCCTAGCCCGTTCACTGGGCAACGTGCTGAAGGAAACCAGCTAAAGGGGCTCACTATACCTTCGCATATATCATCAGCAAGCAGAACATCTGACAGCAACTTTCCTCTACCCCATGTTTGCGGCAGCACAGACTCGTCCAGGCGCAGCCCGGCGTTGGCCCGTGGAGTCTTCCATGGACTAGGAGCTGATCAGAATCAGAGCAATTCTATTGATCTGATCTGGGGCTCGTCCACAAAGCCGACCTGTCCGCTCACCCATCAGCGGGTCCCATGACCTCCTGAACCCGGCCCCCTCCCAGAGGGCGGCCATCACATCGCTGCAGACACAAGGCGGGGGGGCTGCCGGCTGAGTGCTGGGCGCTTCGCAGCTGCCCCTCCGCCACACCAGCTTTGCAGCCCCAACACGGGCAACAGCCCGCCCACCTGCTTGTTCGTAGCCCAACCCCACGCTCGGCAGTGAGCCTCAGTCAACATGGGATGTGGCGGGTCCAAGCAACACGTCGTGCCGTACGACTCCAACGAGCAGGATGGCAATCGCGACAGCATAGACAGCCATGTGCCGACCATCCCGGGGCGCACCGGCGGCAAGTCCATCCGTCTCCTGGTCAGCACACAGAGCGCTCGGCAAGTGAACCGCAAGGAGAACCGCTCCTTCTTCGACAAGTCCCGCAACCCAAAGCAGTTTGACCAGGGAACCACGGGCCACGGGGCCGGCCCCTCCGGCGTTAACGCCAAGGGCACGCCCGCGCAGCAGCTGCTGCTTGCAAACCAGCAGCACCACCACAACCAACACCGGGTGGTTGCATTCGCCAGCCGGACCCCCAACCGCCTCGACGGTGCCCGGGAAGACGGCAAAGCCAGCCAAGCAGCCGCTCGAAGCCGATTTGCAAAATCCATCAAGGCCGTCACAGATGCAGTGTTCGGGCCTCCGCCCGATTGGATCCTCCGCCAGACCGCCCCCATCAAGACGCAGTACCAGTTCCTTGGGGTGGTGGGCAAGGGCCAGTTCGGGCAGGTGTACTGCATAAAGCACTCGCGGCAGGGCACGCGGTTCGCGTGCAAGACGCTGGGCAAGAAGAAGCTGCTGAGTCAGCTGGACGCAGAGGACATCAAGCGGGAGATTGAGGTGATGCATCACCTGACGGGGCACGACCTGGTGGTCAGCCTTCACCGGGTGTACGAGGACGAGAAGAACGTGCACCTGGTGAGGAGGGCAGGGGCAGGAGCAGAGGGGCTTGCACGGCATGAAAAGGCACGCATGAAGAGAACGTTGCACCTGGTGAGGAAGGCAGGGGCAGGAGGAGAGGCCGGCGGAACTGGGTCTTTTGCATGGGCCTGTGCGGGAGGGGGGGTGGGCGGGCAGGAGCGTGTGACGTTGCAGGACCGGCATCGGGTGGTAGGCCGCAGGTGGCAATGGCTTGGGGGGACTGAACTTGGTCTCCCGGTTGCCCGGGCGCTGCGGCCTGCTTGAGGGCTACGTCCAGGCAGCTTCGAACTGCGTGCATGGAGACGGAGGGCTAGAGCGCGCGGCAGAGCATATAGCTCGCTCGCGCCCCGTACCCATCCCTGCGCGATCGGGTGCAGCGGTGCTGGTTTCGGCATGCCCGCATCACATAAAAGCGAGCCTGCAGTTATGGCCCCGCGCCCGCCCACCTGCGCAGGTGATGGACCTGTGCCAGGGCGGCGACCTGTACGAAATGCTGAGGGACGTCAAGTACCTGGGCGAGGACAAGGCGGCGCCGCTGATGCTGCAGGCCCTGCGCGCCGTGCAGTACTGCCATTCCATGGGCGTGGTGCACCGGGACATCAAGCCGGAGAACTTCCTGCTGGCCAAGAAGGTGGGCCGATGCAAATGCGCAGTCTTAAAACTTCCCCACCAGGCACCAGAACACCCCTTGGGCGGCGAGGCAGGACGGATGGGAGAGGAGGCGGGGAGCTGGACCGTACGTGAGCCGTTTGCCGTACACGGGTGGATTGGGTCGCCATTTGCTGCGACGGCCTGGGCCTTCTGCCCTGTGGCGACTGCGACGCGTCCCTTCCAGTGTAGCAAGGGCTCCAGCGGGCATGGCTTGCCATCAAGCAGGCGTACAAGAACTGCAGCTGTGGGTCAGGAAGCAGACGGCGCAACCCAAATCCTGCGTTACTACAAACAAGGCACACATGTGTTATCCGCTCTTGCCGCCGTTCGCCCGGCTTGTTTTATCCCCAGGACGACATGTCGCACATCCGCCTGACGGACTTCGGGTTATCGACTTTCTACCAGGAGGGTGAGTGCAGCCTGGCCCTGGAGCCCCTGGCTCGTATATGCGTCCTTACGTGCTGGGGCCCGGACCCTGCCATGTAAGAAACAAATAGGCGAACAGGCAGAGTTCCGCTAAGGGCAGGGACGCGTGAGCAGCCTCCAGCAACGTGCTTGGCGCACATGAGGGGGCACTTGCAGTGTGCTGCGATGGCCTTACACGGTCTACCATGATACTGCTTGTTGCAGGGCAAATCTTCAACGAGCTGCTTGGGAGCCCGTACTACATTGAGGTGAGCTGACGTGGCGTGGCAGGAGCGCACGCACCTTGTAAAAGCCACGTGGCGGAAGCGCAGGCATCCCGGGGAACTAATCAGTGTGGCATGACGCTGACACGCTCTACCATTCACGTGCTTGGCCACCCTAGACAGCAGCCGGTTGCCTTCCAGCGCGTGCCTCTACCAGCATCGGCAGGCTTTTGCGCTGGACCCACTTGGACCCACTCCAGCATTCTGCTGTCACGGCCAAGCCCCGCACATCGTACGCCGGGCCCCTCTGACGCGCCAGCTCCCCCGCCTGCCGCGTCGATCATGTCCCGCAGGTCATCAAGCAGAAGTACGGCAAGGAGGCTGACGTGTGGTCCTGCGGGGTCATGCTGTACATCATGCTGTGCGGCGAGGCCCCGTTCTTTGGGGAGGGCGACGAGGGCATCTTCAAGTCCATCATGAAGGCCAAGCTGGACTTTTCATTCGAGCCGTGGCCGTCATTGTCCCGGGACGTCAAGGTTCTCCTGCGGCGCATGCTCGTCAAGGACCCCCGCGAGCGGGCCACGCTCGAGGAGATCGTAGCACACCCCTGGTTCGCTCGCTTCGCCCTGGGGTCCGACTCGGTCAAGTCGATCGGTGGCGTAGGCGGCATCAGCGGCAGGGAGGGCGGCGGGAGGCTGGGGCTGCCTTGCAGGGGGCTAAACGGCGGGCTTGGCGGGGTTTCGTTCGGCGGAGGCGGGTCAGGGGGCGCCGAGAACACGCTGTTCCTGCGGCTGAAGCAGTACTCTCGAGCGAGCCGTACGAAGAAGGCGGCGCTGCGGTACATCGTGGGCTCCATGCCGGAGGAGGTCACAGCCGGGCTGTACAACCTGTTCCAGGTGGGAGCGGGATAAGACACTGCGCGAGTGTTAAAAGAGTCACCCACGGCTTTGCCTTGGTGAGACTGGCGTCCTTCACGAAGTGCAGGGATACGGTTAGCTTGGATTGTTGCTCTCCTCAACAAAATTGGACCGTGGCCTGGGGCTGAGTTGCATGCACTTCTGCCCAGGTGACGGTTCCTGCTCGCTGTGTGTGCCATAGGTTCTGAGCAGCACCGCATACCTCCTGACGGCTACGTCCTGCGTGTTGCTCCCATCCCCCCCTCACCGTAGGACTTTGACCAGGACGTGAACAACGCCATCGACACCAGGGAGCTCAGAGAGGTGCGAGGCGGCCGTTACCCTGCTAGCATGCCCCCGCTGCCGTAGTATACGTCGAGACCATGCCTTCAATTAGGAACAGTACCCGGACTATAGGACATAAGGTTGCCCATGTTGCTGGTAACCATGCCGCCAAGCCGGCTGACCTTGACAGGGCCAGGCCATTGCGCCTAGTCCTCATTATTTTGCTTCGTACATTTTTTTCACCGCATCCTGCTACATCTTGACAGGGCTTCCTGCGGCGCAACGTGGTGCTACTGGAGGAGGAGGCCGCGGTGCTGCTGAACGCCGCGGACATGGACGGCGACGGCGTGCTGACGCTGATCGAATGGATGAGCGCAACCGTGTACATACCCGAGGAGCAGGTGGGGCTGGCGCCGTGGTGGTCCTTTTCCTTTCCACATCGTGCTGTGCATCCGCAAACCCGCGCCGCCCGCACAGCACGTCATTCAGCCTCCACTTGCCAACCATCTTGCCCGCCGCACTTACTGTAACCCTGTTCACGCGACTGGTACCCGCTCAACCCACAGCTCGACGGCCTGCTGTCCGAGGCCTTTGCCTTCGCCGACACCGACCACGACGGCTACCTGGGCCCTGGCGAGCTGGTGGCCTACCTAGGAGCCACGGCGGCGGCGGGCGGCGACGCGGAGGCCAGGCAGCTGGCCGCCGCCATACTGCAGGAGGCGGACGCTGACATGGACGGCAGGTGGGGGGCGTGCCGGCATGCCGCACACCGCACAAGCATGCTAGCATAGTCCAAGGGGGCAGCTTTTAGTGCACGGCAGACGGCATATATCCTGGCTGAGACAGGTCTCAAAGGAGGAAAGGATGAGCAGTGGCTCTGTCCGGAGCGCTGTCCGAGTGCTCTTATGTTGCACAGTGCCGTGCGTTACCAATGCAGTTTCCTGTTTCATGTGTTTGCAGGGTGAGTGAAGACGAGTTCCTGGCGGCCTACCTCATGGGCAGCGGGTCGGGGGGTGCCTCGCGTCCCGACACAGCGGGGGATGGGGCAGCCCCCACCCGGGGGCAGGGGCCCCGGGGCTGCGGCCACTGGGAAGCGAGGGTAGCGCAGGCGGGGGCGGGAGTTCCATCACCGCTCCGCTTGGGACGCAGGGCGGGGGCTGGTGAGCGTAACGAGCGTTAAGAGCTTTGGGGCGGACGTGGGCGGGGGGAAGCCGGGCAGCGTCATGGCCCCTGTGCGGCCGCGGGAGGCGGTGGCGGCTGCGGCGGTGGCGCGGGAGGGGCCGGGGTGCGGTTTGGGTAGCTTTCTGAGGCTGTGCGTTGCGCGTGTCTGTACTGCGGGATGGACTGTAGGGAAGGGGTGCCCTGGATGCTGCTGATGGGGAGGCTGGCGGGGTACCGTAGCTGTGGGGCAGAGCGAGAGGCGGTGTACATAGGTCGTGGGTTGGCAGGGCGGGACTCCGACGGGCTGGTGGGTAGGTACTTTTCATGTTGCTGGGGGCATGCCGCTGGCCCTGGCGGGCTCATGGATGGTCCACTTAGGGCCGCAAGCATTGGGTAGCTTTATCGACCACTGTCGTATGGGGTTGTGGGGTACTGGAGTTTGGAGGACACTTGCTGTGGCCGGGACGGCACCCGCGCTGCCTTCCTGGTGTGGTCTTGGTCTTAGCTTGCTGCTTAGATGTGCTGTGCGGCTGGAAAGTACTTGGAAAGGCATCTCCTTGACGCTTGAGGCTTCGGTCGCCGGGTCAGTGTCTGTGTGGTGCTTGTCATGTGAACCCCACTGGCTACCCTTGGCCAGCATGCGACGTTTCATCTACCCGGTGCAACACCCGGGATCCCCTTGTGACAACTGATCCTGCACTGCCATGATGGCTTAGCAGGGCAAGGAGGGGCCGCACACTTGGTGCAGTCAATCCATAGCTGGCTGTGTGGGATAGCCGGCCCTGCAAGCCTGTGAGAATAGAGTACTGCTGGTTATGCTTCCGGCCGTTGAAGGGTTCTTGATTCATGCTTGCGGTCGGCGCCGTGTGCAGTCTGCAGGGCTATACGGCACTGTCGTGAACTACCAACCCTGACAATGCAAGCCCCGCTTGGGCTTGCTGTCCCTGGGTGCGTGTGTGTCTGTGCACGTGTCCATGTGTGCAACCATTCATGTGCTCGGGCCGTTTGTGCTTGCAACCGTCGTGCCGAAATGTATGATTGAAATGCGTGCATAGTGCGGGAATCCTTAGGTTCGCTTTGTCGAGTTGGATCAGTGGTTTCTGGGCATGCAACCATGCCCACGCCAGAGCACGAGCTTCGTGCGTCAACTGTAAAGTGAGGTAGACGCACGTCACGGCAAGGCACATCACTTCTGGCCAGCTACCCCAACAGCCACCCCAACGGCCGAATGACAATGCAGCGCGCATTACCAGCAACAGTACGCTTGGTTGACTGCATGTCCAAATGCTTTCCTGTACGTAGGTTTTAAGATGCTTAGCTGCTGAGCTTCGCACATTTAAGGAGAGCGAAGGGCTGCAACACTCTGCACTTGTTTCGGAAGAGCGTGTCGGAACAGCGTGCCGTCCTGCATGCGGCCTTGGTCATACCAGTTACGGCCTAACCCCTTTACATACTGCCAATTCATGTCGTAGCTGTTGAAGGACGCGATGGACTCGACCAAATCCCCGCGGCAGCTCCTCCAGGCACTCTGCGCTGCCTGGAGGCGCTACGTTGCGCTGCCGCACAGGCGCGCAAACATGGACGAAATCAGAGAGATCAATTTAGAGTTGCCAAGGCTGCCTCCCGACTCCTTGATGGCTATCAAGGCAAGCCGCGGCAGCACGCGCGACCCCCCTCGTTACTACCTGCTTCTGGGACAGCTCATGCTCGACGAGGACGTTTTGGAGCTGGCATCCGCCGTGCTAAAAGCTACTGCACAACGCGTAACACTAGATGGCTGCAACGCTACCGCCGCGCAGTCGACACATCGACTCGTAGTGTGAGTGCAGTCAGAGTATCGCGCAGCTTGCCTACACGTACCGGAGCCTGGCCTCAGCGCTTGCCTTGCAGCTAGGATAACATGCATCCTTGCATCTCGTGGCTGTCATTGTCAACAATTTTTGTCTCGTGCTACAAAGTTCGCGTTTGAAACGCCAGCTCCTCGCTGTTGCTCTGCTGCCTCTGTGCCCAAACCTTCGGCAGGCCGGCAACCAGCGCCTTGGAGCTCATACGTTCCGCATCCTCGGCGCTAGGAATCCTTTCCGACGCCATAGAGGCAAAACAGGGCAAAGCGGCTGTCCCTCGTGAGGAGCGGCTGCTAGGGGGCAGACGAGGGCTGACTGCTGGCGGTTTGAGGGACCGGATGCTGGAGCAGCTCTCGGACATTAGGCTGCACGGTGCCATTGCGGACGTGCTAGTTGCGTTCGGCAAGCAGACAGAAGCGCTGGAAAGCGCTCTGGCTGCAGGCCACGATGGGGGCAGGGCTATCCGCAGCCGGGCCCGGTCAACGATGGCCGACGCCCTGGGGGCCGTGCAGGAAGGGCGGCTGGTGTGGCTTTCGAGCGCGGCCCGTCTGATGCACGTGTGCGTGGAAGCCGCGACGCTCAGCGAAACGGCGGACACCAGCAGCAGCAGCAGCGCAGGCCGCAGGCCTCGGCGGCGTTTCGCTGGAAGCTCAGAGGCTGCTGGGCGCACTGGAGGACAGCTCCCTGCTCGAGGCGGTGTGCGGGGAGATGCTGCTGCTGCCGGGAAGCTGCACGCCGTCGGCGGCCCAGATCCCAATGTTATGCCAGGCGGTGGGGGACCTCGTAGAAACGCAGAGGGAGCTCGCCAAGCTAGCACGGCACAGGCTCCACAGGCTCCAGGCTGGCGGGCCCTCTGGTCCAGGAAGCACTCCAAGCGCGTCCGCCGGGAGCAAGGGGAGGAGGGCAGCCGGCTGCTGGGACCGGGGCCTCCTGTCAGGTCCCGATCGGGGGTATCGCACAAGCCGTACGGCTGTTGCTGCCACACGACGTGCAGCAGCTGCAGCTGTGCCTGCTGCGCCGATGGGTGGTGCAGCATACGGCGCAGCGGGAGCAGCAGCAGGGCGTGCAGGGGGCGGCGGGGGCCGGAGGGCAGAGCTCAGCTGCGGAAGAGCACACCGCAGCGTCCTGTGGATGGCCCTTCCTCGACTCCATCGACGTAGGGCCCGGGAGTAAGGGTCCACTGGCTGGGGCACACCGCTGGGGCCGGCGCTGAGGACGTGGGACGCGGTGTGGGAGGTGTGGGAGGCAGTGGGCGAGGAGAAGATGGCGGAGCACGGCCTAGCAGCTGAGCTGGGCCAGGCGGAGCACGGGTTCGGGTGCGGTGGCAGGTGCCTCATGCCGGCCTTGCTGCTTGAGCCTCCAGCCCTGCATACCGAGCTGCAGCACTTCTTGCAGGCCGCTGAGTGCGCCGTGGAGGCGCACGGTGGTGGTGGTGGCGGCGGCGGCGGTGCTGGCGGCACCGTGTTAAGCAAGGGCCTTGCGAAGGTGCTGGCGCTGGACGTGGGCATGGTGGTTGACATAGTGGGTCGCATGCACACGTGGCAAGCGGAGCGCTTCCCGCCGCCGCAGCCGGAGCCCGAGCAGCGACAGCAGCAGCTGCACCTTGCGGCGGCGATCATTGGCCTGGAGGCGGCAGTGAGTGCGGTGTCCGTGCTGACGGTGCTGGCCAGCAAACTGGGGAAGGAGCTGGGGCCGCCGCAGGTGGCGGGGCAGGAGGCCTGGGAGACGATCTTTGCACGCATCGGCCCAGGTGGCATTGGCACGGACCCGGGGGAGGGCTCGGATGAGGCGGCTGGGCTGACGGGGGCGGAGGAAGCGGAAGAGGACGCGGAGGGATGGCGGCTGCAGGGCCTGCGCCTTGCGGTGGACGAGTATGTCACCAAAGCCGTGTCCGTGGCAGCCAGGATGTGCATGTACTGCTCTGGCTTCAAAGACCCGTTGGTCGAGCATCCGGCGCAAGGTGCGGCCTGGCCTCGTCCTGAAACGCGTCGTGGTGTCAACGTTCTAGGGCATGTACCACGCAACATGCACTTGCGGCATGTTCCAGGCATGCTGCTGCTGCTGCTGCTGCGTCACTTGCTTCCTTGCACAGGCCGCAGCATGAATGGTACCTTATGCGTGACGGCCACTGCCCAACGGCTCTGCCCTGAGGCCAGCTGCGAGCCGTCGGGTCCTTACCAGTGCTGCACGTGGGCACTTTCGCAGCTGTGTCGTCATGCACATAACAGGTTATTACACTGTCCCCTCCTGGCCGTTGCTGCCTGGCAGGTGACAGCACTGCGGCTGAGGCAGCGGCGTCCGCCGCCACCGCCTCCGCTGCATCTTCCTCCCCGGCCTCCGCCAGCCCCACCTCCGCGGACCCCGCCTGCACCGCCCAATCCTCTTCCACCCGCGCTTCCACCGCTTCAACTGCAGCTGAAGCTCGCACCCTTTGCAAGCCGTACACCAAGCAAGCCGTCTCGCGGCCCGCGTGCCTTTCACTGTTGCGCGCGGGATGGCTGGACTCCCTTGCCCGCCTTGCACGGATGGCGGGGCGGCCTTGGTGCGAGGCAACGGCTACATGTACGGCCGTTTGCGGCAGGCGGTATCCTTTGGTGGGGACTCAGCCTCAGCTGTGGTGCTGCTGAGGACGGCTGCAGTCTTCAGCGGGCACGGACGTGTGGGGCTCGGGGCAGACCCGTCGACTGCGGCGCACGGCCTGGGGTGGCTGCTGGAGAGCATGGGCAAGGTGGCTCTGTGTGCGTGCAGCCGCTTGGAGGAGAGGTTGGCGGAGGCGAAGCAGCGTGCGGCGGAGCGCGAGGAGCTGCGACGCGGGGGCCTGCGGCGGCAGCGGCAGCGGGGCGCATAGGACGCGGCCGCAGCGGCAGAAGCAGCGGCAGCAGCAGCAGCATGACGCGCTGGATGAGCATTGCTTGGAGCAGCTGCGGAGCGCACAGGAAGCTGCCGGCAGCTGGGCAGAGCTGCTGAATGAGCAGTTGTTGGAGCTGCTGACTGTGCTGTACGGGCCCACCGGCTGGTTTGACGCAGGGGAGACCCTCCTGGATTATAGCTCTTCAGCTGCGTACGTAAAGGCCGTGGCCGCACTTAACACATACACCGCTGCCTTACTGCGGCCCCACCTCTGCAGCACCGCCCACGCGGCACTGCGCGGCGCCGCCGCCTACTGCGGCCTCGCCTCGTGCCGCCTGGCCACGTGTCAGCTTGAGGCAGGGGAGGTCCTCACCAGCACCTGCCCGGAGGGCTCCCTTGCATGGGCCCAGCCGCTGTCGGTCGCGTGCGAGCTGCTGATGTACCCCCTGTGCGAGTGGATGCCACCCTGGCAGCTGCTTGTGCGGGCCAACCCACTGCGGCTGTTGGAGGCTGCCCTGCGGCGGCTGGTGGGAAGCATGGAGGCAGCAGGGGCGTGGAGGCGGCAGGGGCCTGGGGCGGCGGGGGCCCTGGCGAGGATGGTGGGGGAGCAGCAGCCCTGCGTGGTGCAGCGCATGCGGGCGCCAGGGTGTTGGGCGCGGTGGCGAGGATGGCCGCGAGCGAGCAGCTGGGCCCCCACGTGGCAGCGTGGCTGGTGGTACAACCGCTGGGTGTACGGCAGGAGCCCACAGCCGGGGTCAGCAGCGGGGGCAGGCGGTGGAGAGGGCGTTGTGGGTGGCTGCGTAAGGTGCACGGCGCTAGGCAGCTGGGCGGATGTGGTGGCGCTGGTGGCGGGCCAGCTGGACCGAGTGTACGGCAGGCAGTGGTGGGCGGGATGGGCGGGGCGGTTGGTGGAGGCGGCGCGAGAGGCGGCGGCGTGTGGGGGGTGAGGGGCAGGTGGCGGCGTGGCGGGGCTGCGCGAGGTGGCTTTGGCGCTGTGTGTTGAGTGGCACGGGGAGGTGTGGCCTGGTGGGGAGCTGCCCGCGGGGCTGGTGGGGCGAGGCGGGAGGCAGCGGGAGCAGGGGACGATGGCGGCTGCAGGTGCACCAGCGGTGGGCAGGGGGCAGGGGCGGAGCGAGAGTGCGGTGGTGGTGGAGGCGGGTGGTGTGGATCTTGGGGCAGCAGAGCGGGTAGCAGGGGAGGTGGCGGGGATAGAGTCTGGGCAGGAGGTGGTGGAGGTGCTGTGGCCCCGGGCGTGCGCCAACGAGGGGTGCCAGAGCTTCTTGGGGGAGCGGGACGCTGCACTGGGGCTGCGGCGCTGCGGGCGGTGCGAGGCGAGATATTGCAGCAGGGAGTGCCAGACGGCGGACTGGCGGGCGGGGCACAAGCGGGAGTGCGGGGCGGTTGGGGGCTGACTGGATACTCGAGCTCAGCTGCTACACGTGGAACCCCACACCTGCATCTCACACCTGCACACCACAGCACACAACACCACGCGGCCAGCATGAGGAGTCGAGGCACGTGCGCAGCTACGCATATAAGTCATGTGCGCCGAAAGCGAGGATAGTAGTGAACGATTCCGGCAGGCTTGTTGGTCTTGGGTCGAACCTGACTGGCTTTCGGCGCTTCGTTGACACATTAGGCATCATGAGTAACCTCTTGAGCACCATAGCGAGGGCACGGCCGCTGCAGGGTGGACGTGCCTGTCTCCGGGCGGGGTTCCTTACGGTGGCCTGCTGCCGCACGGGCTGCTACGTACAGAGGGCAGAAATTGATGTAGCGGCACCAACCTTTTGGCACCCACCGTGTACGGCAGCGCGGCTATAGAACTTTGGGTGGGCGAACTTTGGGCGGACGAGTCAGGCGTAACCTGGTGGAGGGCGCGAGGGCCTCGAGGCTGTGTTGAGTCGGGCGGGCAGTGGCCTGATCATCCTTCAGCAGGCTGCCTACAGCGGACCGCCTTCTCCGGAAACGGAAAACGCTCCATCAATGTGAGGTGTGCTTGGGAAAGGTTAAGCTGGAGTTGGGTCACTGCGGTGGGGCTGCTTGTAAATCCAGGCAGGTACGGCGCGTGGCGAGTTTTTCTGTGCGTGGAAAGGTTTACAAGTGAAGAGACGGGAGAGGACAGGCCAGCGGGACCTCAAGGCCCAACCAGCACAGGCAAGCACCAACACCACCAACCCAGCGCACCCCGGACTGCAAAAAGGGAACACCTAGAGAAGGAGAGGACCTGAAACCAAACACGTGGTAAGCCTGTTCGTGGTTGGCGTGAGGTAACAAAACTTCAGCCCGATCGAGAGATAGGAGCCCCGGGGTGCCGATCGGGGAGTGCCCTGGTCCCAATACAGGTACCTGGGACCAGCTGGGGGCCTGAGACACAACGCACACTCGGGGTCTCATGAGGGTCGGTTCCCTGGCCACGAGGGGCTCAGGTTCCCCATAGTTCACCCTGTCGCCGCGGGTGCAATTGTGCTCATAACAACCAGTAAGATCGCATGGTAGCTGTCAGTGTCAGGGGATGCAGTGTTTCGTCCGCGCGGCGAGCAACACATGTAGCTGTCTTCGAGCTGTCGTGGCGCTAGGGCCTCCCTTGCACACGTCCGGTTCCCGAGCATCACCGGCTTGGCCTGCTGGTTGTTCGCTGAGAACTGAGAAGAAGTAATACTTCAAAGTTACATCATGTATCTGTCTTGGCATAACGAAGACTCCTCCTGTCCTCAAAGCAAGTTGCTCAGAGCACGACCGACCAGACGACCAGCTCAACCCTCAAAGGAATACATGGACAATCAAATCTGAAGAATTTGTGCCAACAGCAAGCATGCCGCTAACGGTTTTGCCAGGTGGAGGGTAGGGCCGTTGAGGCACAGACCAGCGATGGCGACGTCGCCCTCAGCTGCAAACGACGCGTGGTTGCGCACCGAACTACATGGAGAGGATGAGCTTGACGAAAATGGAGCCCGCGTCATGTCCAAGAAGATCGTGCACCGTGTTTGTCGAGCGCGTGGGGAGTACGCCACGCCCTCGTGTCACACAGTGCTGTACCTGAGCGACCTCAAGTTTCGTCGAATACAGAACCTGGAGGCAAGCCCATTACATGGCTAGCTCGTACCTAGCAATGCACGTCCCCGCACGCAATGGATGGCCATCATCCTGATTGGGCCTTGGCTCACACCAACGCACGTGGCCGTGTGTTGACCTCCATACTCGCACAGCTCAACCTCTGTGTCCTTGTACGTAAGCTTTTGCGTAAGCATCCTGTTACCTCATTGCCCTAGCCTGCCATAGCTAACGCTACATGCTTACGGTACTTCATTATCTTTATGCAGGAGTTTACGGCGTGCAAGGTGCTGTACTTATCCAACAACTGCCTTACCTGCATCGACGGGCTCGAGCACATGACTCAGCTACAGGTAGCATGTTGGGAAAGGGTGATGTCTTGCTGTGGTTGCAGACTAGTAGTACCAATTTGCTCAACCCACGACGCCTGAAAACTAGCAGGACTGTATGGCTCGACCCACGGCGTAGGAAATGTATTGGTTTGTGCAAGACAAAACACTGCGTGCGCTGGATCGCATCTTGCACCCCGGCAAGTGCCTGTTTCAGCTAATCCTCCTCCTGCGTGACCCCTGTGCACCCCAGGTGCTGTACCTACAGAACAATGACCTACGGCCAGGCTCCCTGCTGCCCCTGCGCTCCCTGGCCCACCTCGCCACACTCAACGTGTCCAACAATCCACTGCTGGCCAGGGAGGGGCACGCACACGGTCACGGTAACGGACACGGGCACGTGTCCAACCACGTGCCCATGCACGGGCACGGGAGCACACTCGGACACGTGTCTGTGAGGCAGGCGGGGCAGCTGCTGAGCAGCAGGAGCAGCAGCAGCAGCAGCAGCAGCAGCAGCAGCAGCAGGAACAGGGGGCAGGGCGCAGCGTGCCGGGAGCGCGCGGCGGTGAGGAGGGCATAACGCCGCCTGACGGCGCAGGCGAGGCTTCTGCATGTGGCTTCATAGGCTTGCCTCCGAGCCTGAGGACTCTGCACGCGGCAAACACAGGCAAGGACCTGGAGCAGGTGGTTAGCCTTTTGAGCAGCTGCGCTCGTGAGCTGTCTCTTGTGCACAGCACAAGAAACGGATGCGGGCTGGGGCTATGGGCGAGGCTCGGGCGTTTGGAAATTCGTTTGTCGCCGTGAAACTGAGCATGCTTCATGCCACGTGGCACACGCGACCTGCACCAGTGGCTGCATCTGCCCCGACGTACAACGGGACACGCCACCACCCCTGACTAGTATTGATATCATTTCTTCGTTTGTGGCTGGAGTCCGAGGAGAGGCCTTTGTCCTAACTGTCTGTCCCACAGGCCTATCCTCCGCGGCCACCCTTGCAGCCCTGGCTGTCCTGTGTCCACAGCTTGAGGTGCTGGATATCAGCAACAACGACCAGCTAGGGGCCGCATCATTATCATTATCAGCAGCAGCAGCAGCAGCAGCAGCCCCAGTACCGAATCTGAGCAGCAGCAGCAGCAGCAGCAGCAGCACAAGCTGCCATAGAAGCACTCGGGCTGCCGCCACTCCCACAGACGGGGGTGTCCGTTGCGCTGGAGGCCGGTGGGGAACCTGTGGCGGGCGCAGGGAGCTTGGAGGGCGGGCAGGTGCAGGTGGCTGAAACGGAAAGCGTGGGGGCCGGGGCCGGCGCTTGTGCGAGACCTCATGCGGCAGCGGAGAGCGAGGCAGCGGCGGGTCTGGAAGCAGCAGCGGATGCAGGGGGAGCAGCATCCGCACGCGCTACCGGTGTCGGTGGCAATGGCGTTGAAGATGGATGCGGCGGCGGTGGTGGTGCCGTCACCGCGGAGGCTGGGCAGGGCAGCCAGCGAAGCACGGATGGGGTGCTGGCAGGAGGAGGCGACGAGGCCCGGACGAGGCCCGGGTGCTGTGCTGCAGGCGCTGTGCGGCCTAGGGTCGCTGCGTGTGCTGTACACCATGAAGACACCGCTGCACAAGGTGGGCGGTGGGGTGAGCTGTGCCTTAGGTATGCTAGGGTGCCCGGGACTGAGGGCAGCAGGTCACGTCACCGCAGGGAGGCGTCCGTGAAAGTGGGGTGCACGGCACTCTGCTTGGCGCATGGCACGCGTAATAATGAGGGGGGGGGGCGTTATCTGATCGTCACGGACAAGCCCCGACGGCCGCTGTGCACAAGTGCCCCAGTGCAGCCGTGCCCCTGTAAGGGTTCTTGCCTTGGGCCTTGGGCCGCTGCGTGTGCTGTACACCATGAAGACATAAGGCTGCATAAGGTGGGTGGGCAGTGGGGTAATGCAGAGTGACAAGATAACAGAAGCGGATAGCGGAAACGGTTGGCCTGTGGAGGGTGTAGGGTGGGTTTGGGTGGTGTCGGTAAGCGTAAGACGGTGCTTGGGGTTGAGGGCAGGTCATGTGGTCGCAGGGAGGCGTCCGTGAAAGCGGGGTGCACGGCACTCTGCACGCACGGTGTGAGTCACACACACGCAGGTTTGCGCCGGGGTCCCAGTGCCGCCCTGTGAGGAGTCTTCCGCACGTGTGGCCGTACACGTGTGGCCGTACACGGCATGGGTTCACGGCCTACTACCCATACGCCATACCTGCGGCTGTGTGGCGCCATCTTGAGTCCTACAAATGCAACGGCCGAATATACTGAAAGATTGCCTTGTCCTCCAAGCGATGCTGTACTGTCCAACGCCCATGCGCTCTTCAGACACCCAAACCACGCCACCTGGAAGCGCGGACGCGCTGTACTCAGGCAACACGTGTTTCAGTATTTACCGTACGCTCTTACAAGGCCTGCTGGCCTGCGCCCCATACGTCCCCTCAGACTCCCAACCTGCGCCGCATCCTCATCTCGGCGCTGCCCCGGCTGACCTACCTTGATGACTTTCCCGTGGACGAGTGCGATAGGAGGTGGGGCAAGGAAGGGACATTCCCATGTTGGCCATGCGGTTGAATAATTGGGGGCTTGTGCTGGTTGGGAATGGGTGGACGACTGGCCCCTGGACGAGTGCGATAGGAGGTGGGGCCAGGAAAGGGACAGACAGGCGTGGGCTAAGAGTTTCGAGTCAAAGAGGTGGGGGCGTGGCTGGTTGGGGTGGGGCGGATGGCTGCCCCATGGACGAGTGCAACAGGAGGTGTGGGAGGGGAAGGGACCGGGGGAGAGATCTCATCTGTTTGACTGAGTAGGTCGGGCTTGGCCGGTCGTCGACTGGGGGTGGACGACTGCCCGGTGAGCGTGTGCAGCAGAAGGACACCGGGATTGGCACGTGAGCCCTTGTCAATTTGTACCGCCCCAGGCCCTCTGTAGAGTATCAATCACCTGGAGGGCTTGGGCGCAAGGGTTGGCGGCGTCTGTGACTACGTGGTCCTGTTAGCCCACTGAGTATTGCCTTACTGCCTGCTCCGTTTCTGTGTATCCCGCTATACTCCGGGCCCTCAGGGGTTGCGAGGCGTGGCTTGTCGGAGGTAAGCGTGGGTTGTGAGTCTTCCAGCATCCTGTACGGGAAGAATACGCCGCACGAGCCCTGCGTACAGGCGGAGCACGAATTGTGATGGTGATTCCAGCCACCGCCATCCATGTCTGCCAACTGCATCATCCCTCCGCGCGGAGCACACGCAAGCATCGCCGTGGGTTAGGCAGCTCGCATATCGCGGTAACAAAAAGCGCCCCAAGCGCAGCACGCCGATGCCCCCCGCAAGCGTAGTTTCCTGTCAGGCAGCTCGGCTGGCGTGCGCCCACCTCCCCCTCGCCCCTTCTCCTGCCCCTGCCCCTCGTAAACCCCCCGCACCCTTGCGCCTCCAGGTGTGGCAGCGGAGCAGGCCGCCCGGTTGGCGTACCGTGAGGAGCGGCGGCGGGCGCGGCGCAGCACAGTGGCCTTCGCGGTGGAGAGGAGCGGCGGAAGGCGCTGAGGAGCTGCGGGCAGCAGGTGCGGTAACGCAGAATGTGAACTGCCCTAAGCGTGTACCTGTCTACCAGCTGGATATGGGGAACGTAAAGCAAAAGCGTGGCGGGGCGCGGTGAAAGAGCTGCGGGCGGCAGTGCGGTGTGATAGCATTGAACATGTGATAGCTGTATTCTAACTGGACAATGCGCCTGTTTACTAGCTGAAACGCGGGGCGCGGCGTGGGTAAGAGCTGGGCGGGGCAAGTGGGGGGCAGAGGCTTGGAGGGTAGCGGGTGGAGAGCTGCTTGGGAACGAGGGGATGGGGCGTCGCTGAAGTCAGCAAAGGCGCTGGCGCAGGCAAGGTGTCAAGGAAGGTGCATAGCAAGCCGGCAATTGCAAGATCAGGAGGGTTGCTTTGTGTTGATCAGTCGTGTGCATAGGGTAAGAGATGAGAGTGCAGGGCATAATACGCGCAGCTGGGGAGCTGTGTGATGGCAGCTGACGGACAAGCGGGGCGGGCGGATGGGCGCGAGGGGCGACCGATACGGCCGGGCTGTGCACTGCATGCTACACCACCCATAATTTTTTGGTCCACAGTACGGCATCAATGACAAATGCTGCACGATGAGAAGGGCCTATCCCACGGCAGCATCTGGGTTTTTGACTGCCCGGCACTTTCTTCTCCGGCCTCACAGGCCACCGCGCCGCGGCGGTGGCGTTGACGGCTTGGCTAACGGGTATGCGTATTACTGACCTGTCGATGTTTGCTGCCTGTTGTTTCTTCCCGGGCCCCGTAGGCCACGATGCCGCGGCTGTGGCGCTTCTGCTGGAGGACCCCGACCGCGAGGTGGACCGACGCATGGGGCAGCTGCAGGGGCCGACAGACGAACTGCAGCAACTGCAACAGCAGCAGCACGAACAGAACGGACAGCAGCAAGAACAAGATGGCTTTCACGGCCACGGCCACGGCCAGCTGCTGCTGACGCCCGACCCGCACCGGCTAAGCCACAGTTTGGACCCACGGCTCACCCACGGGTCAGCGCTCACCATGGCCACCTCCTTGGCGCTGCCGCAGCTGTCGCCCCAGGAGCTGGACCGGCTACTGCCAATGGCCACATACAGCAGCAATGCTGCTGCGGGCACCGCAGGGGCAGCAGCGGCGGAGGGGGCGGCAGGGGCGGGGCTTGGGCTGGAGGCGGCGGCGGAGCGCGACGGGGCCGTGTGCAGCAGCGCGCAGCGTGGGGATGAAGCGCTGGTAGTGGACGCTGATACCTCTGCCAACGGGGTTTCGGTATCCACGTTGGCTGAGGCAGATGCCAGGGCCGCTGCTCCTGCCTGTGCCGCTGCCTCTCCAGCCGCGACACCGGCGCCGCCAGCCCTGCTGCTCCCACCCGTGTTCACCGCCGCTACACCCTCACCTCCATCTGTGACGCCCTCAGCGACCAGCACAACGGCTCCACCCGCACACCCCTCCCTGCCGTCAGCCCCTGCTGCTATTCCCCTGTCACCACCAGCTGAGTCACCCTGTGCAGCCCTTGCCCAGGAGCAGGGGGTATCCCCTGCCCCTGCCCTGGCGGGCCCGGCGGCGGTGGTGGGCGGCACCCCCGAGTGCGCGGTGTGCAGCGAAGTGTTCCAGGAGGGGGAGCCGGTGGCCCTGCTGCCCTGCCAACACTTCTTCCACAACAGGTGGGGTGCCCAGCTGCTGCCAGGCAAGCCTTGTCCTTGGCTTGCGGCTTGGGTTGCGCGTTGGTTGGTTGTGTACAGCGGTCAACCTGCATATACTGTCAGCCGCCGTAAGCAAGAGCATGCGGGGAAGGCAGCCCACTGCGTATCCACTGCGTATGCGTGCTTGCCGTGTTGATTTGTAACGGATCAAATGCCGCTTCCCGCCGCCCTGCTCCCCTCCTTGCATCCCACCACAGCTGCATCCGGCGCTGGCTGCTGGGCTTCCGCAACTCCTGCCCCATGTGCCGTGCCCCCGTGAGGCCGGCACGGCCAACGGCAGCCGTGGCAACGCCACAGTTTTACCAGCACCAGCAGCAGGTAGCGCCGACGACTATGACAATGGCACAGCCCCTGCACCAGCACACACCGCCACCGCCACCCCTGCCCCTGCCCCAGCCAGAGCAGCAGCCGCTTACCCCAGCCCTTCTGCCTCCAGTTGCAACTGAGCAGCCGAGGACCCAGCCCAGGGTGGCCGCCCAGCGTGGGCTCCAGGCAGGAGAAGGGGAGCTGTGCTTGGTTGCTGGCGCGTTGCAAGCAGCGTCCGGGGCACATGGCTGCCAAAGGAGTCAGCCGGAGCGACAGCAGCAGCAGCAGCAGCAGCAGGGAGGAGCAGGAGGAGGAGGAGGAGGAGGAACAGGAACAGCAGGCGCAACAGGAGCAGGGGCATGGCCAGCAGAGGGGGCAGCATGAGGCGAGGGAAGGGTCGGGCGATGCAGACGGGATGGGAAGCTCACCACATACACAGCAGCAAGAAAGGCAGCACATCCATGGGACAGCGGATGCTGACGCTGTCGGGGGCCGTGAGGGGCCGCGGCAGGAGGGCATCCCCGGTGTCTCGCGTCCTGCTGCAGGGTGTGGGGCCGCTGGGGGAGCAGGCGACAGCGGTGGAGGGTGCGGGGAGGAAACGGGGGCGGGGGTGGAGGACCAGCGCGGGGCTGGGAGCAGCGGCGAGAGCGAGGGCGGGGAAGGGGAGGACGGCAGCGGCACGGACAGCGAGGTGCACGAGGTGCAGGCTGCAGGTGGGGCGAGCAGCGACGCAGGCCCGCAGCAAGACCAGTTGCCCATACTAGCTGCGGATCCGGTGGGCTCTGCAGCTGTTGCAGCAGTGGCTGCTGGCGTATATGCCGGTGGGGGCGGTCGGGGGGGGGGGGGGAGGGTCGCGGGAGGGCCCCGCTCTGCCCCTCGCGGTACGACTACCGCGCCCCGCTGCCAGTCCCACGGGTCATCACCGAGGAGGACGAGGAGGGCTGCTGGGAGCTGCCGCCGTCAGCACACGTGGCGGCAGTGCCGTACATGTGAGCAGTTACAGCATGAGATTTCGGCGCGGTCGTGCATGTGGCTGTAGGGCACTAGCACGATGGGCACCAGAGCTCTGATGGGCACGTGCAGTGGCGTGGGCACACCACGTTCGTGCCCGCACGGAGGTGCAACGGGTGCATGTGCACCATAGCTCGGCGGTTTCGTGGCGTGTGGTGGACTTGTCCATACGTTCCGTACCTGACGCCGACGGTTGACGGGTCAGCAGACCTTCCGTTATCTGAGGTAAACGATGGGGAAAGCCCTTCCCCTGGCGCGTTATCTGCGCATTTGGTACTGTATTTGCGTTTTGCGGCATCATGACACCCATGCGACCTCCCCTGCATGCGACCCCTTTGAGGGAGACTCAAGCAAATGCAACCGTCAAACGTGCTGTGTTGGCGGGAAGTTGGGCACCGGTAATGCCTGCACAAGCTGCGTGGTGTCCGTCAGTCCAGATGCTTGAAAGGAAGCTAGGCCTGCTGTTGCTGCACGTTGCTTGTGGCAGAGCAGGACAGAGGCAAGGTGCGGTACTGTTCGCTGCTGTGAAGTGATTCTGTGCTTGAATGAAGTCATGGGACAACCCTGACTCGGCTCGTCGGCTGGTTAGATCGTGAGAGTGGCCAGAGACTACCGGTAACTACCTGCTGCCGTGGTCCGCTTCACGTTCTAGGATCCCCACCCAGCCCCGTGGCTCCTCGTGACCCCGTCCACACGGCAACAGGGCTTGTCCCAATGCTCGGAAACGCATCTGCCATCACTGCGCTAAAGTTGAGTCCATGCTATTTGCGTGCGAGGAGACGCAACGCAGGGTAAGTGTGTGCCGGGCGTCGGTTCAGGGAGGCTCCCTGGTGGCAGCTACCGTAGCAGGCGTCGCGATAGACGTCGAAGGCGGCGAGGCTCTCACCTGCTATGCTACCAGGTCGGAAACTTGTTGAAAGTGCGCGACAGTGCTTGGGGAGTCAGGGGGTAGCCAGGCGCACGAAAGCAGTTACGACACGTGCGACAATGCTCGTCCCCCGGCAATGCGCCACCCAAATCGAGGCACGTAAACTCGTAAATGCCTCGCTTACCCTTCCCATGCTGTACCAGCCCCAGCCCTGTACATGTGTACACCAAGCGTGTCCAGTACGCCACTTGAGCACTAAAGCATGACTGTCTGCGTAGTAGACTTTGATAGAACGCGATTTGGGGCCTATGGAACTTGAGCTAAACATAATGACTTGACTTGCGGTTGCAGACATGTCAAATGACTTCCCCAAAAGCAAAACAGTCAACTTCCCCGCCCGAGATAGCCAAGGCACTAGCACTACCTCCACCTATTTATAGCAAGCTGGCACGGCGCATATCATTGGCGCACACTGGGGAAGAAGGCCAGCAAGGTGAGAGCGCACGGTACTTGCTTGACAAATTGACGGGGCGCACAAAGAGCCCTGACATACTCATATGACATGTTGCATCTGTGAACGTAGTCGACTAATAGATGCACGGAAGTGTGTTTCGCGAGGTGCTCCTGAGTCAGTGCGGCATGCCGCCGTTTCAGTCACTGCAACCCATGCGCTTGATAGCAAGAAAGTAAACGGCATCATATACTGTCTCAGGCGAACAACAGTTCATGACGGCGGCATGTGCGAATCATGCGCCCAACCCTGAGCCCGACGCTCATGACTCTGCGCCCAAACAAAAGCAGCACGCCTTGCACCAATACACCCCCCACCCGTTTGCATGCCCTTACTGCAGTAACTACTGGCCTAGCACGCGGTGCGGCTGGTAACGATGTACCGTTGCCAAAAGCGGACGCCGAGCCCTAGCCTCCCGTCGCCCACGTCACGCCGTAGCAGCGCTGCGCAAGCACAGCAGCAAACGCGAGAAACGCGGCTTAAGCCACTCCAACAGCCATGGCGACCATGCAGCCAGTGACCCTGCAGCCCGCAGCAGCTCGGAATCATGCGGCAGCGGGTCTGAGTCAGACAATGGCAACTACGACGTTGACCGGGCCATCCGGTTGGCACGCAAGCGAGCCAGCATGCGGCTCCGGGCGGAGAACTCGCGCCTGGCGCTGCGTGCGTCTACACACAGCCTGATGGCCAAACTGGCAGGAGGGGTGGACCTGGACGGGAACGATCAGATCACACCGCAAATGATGCGGGAGCAGGTGGGCCTGCGGCGGGTGGGGCTTGGGGTACCGGTGCCGTAGTATGGTGATGATGGGCGTCACGTCGTGCCTCGCGGACACTTGAGTTCACCCACAGGCTCATTGGCATTGTGCGTACAATACGAATTAATGCAAGTGTGTCAAGGGGGCTTGTCAGCCTGCCTAAGGTCTGACGTTGCGCCCCTGCGCCTGATGTTTGCCACACCCGCCCCTCAACTCGCTATCGTAACCGCAGGTCCAAGGCGAACGCGCCCGGGAGGCGGTGCGTGACTTCCTCATCTCCAAGCGCCTTATGGACCCTCCCTTTGCGCGCGGTCCCGCAGCAGCCGGCAGCAGCAGCAGCTACAGCCTCTGTACCCACCACAGCAGCACCACCACAACAATTACCGGCGGCGGTGGCGGCCTGCCCTCCATGCGCCACCTGCGCATCTCCACACCCAATGCGGACCTCCCCTCTGTGCTCACGTCCCCTGTTCGAAACCGGCCACAAGCGACATCCCCAACCTCCATGCCCTACCTGCCGAGCGCATTGAGCTCTGGCGGCGGCGCGCCCTCCTCCGTGTAGTCCCATGGCAACCGCCGTCGCGGCGGCGACGGCGCGACGGCGGCAGCTGATGGAAGGTCCGACCCAGGCCGGCAGCGGCCGAAGTACGACAAGTGGGATAATCCCCAGTACGGCAGACGGTAACGCACAGCCGGGCAGCCCTGGGGCTACCAGCTTCACACAGAGATTCGGCAGCGGCGCAGTTGGGGGTACGGCATCGCGCCGTACGACGTTCTTGGGGTTGTTAGGCGGCGGCGACGATGGCGGCGGGGGTACGGTTGGCGGGGCGTTGCCGCGGATCGCGGGAGTTGAGGCGCTGGACAGCGGCAGCGATGGCGAGAAGTCTGTGGATCTGGAGGTGGTGGCGCGGAACGAGAAGAGGCTGGCCAAGGTGCAGAGCAAGGTGGGTGGGTTGGTGAGGTATAGAGCAAGGTGGGTTGCAGTGTGCATCCGGCAAAGGTCTGGGGGCTATGGGAAAGGACACGCCGTTTTAACGCCACGTACCTCTTAACCTCCATGAGCAAGGCGGGTTGCAGTGTGCATCCGGTGGACGGCTGGGGGCTGTGGGGAAGAGGCCATCGTAACCTCATGCACAGTGGTGCTACCAAGGCCTTTCCTGGCCCACCGGAAGGCCACAGTCATGCAGCACCTCATGGCACACCAGCACCTGTGTCCCCGCACCCACACCTCGCTTCCCAGGGGGGTGATAACGCGACATGCCCTAATAGCATCAGCGCCACCAGGGGCTACGGGGCCCTTGACTCGCGGCACCTAGCTTCCACTGACCCACACACTTGGATCTCAGAAACCCACCATTAAGGCCCCGCATGGCGTGTGCCGTAGGCCCGTTAGCCTGGTCTGTACTGACGTTAAACCTCACCGTTAACACACCCCAGGTTGGCGACATGCTCAAATCGCAGCAGCGCTACCAGGGCCTGCTGGCCAACCGCGGTGGGCGCGAGGTGGGCGCCCTGGCCGCGCTCCGCCTCCTGCGGCCAGGTGCTGACCGCCGAGGAGCTCACCGCCTCCATCATGCCCGCGCCAGCCAAGCCGCCGGACGGGGTGGAGCTCAAGGTGGGGGCTGGTGGCGGGGGACCATCACGGTGGCAACGTTGCGTAAGGGGGTGTCGGGTGGCCAGGAACCAGCATGGCGGACCGTCGCGCAAGTGCCGTAAAGCTCCGATGGTCCTCACGTTCTTGACGTGTGGTCCCGGCAACAGTTGGGGGTTGCATGCTTGCAGCGTGTGCACTGGGTTGCTCACCGCGTGCTCGCTGGTTGGCGAAGAGGGACAACTAACTCGACTTGTTGTGACCACTGTTGTGACCACTGTTGTGACCACTGTGACCACTGTGACTGTGTGTTCACTCCCTTCTACGGCCCGGTAGGTCCCGGTCGACGACATCCGCTTCAGCGGCATCCGACTGCGCTTCCTCATGGGCCTCCTGGAGGTGTGTGCAGGGCTGGGGTGTGAGTGCGTGGGCGGCCATAAGATAAAAGTCTATAGGGAGCCCAGGGAGGGATACATCACCTATTAACACACCCGTGCAGGCTGCACCGCGCGATGCCTCCTTCCACGGGACTGGCTTACGAGCATGAAGTGTGGACCTGGCGGGGCCCTGCCCGCAAGTGGGACTCAAATCTTAGGCGCGGGCCGACGCAATGCGATACGCGAGCACCTGCCACGCATTCAGGCATTTGCATGGCACATTTTTCTCTGTGACTGTGACCTTTACGAGCTCGGTGCCATTGCAGCTACAATGTGCGTCGTGGTACGGTGGCTTTCGCACCCGTAGGCAGCGCATACGGTAGCGCTGACAGCTGTTCCGCCAACCCACAACACAAATCCCGCAGGCCATCGAGGCGCACCCGCTGCTGTGCCGCTCCACGTTGGACCTGGTGCAGCACTTTGTCATTCCCGTCACGCAGGTGAGGTTTGGGTGTGGCTTAACGTGCATGATGTCATCCCCACCCTGCCCGCACACAGCCATGCCCACAACCCAGAACATTTGGGCAACCCCTGGCGGCCTGCCAACATGCCCTCAAGGGTGACCCAAATCGCACGAGCCGAATTCCACAGCCGCCGACGCCCTGGCCATGCCCCACACCACACAACCCCACCCCAGGACCAGCGCTGCCGCCTGCTTGACCTCATCCCCTCGGAGCTCCGCGGTCAGCCGCACCACTACATCTGCCACGCGTGGAGTTGCAGCTCCCAGGAGCTCCTATCCACACTCAAACGCGAGATGCTGCCTCCCGCGCCACCGCGCCCGCCGCCGCTGTCGATGCAGCGCGGCGGCGGCGGCGCCGCCGCCGGCGGGCCGGGGGCCAACGGAAAAGGTCGCCTGGCGGCGGCGGGGGGCTTGCACGGCGTACGGCGAGTCGGCGGAGGGGCAGGAGCGGGGCCAGGGGGAGGGGCAGCTGGTGGCAAGGTGGCGGGGGGCTTGGCGCCGGGGACGCACCTGCCGTCGCTGAACGGGGGGGCGGTGAAGGGGGAGGGTGGAGGGGCAGGTGCGGCGGCGGGGGACGGGACGAACGCGCTTTACGCGAGCATTGCGGGATCGCAGGAGGCGGTGTGGCGTCACTATGAGGAGATGATGGCCAAGTACAAGGTGCGCGGGACGGTGCAGTTGCGGGGTCATTTAGCATATCACAAGTACAAGGTGCGCGGGACGGTGCAGTGCAGGGGAGAAAGTGTTGTGCGGGCTGGAAGTAGGCTGGCACCTTTGCAGTGCTTTCCAGTGGAAGAGCGTGAGCCTGTAAGGTAACTAATAGTACCACGGCACCCTTTTGAACCTGTATGCCTTATCGGAATGTAGCCGTTTGTACGTGGCACGTTTCCTGTTCTGCGCTGCGGCAACTGTGTTCGTGCGCGCGGCTGCTGTTGCCCGGTGCTGGGGCGCCCGGTAACCCATACCATAGTCGTCACCTGGATGTAGCTGTTTGTACGTTGGGCATTCCTTTTCTGCGCTACAACAGCTTGTTATTCGCGGTGGTCTTGCCCGGTGCTGCAGGAGGAGCTGGAGAAGGCCCTGGATCAGGTGGTGTGGGTTGACTTTGTGTGCAACAACCAGCACACCATGGCCAAGAAGGACTACGGCAAGGTGGGCGCCATGTGGCACACGTGGGGGGCATGCGTGAGGGGCATGCATGGGGCACAGGTGATGAGGGCAGGGCGGGCCTGGGGCTTGGGCGGCGTTGCAAGGAGTCCCACACGCAGCCGATTAGGGCAGCAATGTGACGCCGAAGCTGCGACGACTGAGGACTCCGAGCTTGGCTCCTTAAACACTTTGCCTTGCCTGTGCCCGCTGTCCCTTGCGCGCACCTGTACGCCTTCATGGCTGGGCAGAGTGCCATAGCCGGCGGAACAACGCTACGTACGTATTATCAGGATATTGCGATAACCGTCTTTGGTGTCCGTGGATAAGGAGGCGATGCAGTGCGATGCCACTGTGGCCCCTATCCCAGGCCGCGTAAACCACCTTGCAATTGCGTCCTGTTGACCACGGCCCTGCCTTTCCCACACCACAGGTTGCCAAGAAGGTTGTGGAGTGCGGCGCCACGGTGGTGGTGCTGGACTCGGATCTGACGCCCCTGTCACGCACCTGGTGCCTGCTGGAGATCATGCACTGCATCAGGTGCAAGCGGCACCTCAAGGTGGGCGGAATGCATTCATCATATGCAGCAAAGGTCCTGCACTGCAGCAGAGACGGTGCACTGCATAAAGCGCAAAGCGGTGCCTCTAGGTGGACGAGGCTACCTGAGCGAGCGGTCCTTTTGTAGCAAGATTCCCTTTCTTTTGACTAGAAAGCACTCGCCTGCTCAGGGGTTGTGCAGCTTCCTCCAGTTGTACCGCCGGTTCCTCTCCTCACGCCACAGCACGCGTCTCACATCCTTCCTTCCCACCCTCCCAGGTGTTCCGCGTGGAGTCAAGCGACCCCACGTCGTCAGGGGAGGACCCCGACAAGGTGGGGGCGGTGCTGGGGCAGGGGCAGGGGCACGGGTGTGGCGGCCACCGGCATATGGATGGGGCCTGAATGGGTAGGGGAGGGAAGGGACCGGACGGGGGGACCCCGACAAGGTGGGGCATGCACAGAGAGCAGCAGCACAGGGCCTGGGACACAAGAGGCAGTAAAGGGTGCGGTAAGTGGCAGGGACATCAGGGGCAGTAGCGGCCTTGCAGCTGCGAAGGAGAGGTTATCGTGCAGGTAGTCGCTATGACACTTGCCTCGCATACACTTCTTGTTCCCCAGATGTGGGACCGCGTGGTGGAGACCATCAGCATGGCGGACAGCAAGGCCACCCTGGAGCAGGACAGGGTGGGCATCCTGCAGGTGGGTGCTGGCAGTGATGGTGGTGGTGGGCGCCGTACAGTGCCGTACACTGAGCAGCAGGGCGGGGGCGATGGCGGTGCATGGACGGTGCGTGGAGCAGGGCAGGGTGGGCATCCTGCAGGGTGGTGGTGGTGGTGGTGGCGGTGGTTGGGCGGTAGATACACGCAGCGGAGCGGGTGCAGGACGGGTCGACAGCCGGTACTTGGAGCAGGACCGGGTGGGCAACCTGGGTACCCTGCAGGTGGGTAGAGGTGGTGGTGGTGGGATGGCGGGTGCCGTACAGATCGGGGGGGAAGGGGACACCAACTAAGGGCCGTCTACACAGGGCAGGACCGGGTGGGCATCCTGTGCACGTGACAGAGCTTACCTTTCCTTTACCGCACACAGCCCTCAGACGGGGGATGCGCAACACAGAGGGCATGCATCATGCGACACCACCACCACCACCACCACCACCACCACCACCACCACGCCCGCTTGCATTCGCACGGGCACCGACAACCAGCACGCGCGTTCCCTTGCTTCGACCATTCCAGGGGGTGTTCGGCATGGTGGACAGGCGGATGGCTTTGCACTTGTGTGCTATCCTAACACACACCCCTTCCTGGCTCCCGCCACCAACAGGAGGTGCTCAACACGGTGGGCATGCAGTACGTCAATGACACCATCAAGAAGGCCATGCGCCTCAGCAACAGCGAGCGGGCCAGACAGCTGGCGCTGCGGCGGGAGCAACTCAAGATCACCATGGAACTGCTGCAGGTGCGCGGTGTGCGTGAGTGTGGTGTGCGTGTGTTAGCACGTGGAGTTGCATGTGCATGACAGCGGGCCAGGCAGCTGGCGCTGCGGCGGGAGCAGCTCAAGATCACCATGGAGCTGCTGCAGGTGCGTGCAGCTGTGTAGCGTGTATTAGCACGTGGTGGGCATGCACACCTGCGGCAGCAGCTCAAAATCACCATGCAGGTGCGTGTGCGTGGTGTAAATGGTATGGCGATGCAGCGGGATTCAGGCATACTACGCCTGAGACAGGTGCAGGTCAGCAGTGGTAGGAGACAGGGTGTGGCCAGGCGAAGCAGGCAGGTGGCAGGGCGGCCTTGCATGGTGTGTGTGAAGCAGCATATGGTGGACATGTGACAGACGTGTGCACGTGCAGTGTAGTGCTGATGTAGACAGCCAAAGGCTACAGACCGTGCCATAGAGTTGGTGCAGGTGCGCGGTCATTGCCGCGTGGTCAGCTGTTCCACGCCATGGTCCGTTTCGGCGGATGGCTCCCGCTCTCGCAACATGGGCTGCCAGCATGGCACACCCGTGTAATATCAGCAGGGCTTCCTGGATTCCCTACCTCCGCCCTCCTCCATCAGCACTTTGTTCCCCCTCCTCCACCCCAGCCCGACCCCGCCATCGTCGGCACGGAGGAGTACGAGGCCAACCTAGCCAAGTGCAGGGAGCACCTGCAGGTGCGGAATGGTGGGCGGGTACATCAGAACACACGTGTGCCTGCACGTGATGACACGCTAGTAGAGTATCGTGCTGTACCTTTCCGGTAGAACGGCATTGCTTTTTTTGGTTTGGTTTGGTTTTACACGGGGGACCCCTTCGGTCGGGGTGTCGTACCACACCCACCATTGTTCTCCAAGCCACCCAGCCGATGCCAACCTGGTGACTTCCCCTGCCCAAAACTTGCATTGCCATCCTTGTGGTCTATGCGTGCGTGACTTAGTCAGACGTCATCCTGACAATGTTCTTGTGTCGTACTTGCACGCCAGGCCGTGCTGCACGAGTTCTACCCCGAGGACATGCTGCGCTGCATCATCCCGCACGACTACGTGTCCAATTCTGCGCGCTGCTGGGACATGCTGTGCATCTTCGCCGAGATCCTGGACCGCGAGCTGTTCCGGGAGGACGCCAAGGCTCTGCGCGGGATGGCGTGGCTCATATTCAAGAGGTGCGCACGTGGGCTGCAGCACTACCGGAACGTCAGCAGCGGCCGTACAGGGCTGCCGTACCAGTGCCGTACGGTACCGGTAGCTCGTCAGGTGGCCGTGTATCGGCAGGGCAGGGGAGCACACCAGGCGACGCCACCTTGGTTAGGTCCTGTGATGGAACGGGTTCAGGCACCGTCGTTGCATCGTTGCACCGTCGTTGCATCGTTGCACCGTCGTTGCATCGTTGCACCGTCGTTGCATCGTTGCACCGTCGTTGCATCGGCAAGCGTTGCTGAAGTCGGACTCGGGGCGAGATGGCAAGTGTGCTAGGATCGCACTATGATACACATTGCGAATGGCAATGGCAAGGAGGACGCAGGGATGCCTTGTCCACTGCACAAAAGCCGTACGGTGTCCCCCACTCCTGCTGGTACGCTGCCGTACACCTCGCAGGCACAGCAAGCAGTACATCGAGGTGCTGTACGAGAAGGAGCTGGACAACTGGCTGGTCAACAGCCTGGAGCACGACCGCAAGTGGCGGCGCGTGCAGGCCAAGCTCAAGCACGACAGCCAGAAGAAGTGGAGCTGAGGGGCGGGCAGGGACGGGGGCGCCGTAGGGCCATTGGCAACGCTGCGTCGCCCAACAGGGGATCAGAGGTGGAACGAAGCGGAGCTGAGCGCCGTGGGGCCACCGTGGGCGCCGGGCCGCCTAGACGTGGAGCTGAGGCACCTCAGGGACTGGACCGCCCATCCGCGTGCTCAGGTGGTTGCCGCAGCGGATCAACAGACTCGGACCGGGCAGGGAGCGGAGGGGTGGCGGAACGAAGTGGAGCTGAGGCGCCACGGTGACCTAGACGGCCCGCCTGGTGGAGTTGAGGCACCTCACGGCACTTCACAGCACCTCACGGCACGTCAGGGCGCCTCAGGGGGCCTTGGGCAACTGGGCTGGGGCGTGGGGTGGAGGTGTGGGGTACAGGGCTGTTGGGGTGGGTTGTGCAGGTGCGGAGGCGCGCTGGTGTGGGCTATGCTCCAACTGGGAGCCCAGAGCTGAGCAGGCTTGGGTTGGGGCTTGTGCAGGGGATGAGCCCCTGGGTGGTGCTGCATTTGCACCACCTAGGTGAGTACTACGGTGGGGCTGAGTTGTGCGGGATGCACTGGTTGAATGCGTGTTTGGAGGCTGCGGTAAGGAGGATGGGAGGGTCGTCGCGGTGCGCTGTGCCTGCCGGGCGGCGCCGGCATGCGCTACAGCGTGTAGCATGCATGATACTGGCCGATGATAACACTGCATCGAGCACATAGTGCGAGTTCGAGTTGGGGTGGGTGCGGGATGCCGGGCGGAGGGGATGGCGCTTGCATCCAACAAATTGCACAGGGGTTCCTGGTGTGCATGGGAATTGGGTTATGGGCTATGAGGCATGGTCATGCCAGGAAGAGAATAGACACTGTAGAAGTGTAAGAGACTGTTTCGGCAGTCGGCAATATTGCATGTGGTACACTTGTCAAGATATACGTAGTGTGCCGGTACGTTGCACATTGGCAATTTTGTTGTGGCGACGATGCGAGTCCGCTGTGTACAGCAGATTCTGTCGTATGGCACAGCGGCGCATTGTCTTGGCGAGGGGATGGATTGGAGCAAACGAGGGCACGGCTGCGTGCCGCTCATTGCATGGTCGCAGGTGTTTGCGGCACATGCAAACATTGCGCATGTGATTTTGTTTCAGGTGTCGCGCACCTGTGACCTGTCAAAGTTCACGACAAGCATCACTGGTGGACAGTACTTCTTGGTGTTGCTTTACCAAGCGTACTGGCCATACCTTCCTTTGTGGTTATTCCTTCACAGTCCACATACACCTGCGTGCGGTGGGCGATGGATTCACACCTGGCATGTGGGTGACATATGTATAACGATGGCGAGGTCGCAGGAGGCCACGGACGCGTGGAAAGGGGACGACTGGGCGCGCCCTGTGACTTGACGATCATACAGCATTGTTGGAAATGGTAGTTTCACTCATAGATTGCTTGGGACACGAGCATCAGCGACGTGGCTTGCTAGTACACGCTGACATGCATGGCTTTCATAAGGTACAACCTGCACAAGGATGTGTTGGTGCTGGAGACTGGACGTAATCACCCCTGGAACTGGTTTGGGTTGTGCTGCTGATTGGACTCTTTTGCGGCTGGGGGACTCACGTGTGTCATGAAACTTATCTGTGACTTCAGTGTGTCGTACGGGTGCAACCTGACGCTTGGACGGATCAACAGCCTGACCTTACAACCGAACTGGACCACTCTGGACCACTTGACCATGTCTGCGCCAGGATAGCTCTCCTGGCTTGCGCGCTCTTCATATGTACGAGTCCTTTGTGTGCCGTGCACGAGGGGGCCATGTCCATGTCGCTGGTGTTTTGCAGCGTCGTGCTGCATGCTGATCATGCAGAAGGGGACCATTCATGGATTGCCGGTTGGTTGCTCAAGTGTTGTTCGAGCCCTTTTCAGAGTTCGTTCTGCCCAGGCAGGCTCTTGGCACGCTGAGGTCTCCCCTGCTTTGTGCTGGAGTGCACGGTACGACGGTACCGAAAGGTACCTTGAGATTGTGCAGCATACCGGTAATTATCGTTTCTGTGCTACACTACGGTAAGACTGCGAACATGCCATCTTTCGCGTCCAGCCGGGCGTCTTCCGAGCCAGGGCAGCTCCCCTGCTGCGAGGCAGTTGCCCCATAAAATGTGGGTGGACGGAAGGCAGCGCAAACGAAGGCATTTCCGTACGGAGTGCCTGTCCTGGCAACATTGACATTGGCCCAAAATGTGGCGCATACAATCAGCCCGGTTCCTTCAGTCTGTTTGTGCCAGGCGAGATCGTGTAGGACATACGAGCGCCACGGTCCGTTGGCCTACCATCAGCGCGCAACCTCGGACTGCGGCCATGACGCCATGTGGCATAGCACGGGGGCCACCGACACTCGACAGGCAGGACGCAGGAGCCTCACAACCCGCCGCCCGTGCCCGTACGTACGGAAGGGGCACGTGGTAGTATATGGCTCGCGAAACATGCCTTGTGCAACACGTTTCTGTTCATCAGCGCGCTACCTGAGCGTCCCGAATGACCACTACGGTACAATACCGTACACAACAGCTTTACCTGGATGAGCACGCATGCATCCGCCCCTTGAACGTTTCCATTTACCGCCGCCTGTACCCGGTCACACCCAGCTACCAAGAGGCCGCCCCTGCAGCAAGCAAGCACAGCCCACGCCTATCAATCCAGCTACGCACTACCAGAGCACTGCAAATGCCTGTCAACCACGCACAATCCCCACCCGCCCTTATTATTTGTTTCCTGTGCACTCAGTGCATGTACGTACGCCGCTAGCTCCAACTCCTTGTCCACGGCTCCTCCTTCCTCACTCCTTCCCCCAATTCTTTTTTGTTTTCCCTTTCTTCCCTCACTCAGTTCCACTCCGCCTCTGCCGCCAGCAGCACCTCCTCCACCTCCACCATGCCCCCATCCCGCGCCGCCTTCAGGGGAGTCGTACCGTCTGCGTACATCACCCGCGTGTTGGCCCCTGCCGCCGCCAGCACCCGCACCACGTCCACGTGCCCCAGCTGAGCCGCCACACACAGCGCCGTTATGCCCCCGTCACCACCCCGCTCGCCCCACCTGTCGCCCGCCCCGCTGACACCCCCGCCCCCACTCCTGCAGTAGCTGCCCTCCAAGCCCTGCGACAGCCTCCCCTTGGCCCCGCTCCCACCCACAGTTGCATCCACGTCCGCGCCCGCCGCCACCAGCGCCTGTACGACACCTACGTGCCCAGCGATCACTGCAGTGAAGAGCGGCGGCACGGGTGCGCCCGCCTGCAGCTCCTCATACGACACGTCGGCAGGCGCCCGCCCGGGGTCCTCCCCCGCCGCCACCAGCACCGGGATCACCTCCGCTGCACCGAAACGCGCCACCACGTCGAGTGCGCTTGGCCGCCGTGCCACCCGACCGCCCCTGCTGCCCCTGACGCCAGGGGATTCCCCTGGCTGTGGCCCGCAAATGACCCGTGGGTCAGCCCCAGCTTGCAGCAGGAGGTGCACGATCGCTGCGCGCGCTGGGCCTGGGATGTCGTCCGCTGCGCAGGCGGCGGCGATGGGCAACGGGCCGTTGCCGTGCACGGCCGTGGGGCTTGCACCTGCCTGCAGCAGCGCCTTCACCACCTCCACATGGCCGAATGTAATTGACACGAGGAGGGGCGTGTAGTTGCGCGTTTTATTAGCCTTTGTTGGCGCGACGGGGGCGTTCATCTGCGCTCCTGCGTTGACCAGGGCCCACACAACCCCTGCGTGTCCCCCGCAGCAGGCAGCCCCAAGCGGGGAGGTGCAGTCCCCGGGTAGGAAATTGGGGTTGGCACCAGCTCGCAGGAGCTCCTCCACGGCCTCCGTGTTGCCAAGGTGGGAGGCGATGAGGAGGGGGCGGGGCTCGCCCGCGGGAGCGACGTCGGGGCGGGCGCCCAGGGATAGCAGGCCGGGGATGCGCTTGGTGTTGCCGGTTTTGCAGGCCATTGTGAGGGCGGTGTGCGGCGAGGTATCCCCTGTTATGGCGTTGAGGTCAAGCGCCCGCACGATGGTGAGGAGGCGCACGAGGGGCAGCGGCGCCTTGAGCGCGACGGCGGTCCGTGGCACTGCTGTCGGCGACCAGATTAGCGTGCGGGTGAGGTAGCCCCAGACCAGCCAGAACGGTATGAGGAGCACGGAGTCGATGAAAAATACGCTGCAGAAGTACAGGGCGAAATGCGCGAAGGTAAGACGCGCGAGTTCCCCAAGCCGTGCATCGGTGTCGTCGGTCGAGTCCTGCTGCTCCTCGCGCACAGCGGCTTCCTTTCGGCCAAACAACCCGCTGAAGAGCTGCGGGCCTTCGTGGTCTGTTGAGGAGTTTTGCCCGCGAGTCCAGAACGCCCCACAAGCCGTGTCCGGCCTGCAGCCCTCAGCACAGCCGACTGTTCTGCGAGATATGTTTGCAGCTGATGGCCGTGGAGGGGTTGGAAGGGGGCACCTGCTGGGTAATGCATTTTTGGCATTTTGTGTTACATTCCAGGTGGTGTGGCCACACGATCCTTACTGGTCCCGACCACACCTATCAGGAATCAATCATGTAGCGTTGCGTTGCTGTTGTACAGCAACAAGAAAACGTCAACCTTAACAGGACAGGAAGTGTCCCACCATGACTTGAAATCCTGCTCAAAGCAGAGCCCACTGCTAGACCGAAGGTCGTTATAAGCAGCGCACTCAAAGACCACATGATATTCATCCTCAGGCTTTCCAGCAGCACACCTTGTGCACACACGCTCACTACGTGCACGTGCAGTGTTCCTATACACCTGTCACGGTCTATCATAGTACGGGTGGCACTTCCGTGTGCCTACGAGTCACTCGGTGGGTGCGCAGGGGCCGAGCGCACAGGCGCTCGCCAAGCTGCTTGGTAAAAGGGCGAATATGTAAGCGCTAAGGGCGCCTTAGACTTCTGCACAGACAGGGAAAGCACAAGCGTGAGCGATCGTGCCGCCTCAACCCAGGCCCGACACGAATACCCGACGCCTCGCTAGCGCTGCTGCTGCAGAGACGAGAACTGGTTAGGGTTGATCAAGCCGTTCACCAGTTCGAGGGATCCGGGAAGCACGATTCGTAAGCTGACCGGGGTGGCTTACCTTTTGGCAAACAGACCGCGGCGGGCTCCAATATCCTGCAGCGTAACTATTACACTCGCGTATATAGCACAGCTACGTTACCGTGTGCGATAGTTACCGTATGAGCAAGGAGAGCAGCGGACACTACGTGGCCCGCTGCTTATAACACAGGCACACGTGCGAGGGTTCATCCCCCATCTCCGAATCTTCACGTAACCTCGCCTCTCAACTAGGCTTCAGTTACAACAATATAGTACAACGAATGCTCTATTAACTGCAATAAGAGGCACGAGTGCCGACACGCACAGCCTCATACTCGACCCCCAGCCAGGTGGCAAGAAGGTGGGCCGAACACCAAGTGTTAATACACACTTATGCATAATACAACGACTTATTATCTACCTCTAACACATGCTACGCACGGGTACGCAGGCGCTTAGTGCGCTTCGTCTACCCCAATGACACGTGCCGGCAGGACTGGACCACCCGGCCACGCTGGACCGTGACAGCTGTCACGGTCTATCATAGTACGGGTGGCACTTCCGTGTGCCTACGAGTCACTCCCCCCCCAGCGTTCAAGCACGGAAGTGCAATTGACGCTGTGACAAAGACGAGGAGGCTTATGCAACTATAACCTACATGCAATCAGCGAAATTCTAAACACCTCTCATCTACGACTGTGCGCCCTTGCGCTGCAGCAGGAATATCGGCAGCGCCGAGTACCTAAACACCATGACCCAAAGTCGGGCGACGACACCTATTTTACTCTCCGAAACACAACGTCCCAGTGCAAGCCTAGACTGCGAGTCCGCCTCAGCCAGGAATGCAAGTCGCATGGGGTTGCCCTGGGCGAGGTAAGACACGGGCACCAGTGCAACCACGACAGGGGCTACAGCTAGCGCTCTCATCCACAGCGAGTCCAGATGGCTCTCCGACACGTTGAGGAACAGCATGTCTGGCTTTGCACGTGCTACACTACTCATCAATCCATCCCCGAAACACACGTTGCTCCCACGTTGGCGAATGCTTGAGCGAACAGCGGGTCCGTGCCGTTGAAGGTGGCCACTGTCGCGAAGAGCTCCACGCGTAGCATACTCCACAAAAGCCGGGCCTCCTCCGCCGAGGTTGGCGGTGCCATGGCGGCTGGCGCCACGCTGGGCGGCGCCGCCGGGTGCTCCTCCGTAGCTGCTGTAGAGTTGGTGACGCACGCCACGCTAGGGATAGCCGAGAGGGGAGTGGCGGCGGCGGTGCGGCGGCGAGCGGTCCGCTTGCCGAGGAGCAGAGGGCGTAGCTTTGACGACTCCACCAGGTCGCGTGAGCCGTCGTCCCAAGCCGCCTCGAACCAGTGGCGCCGGTCGCGCAGGCCAGCGTAGATTGCGTAGCCTTGGCGCACCAGCTCCGTTCCCTGGGGTTCGAGCGTGATGGACTCGATGCGGGCACCATCGAGGGATTTCAAGTGAGCAGGCGGCTTAGGCCGAACAGGAGGAGGTTTTGAGGCAAGTGGGGGCAGTGGTTTCGCATCGATGGAGGCGGGCGTTATGCCTTTGGTGGCGCAGGTGGGGCAGACCCATGCATTGTCTGGGATCTCGTGTAGTGCGGGGACAAGGCAGTAGCGGTGCCAACCCGTCCCGCAGCTATCGCAGAGCAGCATATCCCCGTCATGGTCGGGGCTAGAACACACTTGGCAAGGCAGCAGGGCAGGAGGACGTGCAAGACGCGGATCTACGGTCTCATCTTTGATGGGCACGTGGCACGGAGCACAGTGCGTGCAGTGGGCAGACATGACCAACCCGTCATAACCTTGGAGCATGAGTACGCCGGATGGGCGTACCTCCACGACACGCAGGATTACAGGCTGTTTAGACCCCGATTCCTTACTTGTGTTGCGGTAGTACACGTAGTCACCAATTTCGAAGCGGCGGATCCGCGGGTGGTAGCCGCCTCCACGGAGGTAGGCGTAGCGCCGGGTGTCGCGGTGTTGGGCAATGGCAAGGTTGTCACCTGCGATGGCTATGTTGCGCCGCATATCGTGGGAGCGGGCAAGCACATGCTCAGAGGCAGCAGTTGGATCGTCGAGGTCGATGGGAGCTAGGAAACGTGGCTTGATGGCCGGCGGGATGGTAGGCGGTACGCCGTGGAGGATCTCGTAGGGCGAAGCCGGTGGAGTCCTGCACGGAGCAATTGTAACCGAGGGTCACGTAGGGGAGGTGCATGTCCCACTCCGTGATGGCAGATTTACCCTGACACATGCGGTCCAGGGCGCGTTTGCAGGTTTGGACGGCACGCTCGGTTAGCCCGTTAGCCTGCGGGTGATTTGGGGAAGTTTGACGGTGATCGATGAAACTATCTGAAAGCAATTGGCCAAATGCGCCCTTCCATTCGGAGCCCCCGTCGGAGCATACCTCAGCACAGGAGCCCCACCTTCCGAGGATGTGGTGCAAGAAGGCGTAAGCGGTAGTGGCGGCTTCCTTGTTCGGAATGGGCACGAAGACAGCGTACTTTGAGAAGTGCTCTATACACACCATGATGTAGCGGTTACCCCGAGACGTGGGGTCGTACGGACCGGCCAAGTCCACTCCGATGCGATAAAATAAACCCTGGATGGGCAGTGGCTGTAATTCGGGCGTGGTTTTGACGTACGTAGCCCGTGATTGGTTGCACGGCACGCAGTGCTTTAGCACGGTGGTGACATCATTCTTCATCCCAACCCACCAGTAGTTGGCGAGAAGCAGGGCCAAGGTGCGGCGCCGGCCAAAGTGGCCGGTGTCGGCGTGGACGCGTTGAACCAGAGCGATCCGGTCATCGGGCTTGGGGACTTCACGTAGGCGGGTGCCGTTGTGGTGGAAAACGCGGTACAGGCGACCGCCCTGCATACGGTAGTGCTCACAGCGGCGTATCACACGACGGGAGTCATCGTAGGTGGCGCCTGGCAGTGTGCCAGATTGTAGGAAGGCGAGGCAGGCATCGTCGTCCCAAATGTCCGTGGGCCCCTCGCGTGTTTCCACGGCGAGGCTGGAGGAGGCGTAGGCCACAAAGGTGGGCGTGTCGGGAAGGTCCCGTACCAAGAAGGCAATAGGAAAGGCCAGACCGCCGGGGCACGACGGGGTAATAGGAAAGGCCGCACCGTCGGGGCACGACGGGGCCATTGGGGTATCGCCCGTGGAACGGGGAACATGCGGCTCGGTCAGAGCACGTCCCTGGGTCACAGGGCCAGGCTCGGTCAGAGCGCAAAAGGCGTGGACAACGCCTGACTCGGTCAGAGTCGTTATGATTGACAGGGTAGAGGTTGTTGTGTTGGCATCAGGAGCAGGTACGAGAAAGCGTTGGACTGTTGCATCAGGCAACGAGGTTTGGACGGAATCAAGAGCAAAGCCCTTAGCGCGTGCAAGCTCTGACAGCGTAGGCGGCCCCACCTTACCGGTGGCATTGTCGTACACGACATGGAGGTTGGAAGAGAGGATAGGAAACAGCTTGTCGCTGGGCGTGTCCTCGCTAGGTAGCGGTACACGTAGGGAGCGGCCAGGCTCCAGCACGGTGGCGGCGTCCAAAGGGGACTCGCGTGAGGTAGCCTGAAAGGCGGCAAGCAAGGCCGGTTGTGTGGTGATGTTAGTCCAGTAGCAGGTGCGGCGGTGCACCATGGACCCAAGCCGGGAGGCATCAACACAGGCCGGGAGGCCCAAAGCGCGAATGACATCGTCATAAACAGACACGTACGAAGTGTTGGGCACGTGCTCGGCCTCTATCAGGAATGCTGCAGGTTTGCGTTGCATGGCGGCTAGCAACTTGAGGACGCGTAGTACATGGCTTGCATGCGTGTCCGTACCAGTATTCGGCCAAGAGAGATTGGCGCAGACCAACCATTGGGCGCCCAGGCAGGCGTCGGCGCTCAGTAGGGAGGCTTCGGTTACCTCTGACAGGTTGCGAGGAAGGGCGGACCAGCAGCCTCGCCAGGAGTCTACAGGGAACAGCTCTGGGTACGTTGCGCTTAGGTAGCTAAGGCGGCGTGTAATGAGAGCAGCTTCATCTGCATCCGTGGCGTGTGCCAGGTAACGTTCTACGCGATAGCCGTTGCGCAAGCAGGCCTCTACACCAGTGCAGAGCGTGCCCACAGGTTCATACACCGTAAGACCGGAGGGATAGCCCCGGGCGAACGCGCGAGCGCAGGGTCCCGTACACGATTCAGGCAGTTTGGCGGCCCGTACCAACTCACGTGACTGCTTCTTAAGGCGGCGCAAGTCGAGGTCCAGCGGGGACGTGTCGTCCTCCCATGGCGTGTCCGCATAGTCGGTGGGGAGGCCCAGGTGGCCTGAGAGCCAGTCGTCCTTGCCCGAGCAGTGTGCACTGGAGAAGGCAGCAAGGGGATGCGAGGCGTAAGTGAGGTGCAGGAGCACATGGTCGGAGCGTGCCTGCGACAAGGCAGCCATGACGCAACGGGACTGATCGTCTGGGGACGAGTCTTCTTCAAGGCGTTGGCCGGTGGTGTCGGCTGTGCTAGGCAATGGTTGGCGAGACAAGAAATCAGCATTCTGGTGGCGCACTCCAGGGCGGTGCACTATATCAAAATCAAAGTCCTGGAGGATCAAAGCATAGCGGGCGTACTGCCCAGACAACGTATCGCTAGCCATGAGGTACGACAACGGCTGATGATCAGTAACAAGCTTGAAACGAGGCCCACCTTGCAGGTGGTGACGAAACGATTTGACAGCCCACGTGACGGCAGCTAACTCACCCTTGTAGGGGTGGTAGTTCTTCTCGTGTTTGTTGAGCGAACGGCTAATGCAAGCGCACATGTACTCGTTACCGTCGTCGTCGCATTGACCCAAGATCGCACCCATACCGTGTTTAGACCAATCCGTGTGGAGGATAAAGGGCTTGGAGTAGTCGATACGCCGGAGGACAATGCCCTCACGGGTGAAGACGGACTTGATGTTGTCCAGCGCAGCTTGATGCTCAGGTCCCCAACGCCAGGGCGCGTCCTTCTTGAGCAGCTCGTTGAGCGGTTGTGCTATGGAGCTCATGTTGGGCACGTAGCACCTGTAGTAGTTCACAAAACCGAGCAGGGAGCGGAGCTCAGACACGTTCTTGGGCGCAGCGAGAGCAAGGATGGAGGACACCTTGGCTTCGCATGGGCTGATGCCAGACGCTGACAGGTTATGCCCCAGATACTCAATCACATCGGCACCGAAGATGCTCTTGTCAGGGTGCGCACGCAGGCCACAGGAGTGCAACATGTCAAGCACGCGAGATACGTCCTGGACGTGTTGCTCGGGCGAATCGCTCCAGATGAGCACGTCATCAATGAAGCTGATGGCGCAGCTGGTGAGGTTGGCCTTGGCTATCTCGTAGTCCATGACACGTTGGAACTTGGCAGGGGCGTTCTTGAGGCCGTAGGGCATACGGGTGTACATCTTGAGCTGGTTCTCACACCAGTAGGCCGTCTTGGGCTGATCCTCGGGCGCAATGCCGATCTGCAGGAAACCTTGGCGTAAATCGAGTTTGGAAAAGATGCGGGCTTTGCCAATGCGCTGAAATATGTCTTCAGGGCGGTGCAACCCATAGTGGTCCTGCTGCGTATGCCGGTTGACAGCACGATAGTCGATAGCCATGCGGTGGTCTGTGCGCTGACCCGTGACTGCATCTTTCTTGGCTACAACAACAGGACAGGAAGCTGCTTGCGTGGGTGTCGTGCTGGGCACGTTTACCACTATACCCGGTTTCTCCAGTTCGGCAGTCTTGGCGTGTATGGCCGCCATGTCACCCGGTGAGTAGCGCCTGGGGGAAGATATAATTGGCTTAGTGGAGTTGAGAGAGAGCGTGAACGGCCCATCATCACCATGGTAGCCAGGCAGATCATCGATGCTGTACGCGAAGGCAGTGGCTTTGCGGGCACGCACGGCGTCTTGGAGCGCAACAGCATAGTCCCCGAGGTGCACGCTGTTGCCCCACACCCACCCACCGTCGGTGTCCTTCTCATACCGAGTGTGGTCGGCAATGATAGGCGCACCTTCGGGTGTGAAGTGCGAGACGTTGGCGAAGGCGTGGTGGCGCACGTTGGCTGTGCGCAGCAGGTACGGGGCTACGAACCCGCCCGCTAACGTGAGGTTGCCCAAAGTGTGGTTGAGGGTAGAGTGGTCGGTTTGCTCACCGGATGTGGCGCCAACGGCGGCGGCAAAGGAGAAGAGGAACAGGAAGATCAACAGCACAGCTAAGGTGCCGGTAACAGAACGCCCACAGGGTACATGCACGTAGAACCCGCGTGTACTAGAACGCTTGCGCTTACCCGTGCGCAAGTGGGAGACGGCGCGTACCCGTTTAGACGGAGGGTAGATCTCCAGCATGGCGACGTGCCAGGTTAGGAGCAGGGGCCGTGTAGCCCACATGAACGCCGTACGGAGCAGGGACTCGAGTACATGGAGGGCAAAGGGCAGAAACGATGTTGAAAGCCAAGCGATCAAGAGCAGAGGTGACGTGAACAGAAAAAGGACAGAGGCTCCCAGCGACAGGAGTGCCGAGGGTATAGGTAGCAGTATGGGAAAAAGCTTGCGCGAGTAGGCACGTATACGTTTTGGGAGCGAAAAGTACCCCCGCAGTACCAGGTTGGCGACCTTGATGAGCGCACGCTTAGCCCTGCGCATAGTGGGCCACAGCACGCACTCGAGCATACGGATGGCGTGCGGCATGAACGCACACAGGTAGCGCATGAACGGAATGGCTGGCGCGGCGAGCAGCACAGTAGCAGACCCGCCCAACATGATTGGTAGCAACAGTGCCATCAGCACGTGGTGTAAGACCGTAAGGTGCATGGGTTCCCTAGCCTTGTCGGGCTCTTTGACAGTTGTGCTGTCCCCCCCGCTTTCATGCATGCGGTCCCTGGCCTCGCAAGGCTGCTTCACGGCTGTCGTATCCCCCCCACACTCGAGCGTACCGGAGGAGGGGTCGAGTGGTGAGGCCGTTGGGGCAGCCGAAGCGTGGCTGTCGGAGCAGGGGTCCGCAGGGTAGATGATGTCCGGCAGGTTGGACAGGGGAGCGCAGTAGGGCACCGCGGGCTCGGCCGCGGGCACGGGCTCCGGCTCGGTTGCCAGGAACGTGGCGCAGGCGTGCGCGGCGGGGTAGATGATGTCCGGCAGGTCGGACAGGGGAGCGCAGTACGGCACCGCGGGCTCGGCCGCGGGCACGGGCTCCAGCTCGGTCGCCAGGAACGTGGCGCAGGCGTGCGCCCGAGATGGCGACGGCAGCTCTGAGTGCATGGGAATGGGCACAACGAGGTCGGGGTGAGTGATGTAGTTAGGGCGGTACGTGAGAGTAGGCGTGGGGTACGAGCTGAGCGAGTCGGCCACCAGGTGCATCTGCTGGTTGCCGATCAGGATATCGTACATGACCGGGGGCTGGTCCACCACCAGCGTCTCCGTGAGGGGCAGGGACACAGCGTACGGCGTGCCAGGCATCAGCTCAATGGACAGGCCCGAGGTGTCGATGACACCGACCACGGACTTGCCCGTGTCCGTGGAGGACAGCAGGCGCTGGCTGGTGGGCAGGATAGGCAGCTTCAGTGCTAGTGCGACAACCAGCGTGATGATGTTGCAGTTGGCAGCCATGTCCCGCATGAGCAACGTGCGCAGCCCCGTAACCACTCCTTAATAGAGCAGAGGCGCGCAGTCCCAGGCGGGTAGTTGAAGGTGTCGATGCGACGGCGGGCGTAGGCAGCCGCCACGGGGTTGACCGAGTAGGCCGATGTGCGCTCGCCAACGGACATGGCCGTGACGGGCTTGAAGTCTGCCGGCACGGGCGGCAGGTCGGAGGAGGCCGCCGAGGTGGCGGTGGTAACGAACGCGGCGGCAGAAGACGTAGCCGCGGCAGCGGGGCGACGGCGGCGGAGGCGAGCCGCGAAGTCCCCGAACAGATCAGAAAGGGCTTGGAGGAGTTCCTCCTCGCTGAAGAGGCCTGCGTCCTTAGCAGCAGAGGGCTTGGACACAGGGGGCTTTGGGGGCGCCGCGGGCGCGGGCGCCGAAGTTGCCGGCAGGGGTGCCGGTTCAAACGACTTGGGCACGGAAGTAGACAGCAGGGTAGCGTTGGCATGTGTGCTACTGCTGAGTTCCCACATGGCACCGGACGAGGCTGCAGACATGGGGACCGGACCCGTACCCACCTGGGAGACGTAGGCGTGGTTGCCAGGGTAGTAGTCAAACGAAATGAGGTTCCCGTCCGGCGGGAAGGACGCCGGGGGCGCTGAGAGCAGAGCTTGCTGTGGCCGCCGCAGCTGGCCGGTGCTGCGGCGACGGCGGTGACTGTTGCTGTTGCGGCTGGGGCTGCAGGTGCGAGGGGACACCTAGCCGCTCGAGGAGCTTGCGCTTGCTGTCCTGCCAGACGGAGTAGCCCTGGTCGGTAGGCTTGGGCTCCCAACCACGTGGGGCGAGCTCCGGGCGAAGTGACCAGCAGCGCTGTTCCGAGTGTGGGCCGCCGCAGGCGTTGCAGGGCGGGCCGCTGTACCTGGGCCTACCGGCGGACTGAGTGGCCAAGGCGGCAGGCTGCTGGTTGTTGAAGGCCGAGGCAGAGGAGGGCGCGACAGAGGGCGCGTAAGAGGAAGGAGGGTAGTGAGACGGCGGAGCCGGGTGGTGTGACGGCGGGCTGTGGTATTGAGGCGCAGGGCTGTAGGCGTGGTGGCCGTAGGGCGCCGAGTGCGGGCTGCTGTAGGAAGGCGCAGGGCCGTAAGAGGGCTGCGGGGTGTACGACTGTGGAGCGTACGGCTGCGAGGCGTACGGCTGCGAGGCGTACGGCGGCGCGGCGTACACGGGCTGCGGTTGGTGGTAGTCCGAGGGCGCTGGCTGGTGGTAGGAGGAGACGTTGGTGGAGAAAGCACTGCGCGGGTGGTGCTCTTGCTGCCGGTAGTTGCGTGGCCGGTCGTAGCGGTTAGAGGCGGCGGCGTGAGAGACGGGCGGCCTACCCTGTTCACGGGCGACTCGGCAGTCGGCGGTGCTGTGTCCCCCGTAGCCGTGGATGGCGCAGTGCTGTTTAGGCTGCTGGCGCGGCGGCGGGTCGCGGCGCGGCTGTCGGGACTGCTGGGGCTCGGGCGCTGCGGGAGCGGCGGAGCTGACGGGCGCGGGAGCGGCGGCGGGCTGTGACCGGAGGGAGGAGGAAGAGAAGGGGGAGTGCGAGTTGGAGTCGAGGGCGGAGTTGTGCATGACGGTGTCGGCTGCCTGGGCGACCCTGGGGAACTCGTTAATCCACTGCGGGCGTGCGACCTTCTGCAGGACCTCCCAGACGTGGCTGCGGGCAGCGGGGGAAGTCAGGGCCTGGAGGTAGGTGTACACCAGCTGGACGTCGGTGCACATGTGGGGCACCTGCGATTTGAGGCGGGACAGGCGGGACCACAGGGTGGACGGGAGTTCACCAGGCAGTTGCTTTGCCGTCTGGAGCTCCAGCTCGATGGCTGAGGAGCGCTGCGAGGACCAGTGCTCCTCTAGCTGCTGAATGTAGAAGTTCATGAGATCGGTGACATCTAACACGGCAGCGGGGTCGCCCTGCTGCTTGGCCGCAAGCGCTCTGGCTATCAGAGTCCCCGCGATGCTTGTGTGCCACCTCCCGTGATCTGAGTGCGGGTCTATGCAGGCATTGAACATCTGCATGAGTGCCTCTGGCGTGACTATGTTAGCCCCTATCAACTTAGGACCCAATACCGAACGGAGGTTGCGGATGAAGAGCTCGGTGGGCCCCAAGCCCATGGCTCGATGGTGGAGACGGAGGCGTTGAGCGCCATGGGGTCCTCGTAGAACAGAACTGGTTGGGGTACCTGAATAAGCACGGCCTCAGCAGGGGCAGCAGCGTCCTCGTACAGAGGGTTATCTACAACTTGTTCGTTGGGTTCTAAAGCAAGATCAGCAAAGGCAGCGAACGGATCAAACTGCGGTACTTCGCCACCAGCGGGCGAGAGCTCAGCGGAAGCAGTACTAGAAACAGAGCTGGTACGCGCAACAGGAACGCGCAAAGCAGGACCCCTGGCCCGGAAACGAAGCTGACGCAAGAGTCTATCGTGATCACTCTCTAGAGGCCTGTGTTCGGCCGACTGACCCGTTAACCCACCGGTACGGTCTTCGGGGGCAGGGTCCCGTAGCTCTGGCGTAGAGTTGTGACGCCTCAGGACTGCGCTATTGGGCGCTGGAGAGAAGTACTCGTCTGAGGCAGCTACAGAGAGGACGGGGCTAGAAGGAGGCTCTTCAGTGCGAGAAGGAACAACAGTGTGTGTATTAACAGAACGGGAACGAGCACTGATCGTGTACACAGGGTGCGGGTTGCGCGTACTGCGGTGTTGGCGCTCCACTTTGGCTCTTACCAGGTGCTGCTGTGGCGAAACTCGTGATCGAAGATGTACTCGCAAGCTGCCAGGGACTAAGGGTCCGAATGTATGAAGTGGAGTGCACTACAGGCAAGTGTTGCTGTCAGCGCGAGGAGGCACAATGGAGTTGGAAGTCGTTAGCCCTGGTGGCACGAGCTAGTGGGCGCACGAAAAGCAGCTCAGTTGCAAACACCGGTACCCGTTACACCGCTGTGACAAAGAGCAATCGCGTGTCCTCCGAAGCCAAGCTCAATGGCAGTCCTTGCCAACGACGCAAACAGTTCACAGCAGTCCGCAGCGTGCGCGGTGCAGGGCAGTCCAAGTTGGGTGCAGAATGCGCACACTGGGATAGGCTCCCCGTCTCCAAAGACACGTGTACCCCCGAAACGTGGAGACAGGTATGTATGCTCAGGCACTAACAGATGCGTCCGTAACACAGGACAAATACGCACAGGTACACCAGGCGTTAAGACAACCCTGTCCGCAACAGGCAAACGATCTTCTGACACCCACGATAAGGGCGGAAACAATACACTAAGGGGGCCACGCCCTGCCAGTTTGGCCACGCTAGGCTGAAGATCAGCTCTTTCTCAGTATCAACTCCGATGGTCAGAGGCTCTACGCTCACTGCTGCATAGACTCCTCGTCCAGCAGGTCGTCTTCGCCGCCAAGGGCAAGCTCACCGGCGGGGTCACCGCCGGCGGCGTCCACAGGCTGGGGCACAGCCGGACAGGGGCACCGTGAATAGGCTGGGGCACAGCCGGCGCGTGGTCAACGCGAAAAAGGCTGGGGCACAGCCTGCGCGTGGTCAACGCGAAACGGCGGCACAGCCGGCACGGGGGCACCGTGTGGAGGCTGGGGCACAGCCGGGAGCACAAGAACGCTGCTGGCAGCGAGGTGCGGACCGGCAGTTGTCGCGGCAACGCTTCTACTCGGACACTGCGGAGGCAGTGGGAGGCAACAGAAAGTTGAAGTGCAAGGGTAGAACGAAAGCGCGTGGTGGAAAGCTAGGTGCGCAAAGCAATCTACTCGCAGTGTGGCAGGATGGCTAACAATGTGACTGCGGACTTTGAGCCGCGTAGAAACCCGATAGCTATTCAAGCAGACAAAGCTGTTGTGAGACCGTAGTAGGCCGTAGCTGAGGGAGCGACCCCCGTTGAAGAGTGCTGGCGATGGCGACCAGGCTTGAAGGTGCTGGCGACTGTGGCCAGGCTTTGACGGTGCTGGAGACGGCGTCCAGGCTTTAGATATGAAAGGCTATACTAATGAGCGGCAACGCTGGCCGACAGGCAAAGGCAACTCTGGCAAACAAAACGCGGGAAGCTCCCCCGATATGCGAAATGTACCCAACTAGGGCTGTGATTGAACGATAAGAAAACGTGTATTATAAAGGCTGACTACAGCAGAACAGGTGCGATACTACGATCCCGGAGCGACTCACTCTCGTCGGGCTCTCCTTGCTGGTGGGTGCGCAGGGGCCGAGCGCACAGGCGCTCGCCAAGCTGCTTGGTAAAAGGGCGAATACGTAAGCGCTAAGGGCGCCTTAGACTTCTGCACAGACAGGGAAAGCACAAGCGTGAGCGATCGTGCCGCCTCAACCCAGGCCCGACACGAATACCCGACGCCTCGCTAGCGCTGCTGCTGCAGAGACGAGAACTGGTTAGGGTTGATCAAGCCGTTCACCAGTTCGAGGGATCCGGGAAGCACGATTCGTAAGCTGACCGGGGTGGCTTACCTTTTGGCAAACAGACCGCGGCGGGCTCCAATATCCTGCAGCGTAACTATTACACTCGCGTATATAGCACAGCTACGTTACCGTGTGCGATAGTTACCGTATGAGCAAGGAGAGCAGCGGACACTACGTGGCCCGCTGCTTATAACACAGGCACACGTGCGAGGGTTCATCCCCCATCTCCGAATCTTCACGTAACCTCGCCTCTCAACTAGGCTTCAGTTACAACAATATAGTACAACGAATGCTCTATTAACTGCAATAAGAGGCACGAGTGCCGACACGCACAGCCTCATACTCGACCCCCAGCCAGGTGGCAAGAAGGTGGGCCGAACACCAAGTGTTAATACACACTTATGCATAATACAACGACTTATTATCTACCTCTAACACATGCTACGCACGGGTACGCAGGCGCTTAGTGCGCTTCGTCTACCCCAATGACACGTGCCGGCAGGACTGGACCACCCGGCCACGCTGGACCGTGACACACCTCCAAAGGCCAATTGCAAACACGCAGCCGCATCCCAAGCGGCGTCCTTCTGCGGCCAAAGGTAAGCAGTTAGACCTAGAACACATGATTTCCTTTCAATTTCCTGAGTAGTTTGCTAATTAGTAAGCAGGCCCAGGGTGGCCGAAGTAGGGTTTCCGATCTGTTTGTAGTGCAGTGGACGCAATGGCAACCGGAAATGGCGCCCAAAGAGCAAGATCTTGCTTCCGAGCTACAACGGATGCGTGGTTGGGGTGTGCGTTTAAGACACATGTGAATAAGATCTTCACAGCACTCAAGGCGTGCAGACGCAACCGGTGGACTTTCTGTTTGCCTGAGTGACCCATGGGTCGTGGTCCCTCCCGAAAAGGCATGGGAAGCCCGCTGACAGCTGGCGTGCGCATGGCCCACCTTCAGCAACTCGCTCTGCAACAGGGAAAGGCGTCTATTCCTGTGGTTCAACGTTCAAGCATATTTTGCAAGCACCGGTAGTGAAGTCCCGCACGGCAAGTACAGATGCCCCGTGTTGCACCGTCCGTGTCTGCTGCTCCGTGCCAACCTTCCTGCACACACAGGCCTTTCCTACCGGTCCCGTGTCAGCGGCACCCCAAGGGCTAGGATATCCCTGGATCTCCCCGGTATCGGGTGTGACACAGCATCTCAGTAGCCCCCGTCATTGATAAGCAAATGACAGCGACGCAGAGCGGCGCAGACAGTCACGTTCGGTAACTAGCTAGCATGCCGCGCACGTACGACATCTCGACAAGACATGGTTTGCAGTTGCAGTTGGGCACACAGGCATGCAATGGGTTGGTGTGGTGGCCCTCCGTGCCGTACGCAAAGCCCACAAGCCAGCAAGCTCAGGTGCCGAACACGAAACGACATGCATGCATTAGCGAGTGCAGCACCAGCTAGCTTGGGATGTCCCCGTACCACGTGTGTAGCGGATGCGGGGCGGGATTCAGGCAAAATGAGCCTGACATGGCCACAGGCACACGTGACAAGGAGAGAGGGCAGGTCAGGGCAGAGCAAGCAGGTGCCAGGTCTGCACGTATTCTTCAGGAGCTACGAAGCCGTGTCGTGTCCCGGCGGCTCGCCAATACCAATGCTCACTCAGCACACAAACGAAAGGTGATGCCGCACAGAATTTGTCAAGGCACCGATGATGGACAGCAGCAAACACCTGCCTTTCCTCGCTCTATCCATTGGACGGCATGCAACCGTACAAACAGACAGGCTTATCGCACACACGTACTGTACGCAACAGGGTGCCAAACAGCACCCAGCCAGCCTCACACGGTCGATATTGCGATGCGTAATAAGAGGCTGATGACCGTCCGTACCTCCCGTCACAGCGACCCTCTTGATCTATCTTAGCAGCAACGGTAACCACCGCCTTCCTGAGTTGCTTGCGCTACTCTGCGCTACTCCACCCCTGCCTCCAGCTAGCACCTCCGTCCACCATCTCCTCCATTCCTGCATCCCGCGCCATCTGCACCAGGATCGCACCGTGCACCCGTGTCTCTGCCCCCGCAGCCAACAGCACCCGCACCACGTCCACACGCCCCGCAGAGGATGTACCGAGGCAGCCGTTAGCCGTTGTGCAACGGTCCAACCAACAGTGTCAATGCACACGCAGCACAGCGTACGGTACACACGGAAGGCAATGCCCGCAGAGGATGTGCCGAGGCAGCCTATCAAGGACAGGACAGGCACCTGCCTTTCCGCGCTCGCCACCGAACGGCAACGCGGCCCAATGCCTACCGTACATACAGGCAGGTTCCTCGCACATACGATACCTGCACATACCTAAAAGGGCGCCAAACAACAGCTACCGGTATCTGCCCTTTCGAACGAGACCTACAGAGCGGTGCATAAGAGGCCGATGACTGTCTGCCCCTGCCCCATACCGACACAGTTGCCCCCGCTGCTCCTAATGTTGTCCAAGTGAAGCACTAATGGTAACCCTGCGTCCCTCAGTTCCACACCGCCTGCGCCGCCAGCAGCACCTCCTCCATCTCCACTATGCCCTGATCCCTTGCCATCGTCAGCATAGCGGCACCGTGCACCCGCGTGTCAGCCCCCGCCGCCAACAGCGCCCGCACCACGTCCACATGCCCGGCATGCACTGCAGAACACAGCGGCGTTACGCCGTAGGCAGCCGGCCCACCGCCGCCGCCCTCGCCGCCAAACCAGCTGCCCTCCAGCCCGCCCTCCAGGCCCTTCATCCTCCCCGCAGTAGCTTCCACGTCCGCGCCCGCCGCCACCAGCGCCTGTACGACACCCACGTGCCCCTGCCCCGCCGCAATGAACAGGGGTGGGACGGGTGCACCCGCCTGCAGCTCCTCGTACGACACGTCGGCAGGTGCCCGCCCCGGGTCCTCCCCCACCGCCACCAGCACCGGTATCACCTCCGCTGCACCACAACGCGCCGCCAGCTCAATGGCACGCGGCACGCCTGCCCTTCGCCGCGTGCCCCTTCTGGCCCAAACGTCATCCGACTCGGTCAAGACTCCCCTGCCGGTGCCCCTCCCGTGACCCGTAGGTCAGCCCCAGCCTGCAGCAGCAGGTGCACGATCTCCGCGCGCACCGGCCCCGGAACGCTGTCGGGTGATGAACAAGCGATGCCGATGGGCGTCATACCCGTTCCGCCCACCGCTGTTGGGCTCGCACCTGCCCGCAGCAGCAGCTTGACCACCTCCACGTGCCCCCTGCCGCATGCAAGCTCGAGCGGGGACTTGGGGTCGCTGGGTAGAATGTTGGGGTTGGCACCAGCCCGCAGGAGGTCTTGCACTATCTCCGTGTTGCCAAGGTAGGCTGTGAAGACCAGGGGGCGGGGGTGGTCGTTGGAGGCGATGTCGGGGTTGGCGCCCAAGGATAGCAGGCCGCGAATGCGCTCGTTGTCGCCGGCAATGCAGGCCATGATAAGCGCGGTGAGCTGTGGCTCATCCCCTACTAGCTCGTCGATGTCCAGCGCCCGCACGGTCTTCAGCAGTCGCACGAGGGGGAGCGGCATCTGAAGGGCGACGACGGCTGTCCGGTCTAGGGGCGTTGGCGGCCAAACAAACTCGCTGATGATGTAGCCCATGATCATTAGGATTGGGATTATCAGCGCGAGTTCCGCGTGTAGCACGGTGTAGATGAACAGGCCGAGGACCCCGAGGACCCCGGAAGCCTTGGGCGCCAGGTCGCCAAGCCGCGCCGCCGCTGCGATGTGCAATGGAAGCCCGTTAGTTGCTTGCTTATGATCCTCAGGTGTAGCAGCTTTCTTTCATCCAGGCTAGCTGCTTAGCAGTTCCGGACCCCTTACCCTGCTTGGACGACTTCCGAGAGCCAGGAGACGAGGCGATGCCAGGCTGCTTGCGGTCATTTGCACTGCTGGTGGTCGTGCGAGAGCATCTTGTCGCTGCCGGCCGTAGGCGGGGCCGAAAAGGCAGGCACCCGGAAAGTCGCCTGCCTGGGGCCGCCTGTAAGCAGCTAGACGCTGACAGCATGCTATTTGTACATGTGAGTAAGATTGGCAAGATGGTTGTAGTAAAAAGAGTGCCTGCAGAAGCTTTCAGCGGCGTGCCGGCCTATCTGAGATGACTGACGCCTTTCGGTGGCGGAAAAGCACAGCACTGCAATGCGTGTCTCGCAGGCCTACCTGTCCTTCAAATGTCTCATACACTTTGCCCTGATATTGTCAAAATCCCTTATCAACTACATAGGGACCATGGTGCACGGCGGCAACCGAACCACAGGCAGTCTTGCCTTTCGCGACCCATGGGTCAATCACCACAGTGCGCCACGTGTCCGCCACCACGCGACCATGGGTCAACCACCACAACCCGTAGCCCAACATCAGGCTGCGTGCAGGACGTCAAGCTCTTCTTTATCACTCGTTTCGGTCGTTTGCAGCCAAAGTCTGCGTGCGTGGGAACCAATTTTCACGTAGTGAGCTTCAATGCCACACGCCCCTGCCAATGCCGCACGCCCAGGCTGCGTGCAGGGAGTAGAGCCTGTCTCGTTCCCTCACTACTGACAGCCAGCTTGTAGGGGCCCTTATAAAGCGCTTGATGGGCTGGAACTAACTTGAAACTACACGTCATACAGTCTGTGCACGTGCATGTGTCAAATGGCACTGTAATGGGCCGGAGATGGCCCCTCGTAATGACCCTGCACGCAGCCGCGCAGTGGCACCCCTCAGACTTGTCACCTGGACGAACCGCCCTTATCCCCCGCTCTGTAGGCCTAACAAAGGTGGTCTCCGCATTGGATTCAACTCGGACCCTGATGCCCAGTACAGCAGACCCACACAGGACACAGCACTTTTGCGTTTTTACAGCGGCCCGTGTGACCCGGATGAGTACGCGGCTTGCGACGGCTGGGCGCAGACGTGCATGCGTATCTGCGTTCGTGTGTGGCCTAACTCCAGAAACGACCCCATCACCTGTGTGGGCGCACCGGTGAGCATCCTGACAATGCAGCGCGCAAAATGCTCATCACGCTCATCCATTGTCCCGCGTCCTGCGCCCGTGACAAACAACAACGCAGGGCGCGACTCTGAACCCAGCCAGGGAGGGAGGGCACTGACGGGCGTCGCAGAACGTGAGGGCGTTCGTGGTGCCGATCACGTATGAGTCAGTCGCCACTTCCAGGTTACGGGAAGTGGCGACCAGACCAGTGCCCGAAGGAATGGCCCAGGGAGTGGTGCTTCCACTCTACAAACCGATATTCAAACGCATACACGTGCTATGACGTCCTGCTAACGCACACGTGCACACGCAAGCACGTACGAATACTGTACACCGCCGGCCCCAATCCGTCCACGTGCAGTGTGAGAAGCCTCTGCCGCATACCGGTACGCTTCACGAGTTACGTACGGTAGCCGCAGCGTATGACGGTCTGTCAGTGCCACTGCACACTCGGAGCGAGCATAGCACAAACACACACAGCAGGTGATGCCTTAAGAGGATGTTTCCAGACTAGACGCCACGCACTACACATTGGCATGGGAGCAATGGGACCTGCCTTGCCTCGCTCTGTCCCCCGCGCTGCCCGAACAGTACCATACCATCCAGTACAAAAATAATTATTTTTCCCATAGGGGTGCGCGGTGATCACCCAAACGTACGGTATGCTACACGCCCACCGTACATGCATGCAGGCTTATTATCGTACCTGCCCAAACAGCAGCTAGCCTACCTACCTACTTGTAACCTAACCTAGCAATACCTGGACCGCCCGGTGACCATGCGCCCCTATCCACTACGACCACGCGACCCAGTACTTGTCCGCGGGTGCTCCTTACTCGTTGTCCCCTACACAATGCCGGTAGGTCGTTGCTGTCCAGCCCCGCCTCCCTCATTCCCACTCCGCCCCCGCCTCCAGCAGCACCTCCTCTATCTCCACCATGCCCGCATTCCGCGCCAGCCGCAGGAGGGTCGTGCCGTGCACCCGCGTGTCCGCCCCCGCCTCCACCAGCGCCCGCACCACGTCCGCGTGCCCCTGCTGCACCGCGAAGCACAGCGGCGTGATGCCATCACCAGTGATGCCATCACCAGCGTCCCACTCGCCGTCGCCAATCCCACGGCCGCCACCGCCACCCCAGCCGCCGCCACCGCCGCCGCCGCCACCCCAGCCGCCGCCAGCCCTGCTCTCATGCCGCCCCTGCACCCCTCCTGACATCCACGTCCGCGCCCGCCGCCACCAGCGCCTGTACGACACCCACGTGCCCAGCCGCCGCTGCCATGATGAGCAGCGGCGGGACGCCGATCACCTGCAGCTCCTCGTACGACACGTCAGCAGGCGCCCGCCCCAGGTCCTCCCACACGCCACCAGCACCAGGATCACCTCTGCTATTCCAGTGCGAACCGCCAGCTCAATGGCACGCGGCTCGCCTGCCCTGCGCTGCTTCCTGCCCCTGTTGGCCCCGCCGCCGTTGGGGGTGCGAACGGCAGCCGAACCAGTACGAGAGGAGTGCCTTGGGGATGCCCCTTTCCTGCTGCCTGCCCTGCGTCGCCTGCCCCTGCGGGTCCCGCCGCCGCTGGCAACCCCGAAGTCACCAACGTCACCCGCCTCCCTGACTGCCTGTGGGCCATCAACGACCCGCGGGTCAGCCCCAGCCTGCAGCAGCAGGTCCACAATCTCCGCGCGCACCGGCCCCGGAACTTTGACCGTGAGGTTTCCACACATGATGCCGATGGGCGTCATACGCATGTTGCCCACCGCCATGGGATTGGCACCTGCCCGCTGCAGCAGCTTGACCACCTGCGGCCGGCCCGCCGCAGGCAACTTCCAGCGGAGAGTTCATGTCGCTGGGAAGGGAGTTAGTATTGGCGCCAGCTTGCAGGAGGGCTCCAACGGCCTCTGCGTCGGCCCCGCAGCAGGCCAAGAGGAGGGGCCGGGGCACGTCCTTGGTCTCGATGTCGGGATTGGCGCCGAGGGCCAGCAGGCCGCGAATGCGCTCGTTCTTGCCTGTCATGCAGACCGCTATGAGAGCTGTGTGCTGCGGGTACGTGCTGCCAAGTACTGCATCGAGGTCCACCGCGTGCACGGCTGTGAGGAGGCGCACTAGGGGGAGCGGCGCCTTGAGGGCGACGGTGGCCCGCGCTTTAGACGTCGGCGACCAGGTGAACGCGTAAGCGATGTAGCACATGACCGAAAGTATTGGAACCTTCAGCATGGGGTCGTCCACGTACAGCGTGATGTAGGTGAACACGCCGAGAAAGCCGAGGAAGCCCAAGTCCGTGGGCGCCAGATCCCCAAGCCGCGCCGCTGCGGGGCGCTGTTGCTCATTGTCATCCTCGTGCACAGCTTCTTCTTCTTCGCCAGACGAGTCGGTCAGCTGCTGCGAAGCCTCATCATCCTGCTTTGAAGGTTCCCGCCAGCCAGAGAAGAGGGCTGAACAGGCGGTGCGAGGCTGCTTGCGATCGTCTGCATCGCCAAGGGTTTTGCCAGAAAGCCTCGGCGCTGCTGGCTGCAGGCGGGGCGCAGAAGGCAGGGGCCTGCTGTGCACAGCGCGGCATGCCGAAAGCCGCCTGTCTGGGGCATACGCCAAGCAGCTAGAACTCGACAACATGCTTCGGCTTTGTCTGTAAGAATAAATGGTAGTTTCCGGCTCAGCAAGCTTGCCGCAGCAGGGGATAAACGGCGTGGAAGGCCATTGTGACCATGCATCCTGCCGGCTGGAATGGCAAGAAGCGCGGCAAATGCAATGGCAGACATCCAAGACCGAGAGAATTCATTTGTCCGTTCCCTTTCAGGTTCCATGAGGTACCATCACAATATTCTTTAAGCCTAGACAATGGCCCCTCTGCACGCACAGCGGGACAGTTCGTAGTTGCCCTCGTACTTATGACCCATGGGTCGGTCCGCAACCCACATGCCGCACGCTCAAGCTAAGGACCGGAGGTACAGCCCCTCTAATTTGTTAGCAGCCAACCTCTGGGACCTGATTGACCCTTACTGACCCGGTCCTCGAAACGGTCCCTTGATGGAGCCCGTGCGTGTGTACATAGTGGCAGGGCGACCCGTAGCGCCCGAGCCCGTGGTGGCTTAGAGCACGCCCACGTACGTGCCGCGCAGGATAGAATGCTGACCCACGCACCTGGTAGACATGATGCAGGTCAGCTTGAGGTCGAAGTGGATGGAGCCGTCCTGTGGGAGGCGGTGAGGGCCGAGAAGGAGGTCGCAATGCCCATCTGCGCCACATGGCATGGCATGCCGGTACACACGGGTAGGACGGAACAGGGTGTGCAAGATGCACGCCTGTCTTACAGCTCCAATTTGCACTTTGTACCTCTCACATAGGGTTTTGAACCTAGCATGGTTGCGTTTCACGCACCAGCTTTCCTCCAGGGAAGTGAAGCTGGTCAGCAGATGCTGCCATCGCTCTGAGCGCTCTCCCGCACGCCATGTACAATGTTCCGTACACGGTACGCAGCGCAGCACACCAGTGGGCCCTGCGTTGTGCGCCTACGACCTAACCGATACTGTGCACAAGAAGCATGGGGCACTATGCGATCACCGCCACCTTGTCACGTTCTACACAGGTGTGCCGTACACCCCGCGCGCTGCCGTACCATTATACTCACAAGCAGTACTCGTACTTCATGAAGGTGGACACCATGTAAACCACCAGCCGCGCACCTCAGCGTGGTTGGTATAGCAGTCCCACTGCGGGCAGGAGACGGAAGGGGCGGGCGGGAGGCGCCCTAGCTTCACTCATGTTCCTGTCCCAAACCCCGTAAGCACAGCCCAAAACAATGTCATGCGAGTCTTAGGGCGCAATAACCGTGATGGTGCCGTCAAGAGCCCCAACGCTCAGGCATGTGCGTGTACTCGCATCACTATCTGCACGACACACATCCGGGTTGACCGGCCTGCTGCCCTCTGCTGCACCATGCGGCAAGCCGTTCGCAACTAGGCACAGTAGCTGAATTGCAGGACCGGGCGTGACTAACCGTAGGACTGCGGTTGCGCTGTCGTACACTGCCGTGCATTGTCGTACTCACGTGCTTCCACAGGATGCCTGTGTCCTCCTCGTGGATACACACGGCCTTGCGGATGACCACGGCCTCGCCCCTAGGGGTGACACAGGGTAATCGCACCGACAAGCGTAATCGTACGGAATGAATCTGTTGGACTTTATCATCATATTTAAAGTGCAGCGATCTGAAACGCGCCGCAGCAACAGCGCAAGGAACGCAGCCGTAGTTAACCATCACAGCACGTACCCCACCCTCGTGGCCTCAACCGAACATTGTATCCCTGGACGGCAGCCAGCACAGCACAAAGTCACGACCATCCCGACCTCTCACTGAGGTGTCACAGGCTTGTCCTTTTGGCCCTCACATGCTTGTCCATGTCCTTATGCTTGTGGCTCACCGGTGCACCTCGTCCTCAGCTGCTGTTCTCCTTGGCCCCCAACGGCAGCATGCTGGCCTTGGCCCTGGCTACGCTCAGCGCCAGCATCACGCCCAGCAGCCCGCACTGCCGTACACCTGCACGGTACAGTGAGGGCGCATGTGAGTCATGCCGTACAGCGTGTGCCACGCTGGAAGGCACAACGGAGGGAAGGGGGATCAGTACGGCAGTACGGCCAGCCGGTCTTGATGACCCCCAAGTGTTCCAATCCGCTCCACCTACAATGCTTCTCCGCGCCATACGGTCCTGCTTTCACGCTGCCCTGCCGGTATACCTTCGGTGGCACCCACTGAGTCAGCCTTAGCAAGTATGAGATCTAATTCCAATACCGCCTATTGCACTCTTATCCCCTTGGTGCCCACCTGGTCCTGCGTCTTGAAGCCAGCCCAGCTGCGCCACACCGCCGCACCGTGTACGGCAAGTACCGCAGCGAAGATGACGTAACTGTTGAAGTGGTTGAACTTGATGTACTTGTACAGCGAGGGAACGGTGTCCATGGCTCCGTCGTGCAGGACTGCGGCCAATGGGAGTGTCGGCAGCAGGGTTGGAAAGGAGGGCAGCAGGGCAGCGACGTGCAGGAAGCTGCCCGGATACGTGGGGGCAACTAGCGGCAATCCCACACCAGGACACTCTTACAGCAAGATGGTTCGGCAGCATAGCTGATGTGGGTCGAACCCCAAGGCGGTTCGGTGAGACTCAGGCCTGCTGGGGCCGCAAGCAAGCCCCTCTCCCCATCGTCTCTTGCCCCACCTATTTCCAGGAAGGAAAGCCCACGCCAGCCAGGCCGCGATAGGTGGTCAGCTGCGGCCGGTTGTTGCGCTGCTCGATCTTCCGGTTGAGTGCAGCAGGCAGGGGCGCAGGACAGAGGTATAGGGGCAGCGCAAGGCGTGGAAGGCGTGCCAGTTGCCGCCTGCTTAGCCACCACGCCCTGCTCAGTGTTCACTCGACGCTTCCACCTCATTGCACCATAGCGCAACCTCCACCTAAGGCTGCCTAGTCTGCAGTCCTTGAGAGGTTTTCGTTTGTAGGTAGGTGGCTTCCCAGGTGAATGGTCGCTCCCCACCGAAGCGAAAAAATAGGAGCCCAGTTGAGCAGAGCACAGCAGGTAACGTGCGTATCCTTAATACTTTATGTCAGCAATAATCACTGAAACGTTCTATCAAAGGTATGCCAGCTGCAATGTGACCTTTTGTTTTGTACGACTTGCGCGGGCTGTCGGAACGTTGACGCGGGGCTGGCCCTTCGATCAAGTCTAATTGTATTAAAGACTTGTTACTAGATCCAAGCAACAGAGAAGAACTGAGGAGACATCATGACAGGGACCTTATTCCGACACCCGCTTCCGTTCGCTGCTTCGTCTACGGGGGCTTCCGGAGCGCTTATGAGGCAGATGGTTTTGCATAGGACTGGTGCGCAGCACCATTCTACTCGATGCTCCCTGAGAGAAAGAGCCAGTGACTTCGCCCGCTGGGCTGGGCACACGGCTACCCTCGAAAGGCCCATACAAGCCAGCGCGCAGCCCAAACACATCGCGTTACACACACTGGGCGCTGAAGTGCAGTTGGGGCTGTAAGTCTTACCAACCACGGCGTCAGCCGCGTGCGACACCTGCAACCTCGTGTGGTGGTGGTTGGTGCAACCTCACCTGTAACCTCGTGTGGTGGTGGTTTGAGAGCGTCCGACACCGCATCTCCTGCCAGCTCCTGCGTCCTGCCTCTGAATGCCGCTATGCGAACAAGCTGCGTCTTCTTTGGTTGCAGAAGTTGAGAACGATGCATCCGTCTGCGCTGGGGACCTGGACCTGAAGTGTCGCGTACGGCAGATGTTATGGTGTCGGGCGGAGGGTAGGTTGGGGCCTCGGCGGGCTGCTAGTGCTGCCTGTGGCCACAAAGCCGAAGCTCTGCTGGGACACGCTCACGTCCGTGCACCACACTACGCCCAATCGCAGCGGATAACGGAACGCAACAGTGCCTGCTACCCGCAGCTGGCCCACCAGCATGCTCTTCACCCCCCTTGCTAGCACGCACACTGATTTGCCACCTGCTTGCGTAGCGACTGAGTTCAGACGTGGCTGTGTTGGTAGTGGACCTCAACTTACAGCGCAAAGAAACGCCCAAACAGCCGTAGTCGGGGTGTCGTCCTGTGCAGCACGCGTCGCCAGCCTGACCACCCCTACCCATCCAGGGGCACACAACACAGCGCATGAGCACAACTCATCGCCTCTCCTACGGGCTTGCCTTACCAGTATTACCCTCGCCCAGCGTGCAACGCCTTTCCCGCCCAGCATCATCAGTTCTGCCTGTAGTCCGGCCCTGTGAAAGCAACCTGAGAACCCTGCTACACACCGGAACGCCACGTACCCCTCCCGACCCCCCTGCCCCCTGCTTCTCTCCTGCGCAGCGCGTCCAAGTTTGCTCGCAATCTGTCATCTGTTCAAGCAACCTAAGACCTGCGCATCCACTTCAGCCTGTCGCAGGGCACTCTTGGTACCCCCACTTCTGAAACCCCCATGCTTCCGTTCTTCCTCCTGCGCAGCATGTCCGACTTCGGCCCGCAACCTGGCCATTCTGAAGCGTGCCGAGGAGCGCCGCACGGCCCGCGGCCAGCCGCCGCTGTCGCCCCCCGTGCTGCGGGAGGAGGAGCTGCGGCGCCGCGTGCGGCTCATCGGCTTGTCCCCGTGGGCTGGACGCCAACAATGTGAGCACCTTGGGCTGTCGGTCTCTCGTTTAGCAGCGCGCTCCCCGTGCTAGTTTACCCAAGACTTGCTGGTCCCAAGCGCCTGTCCTCTAGTAAATCCCCATGATATGCAGCGGCTATGTGCAGCAATTTGCGATTTGGGTTTGCGATTTGGGTTCCTGCGATACCGATACCGGCTGACCAGTTAGCTGCCAGTTGGGTGCACATGCCGGCGGTTGGGCCCGCACGTTGCAACTAGCCTGTTGCAACTAGCACGGCGCTGTGTGGTCGGGATTGCCTAGCACAACTGCGTCAGAGCGGAAGTGAGCTGTCCGTTTCCTGCCGCCGCGTCTTCAATCCAGCATCAAATCGTACACCCTGCAACGGCGTTGTGCCCACGACATGCTTGCACTGACGGACTGCAGCGGCAAATGGCGCACGCGTGCACTGTTTATGGTGGTACACGTCCTCACCCCCTCTCCCTGGGGACGCTTCGTGTCCGTGTTGGAGTTTAGTAACGGCATAGGGTTATTCTCTGATTTGAACAGGGTCACATACCGATACTGTTGGTAGTGCACCACCATTGCCAGGACGGCTTCACCCGCAGGCCGACCGTTTCCCATTCCCCTTTGCCTCTCTGCGGTCACCCCCGGACGGCTTCGTGAGCATGACACGGCTATTTACAGTTATTCCACATCCGTGGTGACATTTAAAGTGCACCCCACGCTCACCCCGCACCCCCCACCCCCCAGGATGACTCCGTGAGCATGCCGGTGGCGTGTAGGGGCGCCGGACGGTGCTGACGGATGGCGATGTGACGCAGCTGGCGGAGCATGGAGAGGCGCATGGAGCTTTGGACATGGACCAGTAAGTAAATTTGTATCGCATCAATGCGAAACAAGCTTACAGACTTTAGTCGATACTGCACACAGTGACTCCGTTGCCCATCCTACCTCACACGCACCCCTCCTTACCAGACACAGCCATTTATAGCGTAGCATTGTTCCTTGAAGGTAGCCCCCTCCTCACTCGTCCTGCCGTACTGCCGTGCACTGCCGAACAAAGCATTGTGCCCATTGCCGCACACTGCCGTACGCACGTGCAGGTTCATGTCGTAGCTGGGGGCCAACCGCTGCGTGCTGGACGGGCTGGCGCTGGGCGACGACGTGACCTTCCTGCGGCACGCGACACGTGTGCACGGCACGCAGCACCTGGGCGGCCGCAGCCACGCGCCGCCCAACCCCGGTCTGGGGCTGGGGGGCCTGGGGCTGGGGCTGCACTCCATGTGAGCGTACACTGGCCTAGTGAGGCAGGGTAGAGGGAGCTCGGTGTGGATCCTGCTGGTGAACGTGGGATCGTGGGGTGGTCTGAGGGGTGGTGGAGAGCTGCTTTGGGGCCTGGGCCTGGGGCTGCAGTCCATGTGAGAGCACGTGGGGGCTAGCCTGGTGGAGGCAGCGGAGAGGGTCGACGCGAGGCAGGAGGTGATGTGGGCGGTACGTTTCGGGCATTGCATGCAATCATCTTTTGGGGCGCATGTAAGAGACACACCGTTCCTAACGGTGGTTCCAAGGGCAATGGTAGGCCGACCGCTGGCAGTGTTTTAGTTCCTGTGGTGCGCATTTGGCCCCCTGATGCTGTGTGCAAGCGTGTAGGAGACGACCACGTGTTCCCATGACGAAACGTGGTAACGCCTCAAGCAGCACACATTGTTGTTTTGTTGTGCACTTGCTGTACTTCATACAGGAGCTCCATACACGGCGCGCTGGGTCGCATTGGTCCTGAGGGGTACCGGTACAGCACGCGCGCCACGCCAGTCCATGCGTGCACCGGCTTGCGTTCTCTACCTCTGCCCCTTGGTCATCGTACCGTACGTCGCAGCATTCAGGAGGCATTGGCGCTTCGTAATCCATACATTTCATTGGATAATAATGTCCTGCCTGTAAGGGCCTACTTGGGCTGTAGCAGGACGACGCGGCAACCTTGTGGCACCTGGTGGGGAGGAGGGCAACTCAGTGTGGTGTGGTGTGGTGCTAGCGGAAGCGAACGCCTAGTGTACAACTCGGGCTGTTAAGAATATTGACGTGGTACCGCTGTGGATGCGGAAGCTGTGGGGAGCTCGTATGGTGTTGTGTGGCGCTGGCGGAGGCGTGGGAAGCTGGAAAGGTACGCCTGTCAATGGCGTGACGATGCTTCATTAGAGGTGCTGTATGGTACCGTATCTGATGCGTGAAAGCTGATCGCAGCACTGCTGGCGTGCTCTCTGGTGCGTACAGCCAGTGAGTACCGGTATCAAGCCGGGTCGCCCCGGACGCGGGGCAGATAGGAGGTAGCGCGATGGCGTTAACGAAGGGCATGCTCTGGTAATGCACCGGCAATGGCTTCCAGATCAGGGGCACGTGTCACTCAGCTTGGCCTCGCCTGATAACCAGCCCGCATGCTGTCCTGACACACATACGATAGCAGGCGGCGGAGCGTAGACAATATGGTTCCCTCCGAGTTGGTTGCGCTTCAGCCGTGTACGACATACACACACAAACGCCAAGAAGGGCCCGCGACCCGTCCATTCACCCACACGTGCATAAACAATATACATGTGGCATTGATAATGAGTGCACAAGTCTGTCGTCACGCTTGCGACACATGGCCATCGATGCGCGGTGTAGGTAAGTACAACTTAACAAGAGCCTGGCGACCTCACACCGTGCACACCGCCGATGCACGCAGCATGGCCACCTCGCACCACGCATCCCCGCAGCTGTCATGTGTTGCCTGCATACGGTACTCACAAACACAGCCAGCACCCGATGAGCCACTTGGCGACTTGCGTATCTACCCCACGCTGCGCACACGCTCGCTGTGCTCGCACTACCGGTACCAACCGGTACTGGCACCAGCTGGAAACCACCATAATAATAATAATAATAATAATGTTACGCGGGCATGACCCTGCGTGATATTAAGGGGGTAGGGCGTTTGTACGCGTCTACCACCGTGGGTGGTAAGGGGGGTTGGTTGAGTGGTTACGGGGATGGGGGTTGGTTACGGGGGCCACCGGCCTCATGGTGCCGGCGCATCTTGACTATGCGGTGCAGCCAGGAGACGGCATGGTGGTGGAGGTTGTCGCAACATGCATTGGCGCGTCTGGCTGGGACACTGAGCTCACGGAGAAGGGGGGCAAGGTCGTTGCGAATGGTGCCCCCCACCCCAAGGGTGATGGCTTCCCTGCGGGTGTATTGCACTTCCCATCCCGCTTCGGCCAGCAGGGTGGCGAGCTCTGCGTGCTGTGCTAGTTTTTCCGCAATTTTCTCCTTGTGGCGCAGGTCGCCTGTATAGCCGATCTCAAGGATGTAGACTTTGTGGCCTGGGGGTTCGCCCGCATGCGGGCCGCCAGCCACCGGGGGCACTTGGCTTGGGTAGGTGTGAGGGTGGGAATCCAAAGGATGTCGGGGCGGAATTTTTCCAGCTTGTCAGGTGCCACGGAGGGTAGCAGCCATTGTGGGAGGCGGGTGCCTGTCACGTAGCCTGGGATGTCGGCGGCTGATGTCGCGTCCATCAGCATAAAGCCATGTCCGTTGCATCCGTGCTGGATGGTCTCGCCAATCAGTTGCACAGCCTCGTTGTGTCGCTTTATGTAGCAGCTATGGTATGGTTCTGCTTTGCAGCCGCCAAGGATGTGTCCTCCCGAATCAGGCTCTTGTTTACAGATTGGGCACATGGCCTTGCCATCGGCATTGAGGAAGCTGCCCTTCATGGGCCTTTTGTAACGGTGGGCGAGGCCAGCGTGCCACAGTTGCCAGTAACGGTAGTCGAAGACCCGCTTCCAGTGTTTGTGCACACTCCCTCTGGGTGGTTGCATTGCTGGCGCGGGGACACAGGTCCGGGGCGGCCTCCTGCCAGCAGTCCGTGCTCTTGGTGCTGTGGCTGTACCCACCAAAGGTGGAGGCGGCTAGCAGGGAGATAATCCCTCGGTTGAGGTCGTTGGCTTGCCGGTTGGTGCTGCTTTGGTGTGGCCACCAGATCTTACCGTATGGCTCATTATCCGCAGGGCAGGCGCAGTCAGGGGCGATTTCCCCTTTAGAAACAGCGGTGGCCCATCGGTCCGCCTCTTCGTTTCCGTAGACGCCGGAGTGGGCTTTCACCTTCAGGAGGTGGGTGGAGCGCCCGTGTACGGCGCGTTGGTGCAGCAGCCCGACGATGAGGCGGAGGAGGTCGCGATGTTTGCTCATGCTAAGTTTCTTGGCATTATCAATGTACTTTTTGATTAGGTACAGACTAGCAGCCGAGTCCGAGAGGATATGTACGTTGGGCATACCCCGTTCCTCAGCCATTTCTAGGGCGCGATGTATTGCAGCGAGTTCTGCTCGCGTGATAGTTTGAGTGCAGCCTAGGCCGTTTGGGTCTACACGGCTGACAGTGCCACAGTGGGCGACGTAGACCGCGGCGCCGCTGCGCGGCGCCGTTGTCGCCTTCAACCCTGCTACCGTCAGTGTACAGGCAGGTACTTGTTGCAAAGCGGAGGGCTTGGGTTGCGGGGTATGACTCGGGCAGGTTGGCGAGGCAGGGTTCCTCAGCCATTTCTAGGGCGCGATGTATTGCAGCGAGTTCTGCTCGCGTGATAGTTTGAGTGCAGCCTAGGCCGTTTGGGTCTACACGGCTGACAGTGCCACAGTGGGCGACGTAGACCGCGGCGCCTAGCTGCGCGGCGCCGTTGTCGCCTTCAACCCTGCTACCGTCAGTGTACAGGCAGGTACTTGTTGCAAAGCGGAGGGCTTGGGTTGCGGGGTATGACTCGGGCAGGTTGGCGAGGCAGGGCTCGGCGCCCCCGGCGGTGCGGTGCCACGTTGGGGGCGGAGGGGGGGCAGTGGGGCGGTGCTGCACCCGCTTGAACTGCCGGCGGGCCCATCGAGAATCCTTCGCCGGGTCAGCTTCAGGGCCTGTCGCGGTTGGGTAGCCCTCATCATAGCGGCCAGAGAGGGACTTGTATGCGCTGGTGAGGCGGGGAGTACCTGTGTGTGGTACAGGGCAGCCCCAGAGGTGTTTGTGACAGCGAGGAGGTTGTACGCATTGGCGCCGCTGCCGCGTGAGTGCGACTTAGTGCCATCACCAGCAACCATCGTCACGAAGGGGTGAGTGCAGGGTAGGTACGCTGCGCAGTGCACCCTGTCTGGGGCGAGTTACGATAGATGGCGTGCTCCTGAGCGATGTGGGGCGAGGACCAGAGTGATAGAGGGCGGGGCGTCGGCGGCCTCATGGTCTGCGCTGGCGGCAGCCCACGCCAGTGCGTGGCGGCATGCGTCGGGGTCATGGCTGGGGTGGGCAAAGGACATGCCTTGGAACGGGACGGAGAAGGCGTCTAGGGATGCGCCAAAGCATTCGTCCTCAGCGAATGGTGTAGTAGCGGTCGGCAAAGAGTCCAGCATTGAGTAAGGAGGAGAAGCGTTCCGTATACGGTCAGCCAAAGGCGGTGGCAATTAGCTGAGAGCAGAGGGTTGTCGTGCTAACCTCACTCACGTCGGTGATGGTATAGGGGCCGCGTTTGGTGCCTTGCCGGTAGCGCTGTAAGAGGCGGGCCACCGCCTCTGGGAATCCATCCCTGAGATTGTACTTAGTGACCAGCCCAGGGTTGGCCTGCGTGGCTTGATTATATCGCATGCGGAGGCCATGCAGACGTTCGTGGGTCAGGGATCCTACCCATTGGCTGTCGGGCGTGTAGACATGGGCCTGGTTGTCAACGCCGACCGTCTGTTCCAGGCGTGGCTCTGTGGAGTGGGTGCCTACTTGGATAGTGTGCACCCGACGGGTGTGGGGCCCGCTAACATCAATGTCCTTGTCCGGGTTGCAGGGGGTGACATCAATGTGGGTGCTGCGCCTGAGGAGGCGCCGGGTGCTGAGTTCATCGGCTTCACTGGCTGGGGGCCAGATGCCCTGCCGCTGGCGTTCGCTGAGGTGGGTGTCGCGGGCAGGCGGGGGCGCGGGGATGCTGGCTTTGGCAGCTTTCTGCTTCATATTCCTTGAGGAGTTGTGGCCAGCTACGGGTGACAGCGGGGCCGGTTCCCACGTTGGTTGCCACTCCACTCGGATCAGCTTGGCACCCCCCAGTTCAGGGGCCAGGGTGCCAGCGGACTGTGTTCGCGCGGGTTGATACCCCAGCAGCTTGTAGGCGGGGAGCAGACTCTCAAGGATAGTGGTGGGCCGCCATGCAACCTCATAGTACCGCTCGTGTGTGGAGCCAACCGCCCGCTTCTCACCCTCCCGCAGGGGGCGTTGCTGGTTTGTCACCGGGCCGGCCAGGATCTGCGTCGCCTCGTCGTACCCATCGTACAGCAGGGTACAGAGGCGGTCCGCCATCTGTCTGCGGTCGGCGTGTCTTGAGGACAGAGGTAGGTGGCCCGGGGTTGAGAGCTGCGCGCGGGCTGCCTGCCAGGATGACTTGGCGCGTGGGTTTGGGCGCTGGAACCCAGCTGGTAAGTAGGCAGGTTTAGCGTGTGAGCCAAGGCCGGGGATTGCCGCTTTAAGGGCCTTCATGAAGGCCTCGGACAGCATCAGGGTGTGCACTGCAAGGGCGTGCTCGTTGCTATACCGGTCTTGTGGTAGGTTCGGGAGGTGTTCCTGGACCGCCGCCCAGCAGGCCCCATTGGCAAGCGCTGTCCCAGTGCTAGGGATGGCCGTGCGGGTGTTAGCGTGGATACGGGCTTCCTGGCGTTGCTTTTTAGTGGGTCGAGGGTGGTCTGACCTAGGGGGGTCGGGGTTGTCGACATCGTGGGGCCGGGCTCTTGGTGCGCCTGGGCCTCAGGAATCTGTTCTGGGGCTGCAGCGGGGGGGTCGGGTCTGGGGGGCGCGGCACCAGCCATCTGGTGAGGCGCTGTTGGGGGTCGGGGCGGGGCAGGGTGTCCTGGTCAAATAGGTGTGCCAGGGGGGACGAGGGGGGGATAGCACGCTGGTGAGCAGGGAGGGGGCTCACCTTGTTATATTTGTGAACTGGGCCCGCGTAGACAGTGGGGTCTACGCTTGCTCACGCGTAGAGGCTGAGGCGATTGAGCGCACGCTTATGGCGGGCGGTCGCCCCGGCCTTATCCTGAGTAGTTCGTGTGTACTGATCAGGTGGTGCACGCCTTCCTGCCCGGCTGAACGCTGTGTCCGCAGGCTACGGAGGTCGAGTCCGAGCTCGGCGAGCGTGATCACGCACTTCCGAGGTAGCCGCTGCTCGGTCTCTTGGTGGCGGGCTTGGGCCGCGGCCAGGAGGCTATGGAGGCTGTTAAGGCGGAGCGAATCTTTTTGCTCAGGCGGAGCTTCAATGCTGAGGCCATGCTCCTGGCGAGGGAGAGCATCTTCAGGGTGCTGTAGAAGGTGGCCTCCCGGCTGAGGGCCTGGGGGGATAGGCTACCCGCGTAGTTGTACTGTGCACGAAGGAGAGCGGGTGACCACGCCTAGGCGCCCGGCATCATTGAGTGCCATTGTAAGTGCGCGGGTTGCTTTTCTCACGTACTCGGGGAGGAGGGATCCTACGCCAAGGCCGTACTGATTTATTGGCAGGAGGATCGCCCGTGTGGGAAATCCTCCTTTCAGGCCATAGCACTTGCGTGCCGCCTGGGCCACTGCACGATCAATGACTTGGATGTCGGCGGGTGAAAGGCATGGCTGCGAGCGCATAGGCCATGGCGGGCTTGAGGCAGAGCTGTATGCTTCGTAGCCGCTGGTCCGGTGAGGCCATAGACTGAGCTAGCTGTGTGGTTCGCTCTTTGAGGGCAGTAAGGGTGGCTCGGAGCTGGGGCCGCCAATCGAGGGTCAGGGTAATGTGCACGCCGAGATACTTGAAGGGCTCGGTTGGGGGGAGGTATGGGACTGCTGTGCCCCAATCTTGATTTTGTCGGCAAGCCGACGTTTTAGGGTGGAGGGGCATGTTGCCCCGTTCATGCCGCTGCCGGTGGCCCAGGCGGTGTGGTAGAGGGCTCCTGTGACGCGGCATTTGCTGTGGTTGACCTGGAGGCCAGCCCATTCGGAGAACCGTGCAATTTTGTCGGCTTGGATGGCGAGGTCGGTGGTGCTACTGGTGACGACAGCTAGGTCGTCGGCGTACGCAGCTGAGCTGAGCGCATGTTGGTCGTTTTCGTGGGCGGACAGGCATCCGTACCGGTAGCCGCGGCCACCAGCGTGCAGCCAGCGGAGGAGGGGCTCGATGAAGAGGACGAAGAGTGCGGGGGACAGGGTGTCGCCCTGAATCGTGCCGCGTTCAATTGGGATGTCTGCGGTGAGTCCATGTTCTGTGCGAATACGGGTGCGCGCGTGCCGGTAGAGGTTGTGCACTACACGGATGAGGTCACTGGGGAGCCCCAGGTCCCACATGATTTGTACTAGCTTGTCGTGGTCTATGGTGTTGAATGCGGACGAGAAGTCAATGTACAGGACGTACAGGTCCAGCCCCGAGAGGGCCGCATCTTCGATGGCGTGTATTAGGTTGAGGAACTGCCTTTCGGTGTTGCGTCCTTGGAGGAAGCCCTCCTGCGCTGTGCTGTACACGTGGATCTGCTCAGCTGTTTGTGTTAGGCAGAGCGTAATGAGGCTGGTCCATAGCTTATACGTGGTGTTAGCCAGCGCTATTGGGCGCTTGTCCTTGATACGGAGGCTGTGCTCAGCGCCGGGTTTGGGAAGGAGGACAGTGTCGGAGAGTGTCCATTCTTCAGGTGTTTCACCCCTTGCCCACATTATGGTGAAGAGGTCGTGTATGTTGCGGAGTACGCTGTCGGGGAGGGCTCGCAGGAGCTCGTTGGGGATGCCGTCGGGGCCAGGGGCTTTGTTACGGGCAAGGAACTGTACGCACTGTGCGAAGTTGGACGGGTCGGCTACCAGGCGGAGGGTTTCGTGGGAGTCCGGGTGTTGTGTTTGGCGGAGCACGAAGTGGTCGGGGCACCCTCCTCATTCCAGGGGTAGGCCCGCCTCGCCCGTTGTGGGTACGAGGATTTAGTGCCAAAGCATGGGGTTGCGAGTTTGGCAAAGTACCCATGCAGGGCGTCAAGGATGCCCTCACTGGTGTGCACTACTTCCCCCGTGTTTTCGTTCAGTAGTGCCCGGAGGCCTCGCTCCTGCACGTCGGTCTGAAAGATGGCCTTGTGACCCCATTTAGCGTTTTTGGCAAAGCGTCTTTGGAATGTGCGACGGGAGCGGACCGCGTTGATGCGTTGCTGTGTCCGGATGTAGGAGTGCAGTTCGTGTTTAAGGGTCTTGCACGTTGCTCGTGCCTCTTCGGTTGCCGCGGCAGTGGGCGGGGGCTGCGCGGGTGGTGGCAGGCCCCGATCTCTTGGCGTGTGATGTTGCTTGTGTTGCTGCTGCTGTTGCAGCAGTTGCTGCAGCCTGGCTTGTTCGGCGCCAAGTTGGGCTGCCATGCGCTTTATGGCTTTGTTGGTTTTCGGGGAAGGTGCCTCTTCCCCGTCTTGGGCGGCTTTTCTCATGGTGGCCTATATAGATGTCGAGGGCTGACGTGAGGGTTTGCATGAGTTTGGCCGCACATGCATTCAGGTCGAGGGATTCCACCCCTGGCTGTTGGCGCAGCGTGTCCATGTGGGCGGCTGCTTGGAGGGCGGGTTTGTCCTCCTGTTGGTTGAGCAGGTCAACTGTGTTCTGTACAGCACGCACGGCAGGTGCAAGCATGTCGGCCAGGGTGGCATTGTCCGCTGCCAGCTGAGCTTCCATGTCGGCGCGGGCCGTGACAGTTTTGGCGGGCGGGAGGGGTAGGATGACGTCCTGCCATGGGTGGCGTTCACTTGGCTGTGTGGTTACTGGCAGTGCGTGATATAGGTGAACGCTGGCCGCGGGAATGAGTGCGGTCAGGCTGTGGTGGTCATACGAGCCGCCCAGCCAGTCCGGTGACTCGTGTAGGGTAGCGTCGGGGTGCTCTCGCAGATATTGCTTGATGCTTGCGTGGGCTGGCGCACAGAAGGATGTCATCTATGCGGCTGCGGTGGTAGTGCCCGTTGCTTTGCAGTTGGCAGAAAGTAGCGGGCCGTGCGACCGCGCCTGTGCATGGCTTGACCGGGGCCGCGTTGCTGCTTGCAAGGAACTGTATGTGTCTTCGGTCGGAGGCGTTTAGCTCTTGTGTGCTGCGGTCGGCGCTTGGCACACCGCGTTAAAGTCGCCAGCGATGATGACGTGCGCGCGCCCGGATTGGTTTGCTTGCTGTATGACCTGTTCGCAGTAGGTGTAGAGGGCGTGTCGGGTTTGGAGGTCGGACGTCTCTTGCCCCGATGGGAAGTAGACCCGACGACGTGCATAGGGATGCTGCCGGGTGGTGCAAGGGTCACGTGGCATAGGTGACCTTGGAGGTTGGTGGGGATGGGCGCGGGTTGCATGAAGGCGGGGCTGCCGTACTTATTGAAAGGGCAACTAGGACCCCGGCTTCCCGTTGGTTGCTAGGTATGGAGTCCGTTTTGGCCGGTTTGGTGCTGCAGAACGTGGTGTAGGCGGGGGTGAGGGCTCTCTTAACGGCTCGCGTGCCTTTGGTGCGGCCGTGGCTCAGTTTGGTTTCCGTGAGGACAGCGATGTCTGGTTGGTTATCCAGGAGTTGGTTGGCGATGAGGGCCAGGTTCTTTCCCTCAATGCCGCGCACATTATGTGTGGTCACTCGAATGTATCGGTGGCCCGCCGGCGTTGTGGTCTCGGGGGCCGCCACAGTGGGTTGGGGTTCCACTTCTGTGGGGTTGTCTGGCTTGGGCGCGTTGGCGTTGCATGTTGAAAAAGTCGGCTATGGTGCGCGGCTTTTGTTTGGTTGTGAATGCGTGTCGGTGGGTTTGGTCTTGCGGTTGTGAGGCTTGGGTTTCGTGCTAGGGGGCGCAGCTGGCGGTGTCGGGTCCGTGCGTCTTTTGGGGTGCGTGGTGGGCTGACGCGGTGTGTTCTCCTGGGTGCCAGTGGTGGGAGATGTGAGCGCCGTCGCAGGCAGCGCTGTTTCTGCCTGCGTGTAGTGGGGTGGGGCCAGCGTGGGGCTGGGAGCTGGGCTGGGGAGAACCTGGGTCGGGGTTATGTTGTCCGTCCCCAGATTAGGGTCTTCAGTGGCTTGGGCCGTTCGGGGGGCGGGACTCAGCATGGTGTCGGCTGGCAGCCAGTCTGGGGGGGCTTGGGGGACGTCGTACATGAGGCGGGTGGCATCGCTGCGTGGTGGTCTTGACGTGCGGCGTACGGGTAGCTGACGCGGCCGTGTATGCGGCCCCAGTCGGCGCCTCTTAGTACCCTAGGGCCCTGTGCTAGGGAGTCAATTACATACCAGTCTGGTCCTTGTTTTTTAATGGTGTATGCATGCCCCGGCCGCAGGACGATAAAGCCAATTTCGGGGTTTGGGCAGATGATGCTGTTCAGGGTGGCCTGCTGAGTGCGTCCGGTTTGGGCGGTGTACCTCCATATGCAAGGTGCAGGAACGCATGTGGTCGATTTTGGATCCGGACGGTATGGTATAGATAGTTGTTGATAAGCGCTGTGTCGAACCATCCTTGTCCGGGCGTGAAGCAATCTTGCCAGTCTCGGGCTTGTTCCTCACCCAAGTGCATGGTGGCTAGTTGCGCTTCGCTGTAGGCCAGCACGTGGTAGGAGTCGATGCAGTGGCCACCAAGCAGGTGGTTGAGGGCGTGGACTTGGCAAAAGCCTTTCTCCTGCGGCTCGTGGTAGAGACTGGCTGGTGGGGGCCACGTCACTAGTGGCGGGGGCCTGGGTTCCCTGCGTTGCCGCCGTCTGTGTTCGTCCGTTGCGGCCCCGGCAGTGTGTCGTACGTGTGGGCCATGTTGCGGGGTCGGGGTTAGCGGGTCCATAGCTGGGTGCCTACGGTGTGTGCGCCTGCCCCGGCGGCGCTGTTTGCTTTGGGGGTGCTTGCGGTTGGTGCCGTGGCGCCGTTTACCCCGTTTTGGCGTTGCCTGGGTCTTGGGCGGGCAGGTGTCTGTCGTGGTTGAGATGCCTACGGTTAGGCTGTCAAGTATTGTGGGTTGTGCAGTGTTTTGCGTGTTCGTTTCCGTGCGCCAAAGGGAGGTGTCGGGGTGGTACTGCACTGGTGTAGTTCTTGTAGTCTTAGTACGAGGGTGTACCAGTATGCGTGGCAGCAGACTGTGGATGGCGGCAGCGAGAAGAGCGCTGGCGGTGGTGGGGTCCGTACTGGTTATGGCTGTGGCTGCGTGTGCCAGTAGGAAACTAATTACATGCGGGTGCGCTGATTTAGCCCACTGGCTCGCTGTGACGATGGAGACGATCAGAGTTGGCACCGGGTAGGCCTGGTGGCACGTGGTGTAGGCAACTAAGAGTAGAGTGCAGTTAGCGCTGCACGTGTGTGGATTTGGCGCAGGTGCCTGTGCACGAGTTGCGCTAGTCTGGTCAGCAGTCGAGTCAGGCACGGGTGCGACAAGGCGTGGAGGCTCCAGCGCGCTAGAATAGCTGAGAGGTAGAGCAGGCGAACCGCAATTGAAAAATGTTGCTGTAGGCTGACGGCTGCTGCAAGTGGCATGCAACTGAGGACTGTTGCAACTATTAGGTTCACAACAGACGCCGCCTCACGTGCCTTACATGTCGCCTGGAGGCGGGTATACGCAGTGGTTATGAGCACAGGCAGCATTACCAGCTGACTGATCAACATCACTCCCAAGCCAAGTTGAGCAGGGCTCCTGTGTACGAGCCTGTTCCGTCTAACGTGCACAGCCCGCGCCAAAGGTCTGTGCCCACCCATGTTAGCGCTTGTACTGCCATAATTGCGAGTGTGCGGCAGGGTACGAGTAGCCACGGCGCTAGGCGCAGGAGGTCGCCTATGATCGAGGTTGCCCAACGCGCACACCATTGGTGTCCTTTCCATCGTACAACTCCGGTACAGCCAGTATACCGTCTCAAAGTGACCCATGCCAAGAGCATCAGATGCAGAGATATCGTAGTTATACCTCTCAGTAAGCCCAGTTGCATACAAGCATCGAGCAACCTCTTGCCGTCTTGTTGCAGATCTGTGTCCGTCTCAATCCAAGAGACCAGTGCTATTATTAGAGCGACCCATGCTATAGTCTTAGTGGGGCCAGCTAGTGTCTCCAGGCTCAGCCTCTTTCTGGTATGATTGATACCGACTCTCGCAGGGGCCCGTAGGCGTAGCCCGAAATGGTTATCTCTAAACGCTGAAGTGTCTATTGGATGCTCTACCTCTGGTTTAAATGTGCTGCTGAGGGCCAGAGGAGCGAAAGGAGGCATGCGCGTTGTGACGTCCCCGCACATAGGCGGGTACGCTTGTTGTTCAGACTGCTGTTCTACTACAGGGTGACAGCATATGGGTTGTATGCTGCGCCCGTTGGTGCCTGTAGGTGCATGTGCATCTGGGCTCGGGGCTCAGTGGAGATGCCGTTACCAGCTTGGAGTGTTGTATTCCTTAAGCTGTGTTGGGCCCATCGTGTCGTTTGGGGCCGTGCCTGGTGCCGGTGGTGGTCAGGTCGTTGACCGCTTCCGACCGCGCGAGTCCGCGAGGACTCCGGGTACCTTTCTGGGGGAATACCACAGTCCGGTCCGGCAGCAATGCGTCCCATGAGGTCGTACTCATCCCTTGTTCCCTCCACTGCACAGCCAGGCAAGCCTGGTGTACCGTCTCGGGGGAATGAGCCGGTGCCCGGGGAGGCGCGGTTTGGCCGGATAGCGGAGCGGCTCTCAGCCCCGGTCGTCCTGCAGATGAGAAGGCTTAACAGAACGCATATAGCGAACTTGCGCCACACCTTTCGCGACCGACCTGGTACCTCGGCTACTGCCATCCTCGGGGCGCTTTCGCGCGTCATAAGTCAAGCGGTTGTGTCACGTTATCATTATGTACCATAACTCCACCATCACCTGCATCCGTCTCGCGGGCAGGACCCGCCTGGACCCGCTTTTCCCATTACCACTGCCTGTACCCATGCCTATTCAGCAGCCGCCCACTACTGCCGTACTGCTGATGATCACCCTTTCTAGCCTACCTAGCTTCCTATCAAAAACCATGGTGTCCGGGCTATGCAAAGGCAAGGCCTGCCTGCCAAGATCCCCGAAACCGATCACCACCCACCCTTGTCCGCGGTGGCCGCGCATGCGCCATCATGCACACAGTCTGCGCTGCTCCCCATCCTGACCTCGTGGCGCCTCCCCCCGTCCCTGCCTCCCTCAGTTGCCCTCTGCCTCTGCCGCCCGCAGCACCTGCTCCATCTCCGTCATGCCTCCATCCCGCGCCACCCGCAGCAGAGTCCTGCCACCCGTGCACAGCACCCGCGTGTTAGCCCCCCGCAGCCACCAGCGCTCTCACCACGTCCACGTGCCCATCCTCCACCGCCACACACAGCGCCGTTATGCCAACCCCGCCTCCGCCACCGCCGCGCCTGCCGCCAGCCCCACTGCCACCCCCGCCCCCGGTTCCCCAGTAGCTGCCCTCCAAGCCCCACGGTAGCTTCCCGTTCGCACCCCGCCCTCCCACAGTCGCATCCACGTCCGCGCCCGCGGCCACCAGCGCCCGTACAACACCCACGTGCCCAGCAACCGCCGCAGTGACGAGCGGCGGCATGGGGACACCCGCCTGGAGCTCCTCGTACGTCACGTCGGCAGGCGTCCGCCCGGGGTCCTCCCCCGCCGCCACCAGCACCGGGATCACCTCCGCTGCCCCGTGCTCCGCCGCCAAGTCAATGGCGCGTGGCCAGACCCTGCCGCCGCCACCACCGCTGGAGTAACCAGCCCCAACTGAGCCGGCGCGAGAGGACTCCCCTGGCTGTGGCCCGCAAATGAACCCTGGGTCAGCCCCAGCCTGCAGCAGGAGGTACACGATCGCTGCGCGCACAGGCCCTGGGATGTCGTCAGCTGCGCACGCGAAGCCGATGGGGTCATGCCTGCGCCGTACACGGCTGTGGGGCTTGCACCCTCCTGCAGCAGCACCTCAACCACCTCCACGTGGCCGAATCCAAGTGCGATGATGAGGGGCGAGCTTTTGCGCACCGCCGCTTTTGTTGAGGAAGCAGAGACGTTGAACCTGCAGCGCCGAAGAGTTTGTTAGAGAACCTCTGCGCTGCTGGCTGCAAACGTGGCGCAGAAGGCAGGCGTTTGCTGCTGTGCAGAACGGGGCAGCTGGACCTAGACAACATGCTCCTCCTCTGTATGTATGAGAAGCACGATGGTGAGTTCTAAGAAATGACTGTCGAAGGGTTGGTTCAACGAGATGCAGCTCTATAGAGGTAGCAACCTGAGCCGGACAACGACAGCGGGAAAAACGCAGAAAAAAGCGCGGCAAATGCAAGGCACCGTAGTAAACCAGGCGTTGCATGCGACTGTATGTGACGTGGCATGACGTTGTTTATCATACTGATGTACCCTCTTTTGATTCCTATAGTGTCTGCGGCAGACGTTTCGTAGTGGCTGTTGCCTCTCGGGACCCATGGGTCGGCCACCACGGTAGGTCCCCGCCACGTGCCGCACGTCCAGGCTGAGGGCCCAAAGCAAAGCCCATGTAACTTGTTGACAGCCGAGCTCTGCATGCTTGAGCGCCTGTCTTATGTTCTTCATCCTTTATGACCCGGCCGGGCCCACAGGTTCAGCCTGTTGTGTGCTAACGATCCAACGGCAGGAGTTCACGCGAGCTAGCGTCGTGCCCTATTGCTGGGCCCGGCCGGGTGGGGCTCGGCCTCGAAGGGTCTCAGGCAAGCCCCCCTTTGTAAGGGGAGTGTCAAAAGTCGGGTTGGCATGGTGCGCAGGCGGCACATACGCCAATAGCCTGGAACAATCTCACACCCAGACACCCTACGGCATGCTACCGCAAATTGAAATTGTGATGTATGTTGTCTACGTCCAGGTGAGTCAGGGAGGAAGAGGGCCGGTGTCACGGTACGCGGCTGAGCTAAACGCGAGCTTAAAAGCTCAGATGACAATTCCGGGGGCGCCACACCCCTTCTACAGCGGGAAGGGAGAGGGCCGCAGACGCGCACAGACCATGGAGGCGTGGCTTTTGCAGCAAGCTGCCCATATGCCAGCAGAGGACCAGCCCGCGGCGGTAGTGCAGTGGTGGCCTGCCTTCAAACGCCAGCTGGCAGCAATGGCAGCACAGCTCACTCGGGAAGCTCAGCGGCGCCGCCGCTCCCATGGCGCCACAGTCACCGCAGCTTCAGCAGCAGTGCACGCAGCGCAGACGGCGGTGGATGCCAATCCACATGCACCAGCCGCAGCAGCCGCACTCGCCACAGCCCAAGCCAGCTTATCATCAGCGCTACGCACAGAGGGTGCTGACGCAGCACACAGCATACGGGTGGAATGGCTTCGTCAGGGCGAGCGCCCCAACCCAGCCATTACCCGTGCCGTACACCCTCCTCAGGATACCCGACTGATCCCAGCCCTCTGTGACTCAGCCGGCCGCATTATCACGGACTGCAAACAGCTGCCTGGTATCGTGGCCTCGTACTGGAGCAACATCAGCACAGCACCAGCTGACATATCAGCCACAGCACAGCACGCCGTGCTTGGAGTCCTGGACACGGAAGGGCCCAAGCTGCCGCTACAGGATGCGGCGGCAATTGACAGCATGGACGTCAGCCCCTCGGAGGTGGAGCGCGCTTTGCAGCAGCAGAAGCCTGGCAAGGCGCCAGGGTGGGACGGTATCCCAGGAGACCTATACGGTACTTCGGGGTACCGTTGCGCCCATGCTTGCCCGCTTATACACAGCCATAGGCATCACGCAGCAGCTGCCGCCGGCGGGCTTCCACCGTGGAGTCATCAGCACCATTTACAAGGAGCGTGGGGATCGCACCTCCCCGGGAAACTATCGCCCCATCACGCTCCTGTGCTCTGACTACCGCGTGCTTGCCAAGGTGCTTGCCAACCGCCTCAACCCCGTCCTTGGCAGCGCCATCTCCCTCGAGCAATCAGCCTTCCTCCACAAGCGCCTCATAGGCGCAAACATCCATTTCCTCCGCATCCTCCCTCACCTCCTCCGCACACAACGGCGGTCGGCGGTGGTGGCGTTCCTGGACTTCTCCAAGGCGTATGACACCATCCACCGCCCCTTTCTCCTTGCCGCCATGGAGACCATGGGTGTTGGACAGGGCTTCCTCACGTGGACCCACCTCCTCCTCTCCGACACCCACTCCGTCGCGAACGTCAATGGCCACCTGTCCGACCCCGTACCCATCCGCGCTGGTGTACGGCAGGGCTGCCCGCTAGCACCTCTGCTTTACCTCTTCGTCGCACAGGCCCTTCTGTGCTGGCTGAAGCACCACCGCGTGGGCGTCCACCTTCTCCCCACCGACCCCTCCCCTGCACGCGCAGTTCAGTTTGCTGACGACACCGAAGTGCCACTCAATGGCCCTGAGGATATGCCGGCGTTTCTAGGTTACATGCGCGCTTTTGCGCAGGCGTCTGGGCAACGCCTTAACCTGGACAAGACTGAGCTGCTACCCATCGGCGCTAATCCCCCCAACGCGCCCCTCCCCACCTGGACGCCGGTAGCCAAGCGGCACAGCCCCCCTCAGCAGCCCCACTTCCCTCTGCCGCTCACGATGCTGCCAACGCCCCCATCCCTCCCCATCCCCAACCTCCACCCACCCCCGCAGCTGTCATGCACCGCTGCGGGCGCCAGCACCTCCGCCCACCACGCCCATGCCCAGCCCGCCACCCCTCAGCCTCAGCTCCAGTGGGCGGGGCTTCAGCAAGGTCGTGCAGTCGGTAAAGTCCCTGGGCGTGCCTTTCGTCAACCCACCAGCCACCCCCACCCCAGACTGGACCGCCAACGACTGTGACACTCGCCAGTGTCTCCAGAAGATCAGCCGATTTCACCTGTCCGCCTTCGGACGGGCAACAGCGGCAGGGGCGTGCCCTCCATCTCTCCACCTACCTCATGGAGCACTGCACCATGCCGCCCAGCCCCATCCTCAGCGAATGGACCCGCCTGACAGCCCGCCTTGTGGACCGTGGCCTTGGACCAGACGACACAGAGCGCCGCGCCACGGGAGTCCCAGCGCAGCTGCTACCTGGCCACCCTACCACAGGTGGCTTTGGTATGCTACCCCTGGACGAGCACATCACAGCCAGGTGCGTCAGGTGGGCAGCCGCCTTTGCACGTTCAGAGATAGCATGGGCAGACGGCGGCAGCGCACGCCTGGCACCCTGGCAGCAGGCCCTTCGTCACCTCCTACTCCTCCGACACCCAGCCTGCCGCCCCGTGGCGGTGCTCACAGCGCAACCAGGCAGCCAGTTCCACGCAGCCATGGCGCTCCCAGCGGAGCTACAGCGCCTGGTGCTTGCGTTCGGCAGCTTGCCGCCCATGGTGGATGTTGCAGAAACACCCCTCATCCCGGGGGCGTGGTGCTGCGGCACTCCACTGTGGGGGAACCCGTTCCTGCCCAACGCTGGTGCACCCCAGCGCCGGCCTGGGCTCGAACATTACCACCTCAACCTGTCCTACTGTCGTCGCCTCATGACGATAGGGGACCTGGTTCAGGTGTACGACGCCGTACAGCAGGCGTTCAGCGCCCCGCGCACAGCAAGTACCAGCGTAGCAGACATCCTCAGGAATGCAAGCTCTCTTTTGGGCACAGCTGGTCAGGCAGTACCTTGACCCACCCATGTGGGTATCCGGCGCACTCGGGGATCGTCATGAGATCACAGCGCAGCTGGAGGCCCTTCACCGCGATATCCACCCTGACTGGTTGAAAGCAGCCCGGACAGCCATCAGCCAGAAGCAGCACGCCCCGTCAGGTGACACCGTCGTTGCCATGCTGCTGCCGCGCCTGGGCTGGCCAGTACCCCTCAGCGCCCCCATCACCCTCGACACCATTACAGTCAGGGCTGCAACCCTCATGCAGCTTGGACCCCTCCAGCAGCGGCTGCAGCAATGCCACAGCCAGTACGTCAGCGCAGCATTGGAGTCCGATGCAGATCAGGCCACTCAGCAAGACGCACGGAAGCACCTTGCTGCAACGTTCCGTAGGGTATGGCGGCAAGTGCGTTGGGAGAACGAGCACAAGGAGATCTTGTGGCGGTTAGCCGTTGATGGGGTACCCTTGCTGGGCAACAGCCACATGCGTGGTAGCCAGCCCTGGGTGTGCCCCTGTAGCACATTTGCATGTCATCACAGCAGCCCGCCGCGCACTCACCACTTTTGGGAGTGTGAGGTTGCGCTGGCTATTCGTGAGCACATAGAGCACTACGCACGTGACATACGCCTCACACGCCAACATTTGTGGCTGGTCATGCCTCCCAAGGGCATCCATCGCAATAATAATAATAAATAATAATGTTACGCGGGCATGACCCTGCGTGATATTAAGGGGGTAGGGCGTTTGTACGCGTCTACCACCGTGGGTGGTAAGGGGGGTTGGTTGAGTGGTTACGGGGATGGGGGTTGGTTACGGGGGCCACCGGCCTCATGGTGCCGGCGCATCTTGACTATGCGGTGCAGCCAGGAGACGGCATGGTGGTGGAGGTTGTCGCAACATGCATTGGCGCGTCTGGCTGGGACACTGAGCTCACGGAGAAGGGGGGCAAGGTCGTTGCGAATGGTGCCCCCCACCCCAAGGGTGATGGCTTCCCTGCGGGTGTATTGCACTTCCCATCCCGCTTCGGCCAGCAGGGTGGCGAGCTCTGCGTGCTGTGCTAGTTTTTCCGCAATTTTCTCCTTGTGGCGCAGGTCGCCTGTATAGCCGATCTCAAGGATGTAGACTTTGTGGCCTGGGGTTCGCCCGCATGCGGGCCGCCAGCCACCGGGGCACTGGCTTGGGTAGGTGTGAGGGTGGGAATCCAAAGGATGTCGGGGCGGAATTTTTCCAGCTTGTCAGGTGCCACGGAGGGTAGCAGCCATTGTGGGAGGCGGGTGCCTGTCACGTAGCCTGGGATGTCGGCTGATGTCGCGTCCATCAGCATAAAGCCATGTCCGTTGCATCCGTGCTGGATGGTCTCGCCAATCAGTTGCACAGCCTCGTTGTGTCGCTTTATGTAGCAGCTATGGTATGGTTCTGCTTTGCAGCCGCCAAGGATGTGTCCTCCCGAATCAGGCTCTTGTTTACAGATTGGGCACATGGCCTTGCCATCGGCATTGAGGAAGCTGCCCTTCATGGGCCTTTTGTAACGGTGGGCGAGGCCAGCGTGCCACAGTTGCCAGTAACGGTAGTCGAAGACCCGCTTCCAGTGTTTGTGCACACTCCCCCTCTGGGTGGTTGCATTGCTGGCGCGGGGACACAGGTCCGGGCGGCCTCCTGCCAGCAGTCCGTGCTCTTGGTGCTGTGGCTGTACCCACCAAAGGTGGAGGCGGCTAGCAGGGAGATAATCCCTCGGTTGAGGTCGTTGGCTTGCCGGTTGGTGCTGCTTTGGTGTGGCCACCAGATCTTACCGTATGGCTCATTATCCGCAGGGCAGGCGCAGTCAGGGGCGATTTCCCCTTTAGAAACAGCGGTGGCCCATCGGTCCGCCTCTTCGTTTCCGTAGACGCCGGAGTGGGCTTTCACCTTCAGGAGGTGGGTGGAGCGCCCGTGTACGGCGCGTTGGTGCAGCAGCCCGACGATGAGGCGGAGGAGGTCGCGATGTTTGCTCATGCTAAGTTTCTTGGCATTATCAATGTACTTTTGATTAGGTACAGACTAGCAGCCGAGTCCGAGAGGATATGTACGTTGGGCATACCCCGTTCCTCAGCCATTTCTAGGGCGCGATGTATTGCAGCGAGTTCTGCTCGCGTGATAGTTTGAGTGCAGCCTAGGCCGTTTGGGTCTACACGGCTGACAGTGCCACAGTGGGCGACGTAGACCGCGGCGCCTAGCTGCGCGGCGCCGTTGTCGCCTTCAACCCTGCTACCGTCAGTGTACAGGCAGGTACTTGTTGCAAAGCGGAGGGCTTGGGTTGCGGGGTATGACTCGGGCAGGTTGGCGAGGCAGGGCTCGGCGCCCCCGGCGGTGCGGTGCCACGTTGGGGGCGGAGGGGGGGCAGTGGGGCGGTGCTGCACCCGCTTGAACTGCCGGCGGGCCCATCGAGAATCCTTCGCCGGGTCAGCTTCAGGGCCTGTCGCGGTTGGGTAGCCCTCATCATAGCGGCCAGAGAGGGACTTGTATGCGCTGGTGAGGCGGGGGAGTACCTGTGTGTGGTACAGGGCAGCCCCAGAGGTGTTTGTGACAGCGAGGAGGTTGTACGCATTGGCGCCGCTGCCGCGTGAGTGCGACTTAGTGCCATCACCAGCAACCATCGTCACGAAGGGGTGAGTGCAGGGTAGGTACGCTGCGCAGTGCACCCTGTTGGGGGAGAGGTACGATAGGTGGCGTGCCCTGGGCGGTGTGGGGCGAGGACCAGGGTAATGGAGGGTGGGGCGTCGTCGGCCTCATGGTCTGCGCTGGCGGCAGCCCACGCCAGTGCGTGGCGGCATGCGTCGGGGTCATGGCTGGGGTGGGCAAAGGACATGCCTTGGAACGGGACGGAGAAGGCGTCTAGGGATGCGCCAAAGCATTCATCCTCAGCGAATGGTGTGTAGTATCGGTCAGCAAAGAGTCCAGCGTTGAGAGGGGAGGAGAAGCGTTCCGTGTACGGTTGGCCAAAGGCGGTGGCAATTAGCTGAGAGCAGAGGGTGGTCGTGCTAACCTCACTCACGTCGGTGATGGTATAGGGGCCGCGTTTGGTGCCTTGCCGGTAGCGCTGTAAGAGGCGGGCCACCGCCTCTGGGAATCCATCCCTGAGATTGTACTTAGTGACCAGCCCAGGGTCAGCCTGTGTAGCTTGATCATACCGCATGCGGAGGCCATGCAGACGTTCGTGGGTCAGGGATCCTACCCATCGGCCGTCGGGCGTGTAGACATGGGCCCGGTCGTCAGCGCCTACCGTCTGTTCCAGGCGTGGCTCTGTGGAGTGGGTGCCTACTTGGATAGTGTGCACCCGACGGGTGTGGGGCCCGCTAACCTCAATGTCCTTGTCCGGGTTGCAGGGGGTGACATCAATGTGGGTGCTGCGCCTGAGGAGGCGCCGGGTGCTGAGTTCATCGGCTTCATTGGCTGGGAGCCAGATGCCCTGCCGCTGGCGTTCGCTGAGGTGGGTGTCGCGGGCAGGCGGGGGCGCGGGGATGCTGGCTTTGGCAGCTTTCTCTGCTTCATATTCCTTGAGGAGTTGTGGCCAGCTACGGGTGACAGCGGGGGCCGGTTCCCACGTTGGTTGCCACTCCACTCGGATCAGCTTGGCACCCCCCAGTTCAGGGGCCAGGGTGCCAGCGGGCTGTGTTTGCGCGGGTTGATACCCCAGCAGCTTGTAGGCGGGGAGCAGACTCTCAAGGATAGTGGTGGGCCGCCATGCAACCTCATAGTACCTCTCGTGTGTGGAGCCAACCGCCCGCTTCTCACCCTCACGCAGGGGGCGTTGCTGGTTTGTCACCGGGCCGGCCAGGATCTGCGTCGTCTCGTCGTACCCATCGTACAGCAGGGTACAGAGGCGGTCCGCCATCTGTCTGCGGTCGGCGTGTCTTGAGGACAGAGGTAGGTGGCCCGGGGTTGAGAGCTGCGCGCGGGCTGCCTGCCAGGATGACTTGGCGCGTGGGTTTGGGCGCTGGAACCCAGCGGGTAAGTAGGCAGGTTTAGCATGTGAGCCAAGGCCGGGGATTGCCGCTTTAAGGGCCTTCATGAAGGCCTCGGACAGCATCAGGGTGTGCACTGCAAGGGCGTGCTCGTTGCTATACCGGTCTGGTGGTAGGTTCGGGAGGTGTTCCTGGACCGCCGCCCAGCAGGCCGTTGGCAAGCGCTGTCCCAGTGCTAGGGATGGCCGTGCGGGTGTTAGCGTGGATACGAGCTTCCTGGCGATGCTTTTTAGTGGGTCGAGGGTGGTCTGACCTAGGGGGGTTGGGGTTGTCGGCATCGCGGGGGCCGGGCTCTTGGTGCGCCTGGGCCTCAGGAATCTGTTCTGGGGCTGCAGCGGGGGGGTTGGGTCCGGGGGCGCGCGGCACCAGCCATCTGGTGAGGCGCTGTTGGGGGTCGGGGCGGGGCAGGGTGTCCTGGTCAAATAGGTGTGCCAGGGGGGACGAGGGGGGGATAGCACGCTGGTGAGCAGGGAGGGGGCTCGCCTTGTTATATTTGTGAACTGGGCCCGCGTAGACAGTGGGGTCTACGCTTGTGCTCACGTAGAGGCTGAGGCGATTGAGAGCACGCTTATGGCGGGCGGTCGCCCCGGGCCTTATCCTGGGTAGTTCGTGTGTACTGATCAGGTGGTGCACGCCTTCCTGCCCGGCTGAACGCTGTGTCCGCAGGCTACGGAGGTCAAGTCCGAGCTCGGCAAGCGTGATCACGCACTTCCGAGGTATCCGTTGCTCGGTCTCTTGGTGGCGGGCTTGGGCCGCGGCCAGGAGGCTATGGAGGCTGTTAAGGCGGAGCGAATCTTTTTGCTCAGGTGGAGCTTCAATGCTGAGGCCATGCTCCCTGGCGAGGGAGAGCATCTTCAGGGTGCTGTAGAAGGTGGCCTCCCGGCTGAGGGCCTGGGGGGATAGGCTACCCGCGTAGTTGTACTGTGCACGAAGGAGAGCGCGGGTGACCACGCCTAGGCGCCCCGCATCATTGAGTGCCATTGTAAGTGCGCGGGTTGCTTTTCGCACGTACTCGGGGAGGAGGGATCCTACGCCAAGGCCGTACTGATTTATTGGCAGGAGGATCGCCCGTGTGGGAAATCCTCCTTTCAGGCCATAGCACTTGCGTGCCGCCTGGGCCACTGCACGATCAATTGCTTGGATGTCGGCGGGGGAGAAAGGCATGGCTGCGAGCGCATAGGCCATGGCGGGCTTGAGGCAGAGCTGTATGCTTCGTAGCCGCTGGTCCGGTGAGGCCATAGAGTGAGCTAGCTGTGTGGTTCGCTCTTTGAGGGCAGCCAGGGTGGCTCGGAGCTGGGGCCGCCAGTCGAGGGTCAGGGTAATGTGCACGCCGAGATACTTGAAGGGTTCGGTGGGAGGGAGGTATGGGACTGCTGTGCCCCCAATCTTGATTTTGTCGGCAAGCCGACGTTTTAGGGTGGAGGGACATGTTGCCCCGTTCATGCCGCTGCCGGTAGCCCAGGCGGTGTGGTAGAGGGCTCCTGTGACTCGGCATTTGCTGTGGTTGACCTGGAGGCCAGCCCATTCGGAGAACCGTGCAATTTTGTCAGCTTGGATGGCAAGGTCGGTGGTGCTACTGGTGACGACAGCTAGGTCGTCGGCGTACGCGGCTGAGCTTAGCGCATGTTGGTCGTTTTCGTGGACGGACAGGCATCCGTACCGGTAGCCGCGGCCACCAGCGTGCAGCCAGCGGAGGAGGGGCTCGATGAAGAGGACGAAGAGTGCGGGGGACAGGGTGTCGCCCTGAATCGTGCCACGTTCAATTGGGATGTCTGCGGTGAGTCCATGCTCTGTGCGAATACGGGTGCGCGCGTGCCGGTAGAGGTTGTGCACTACACGGATGAGGTCACTGGGGAGCCCCAGATCCCACATGATTTGTACTAGCTTGTCATGGTCTATGGTGTTGAATGCGGACGAGAAGTCAACGTACAGGACGTACAGGTCCAGCCCCGAGAGGGCCGCATCTTCAATGGCGTGTATTAGGTTGAGGAACTGCCTTTCAGTGTTGCGTCCTTGGAGGAAGCCCTCCTGCGCTGTGCTGTACACGTGGATCTGCTCAGCTGTTTGTGTTAGGCAGAGCGTAATGAGGCTGGTCCATAGCTTATACGTGGTGTTAGCCAGCGCTATTGGGCGCTTGTCTTTGATACGGAGGCTGTGCTCAGCGCCGGGTTTGGGAAGGAGGACAGTGTCGGAGAGTGTCCATTCTTCAGGTGTTTCACCCCTTGCCCACATCACGGTGAAGAGGTCGTGTATGTTGCGGAGTACGCTGTCGGGGAGGGCTCGCAGGAGCTCGTTGGGGATGCCGTCGGGGCCAGGGGCCTTGTTACGGGCAAGGAACTGTACGCACTGTGCGAAGTTGGATGGGTCGGCTACCAGGCGGAGGGTTTCGTGGGAGTCCGGGTGTTGTGTTTGGCGGAGCACGAAGTGGTCGGGGGCACCCTCCTCATTCCAGGGGTAGGCCCGCCTCGCCCGTTGTGGGTACGAGGATTTAGGGCCGAAGCATGGGGTTGCGAGTTTGGCAAAGTACCCATGCAGGGCGTCAAGGATGCCCTCACTGGTGTGCACTACTTCCCCCGTGTTTTCGTTCAGTAGCGCCCGGAGGCCTCGCTCCTGCACGTCGGTCTGAAAGATGGCCTTGTGACCCCATTTAGCGTTTTTGGCAAAGCGTCTTTGGAATGTGCGACGGGAGCGGACCGCGTTCATGCGCTGCTGTGTCCGGATGTAGGAGTGCAGTTCGTGTTTGAGGGTCTTGCACGTTGCTCGTGCCTCTTCGGTTGCCGCGGCAGTGGGCGGGGGCTGCGCGGGTGGTGGCAGGCCCCGATCTCTTGGCGTGTGGTGTTCCTGCTGTTGCTGCTGCTGTTGCAGCAGTTGTTGCAGCCTGACTTGTTCGGCGCCAAGTCGGGCTGCCATGCGCTTTATGGCTTTGTTGGTTTTTCGGGGAAGGTGCCTCTTCCCCGTCTTGGGCGGCTTTTTCTCATGGTGGCCTATATAGATGTCGAGGGCTGACGTGAGGGTTTGCATGAGTTTGGCCGCACATGCATTCAGGTCGAGGGATTCCACCCCTGGCTGTTGGCGCAGCGTGTCCATGTGGGCGGCTGCGTGGAGGGCGGGTTTGTCCTCCTGTTGGTTGAGCTGATCGATTGTGTGTTGTACAGCACGCACGGCAGGTGCAAGCATGTCGGCCAAGGCGGCATTGTCAGCTGCCAGCTGAGCTTCCATGTCGGCGCGGGCCGTGGCGGTTTTGGCGGGCGGGAGAGGTAGGATGACATCTTGCCACGGGTGATGTTCACTTGGCTGTGTGGTTACTGGCAGTGCGTGATATAGGTGAACGCTGGCCGCGGGAATTTGTGCGGTCAGGCTGTGGTGGTCGTACGAGCCGCCCAGCCAGTCCGGTGACTCGTGCAGGGTAGCGTCGGGGTGCTCTCGCAGATATTGCTTGATGCTTGCGTGGGCTGGCGCACAGAGAAGGATGTCATCTATGCGGCTGCGGTGGTAGTGCCCGTTGCTTTGCAGTTGGCAGAAAGTAGCGGGCCGTGCGACCGTGCCTGTGTATGGCTTGACCGGGGCCGCGTTGCTGCTTGCAAGGAACTGTATGTGTCTTCGGTCGGAGGCGTTCAGCTCTTGGGTGCTGCGGTCGGCCGCTTGGCACACCGCGTTGAAGTCGCCAGCGATGATGACGTGCGCGCGCCCAGATTGGTTTGCTCGCTGTATTACCTGCTCACAGTAGGTGTAAAGGGCGTGTCGTGTTTGGAGGTCGGGCGTCTCTTGCCCCGATGGGAAGTAGACCCCAACGACATGCATGGGGATGCTGCCGGGTGGTGCAAGGGTCACGTGGCATAGGTGACCTTGGAGGTTGGTGGGGATGGGCGCGGGTTGCATGTAGGCAGGGCTGCCGTACTTATTGGAAAGGGCAACGATGACTCCGGCTTCCCGTTGGGTGCTGGGTGTGGAGTCGGGTTTGGCCGGTTTGGTGCTGCAGAACGTGGTGTAGGCGGGGGTGAGGGCTCTCTTAACGGCACGTGTGCCTTTGGTGCGACCGTGACTCAACTTGGTTTCTGTGAGGACAGCGATGTCTGGTTGGTTATCCAGGAGTTGGTTAGCGGTGAGGGCCAGGTTCTTTCCCTCAATACCGCGCACATTGTGTGTGGTCACTCGGGTGTAACGGTGGCCCGACGGTGTTGTGGTCCCAGGGACCGCCAGGGTGGGTTGGGATTCCACTTGTTTAGCCACTTCTGCGGGGGTGTCTGGCTTGGGCGCGTTGGCCCGTTCCATGTTGAAAAAGTCGGCTATGGTGCGCGGCTTTTTGTTTGGTTGCGAGTGCGTGTCGTCGGGTTTACTCTTGCGGTGGTGGGGCTTCAGTTTCGGGCTGGTGGGCGCAGGTCGGGGTGTTGGGTTGGTGCCTCTTTTGGGTTGCACGGTAGGCGCACGCGGTGCGTTCGCCTGGTTGCCAGTGGTGGGTGATGTGAGCGCCCTCGCGAGCAGCGTTGTATCCGCCTGCATGCAGCGGGGTGGGGCCAGCGTGGGGCTGAGGGATGGGCTGGGGGGGGCCTGGGTGGCCGGGGCGGGGGTTGTGTTGTCCGCACCCAGTGTGGGGTCTTGGTTTGCTTGTGCCGTCTGGGGAGCGGGAGGCAGTGTGGTGTCGGTTGGCAGCCAATCTGGGGGGGCTTGGGGGACGTCGTACATGAGGCGGGTGGCATCGCTGCGTGGCGGTCGGGATGTGCGGCGCACAAGGTAGCTGACGCGGCCGTGGATGTGTCCCCAGTCGGCACCTCTTAGGACCTTGGGGCCCTGCGCTAAGGAGTCAATCACATACCAGTCTGGTCCTCGTTGCTTAATGGTGTATGCATGCCCCGGCCGCAGGACGATAAAGCCGATCGTGGGGTTTGGGCAGATGATGCTGTCCAGCGTTGCCTTTTTTGTGCGCCCTGGTTGGGCGCGGAGTGTACCTCCGTATGCGAGGTGCAGGAACGCATGTGGCCGGTTGCAGAGTCGGACGGTGTGGTATAGATAGTTGTTGATAAGCGCTGTATCGAACCATCCTTGTCCTGGCCTGAAGCAGTCTTGCCAGTCTCGGGCTTGTTCCTCATCCAAGTGCATGGTGGCTAGTTGCGCTTCGCTGTATGCCAGCGTGGTAGGAGTCGATGCAGTGGCCACCAAGCAGGTGGTTGAGGGCGTGGACTTGGCAAAAGCCTTTCTCCTGCGGCTCGTGGTAGAGAGTGGCTGGTGGGGGCCACGTCACTGGTGGCGGGGGCCTGGGTTCTCTGTTTTGCCGCACGTCTGTGTTCTTCCGTTGCTGCCCCCCGGCGGTGTGTCGTGCGTGTGGGCCATGATTTGGGGTCGGGGTGGGCGGGTCCATCACTGGGTGCCTACGGTGTGTGCGTCTGCCCTGGCGGCGCTGTTTGCTTTGGGGGTGCTTGCGGTTGGTGCAGTGGCGCCGCTGGCGCCGTTTACCTCGTTTTGGTGTTGCCTGGGTCATGGGCGGGCAATTGTCTGTCGAGGTTGAAATGCCGACGGTTAGGCTGTCACGTATTGTGGGTTGTGCAGTGTTTTGCTTGTTTGTTTCCGTGCGCCAAAGGGAGGTGTCGGGGTAGTACTGCACAGGCGTAGTTCTTATAGCTTTAGTGCGAGGGTGTACTAGTATGTAGGGCAGCAGGCTGTGGGTGGCGGCGGCGAGTAGAGCGCTGGCGTTGGTGGGGTCCGTACTGGCTATGGCTGTGGCTGCGTGTGTTAGTAGGAAACTGAGCACATGCTGGTGCGCTGATTTAGCCCACTGGCTCGCTGCAGCAATGGAGACGAGCAGAGTTGGCACCGGGTAGGCCTGGTGGCACGTGGTGTAGGCGACTAAGAGTAGCGTGCAGTTGGCACTACGCGGGTGCGGGATTTGGCGCAGGTGCCTGTGCCCGAGGTGTGCTAGTCTGGTCAGCAGTTGAGTGAGGTACGGGTGCGACACGGCGCGGAGGCTCCAGCGCGCTAGAATAGCTGAAAGATAGAGCAGGCGAACCGCAATTGTAAACTGTTGCTGTAGGCTGACGGCTGCTGCGAGTGGCATGCAACTGAGGGCGATTGCAAGTACTAGGTTCACCACAGACGCCGCCTCACGTGCCTTACGTGCCGCCTGGAGGCGGGCATACGCAGTGACTTAAGCACAGGCAGCATGGCCAGCTGACTGATGAACGTCACTCCCCAAGCCAAGTTGAGCAGGGCTCCTGTATATGAGCCTGTTCCGTCTAACGTGCATAGCCCGCGCCAAAGGTCTGTGCCCACCCATGTCAGCGCTTGTACTGCCATAGTTGCGGGTGTGCGACAGAGTATGAGAAGGCACGGTGCTAGGCGCAGGAGGTCACCTAAGATCGAGATTGCCCAGCGCGCACACCATTGGTGTCCTTTCCATCGTGCAAGTCCGGTGCAGCCAGTAAATCGTCTGAGAGTGACTCATGCCAAGAGCATCAGATGTAGGGAGATATGGCGGCCACCAGGTCGCGCCGTCAGCGCGCAACGTCGGACCCGCCGATGGTCATCCGCGAAACCGCTCTACAGCAACTCAGCGGCGGAAAGCGGATTACAGACAATGGAGTTCACTTGAAATTCCATGTAGCCATCTGCACGGAGCATGGCCCTGAGGCGGCCTTCCAGGCCGCCCAGGGCATCCACCGCTGCCTACCAACCGCGTTACGCGAGACCTTCCCCCCACCCCAGCCTCCCACTACCCCCACCAGCGCCTCCACCGATCCCACCAGCTCCACCAACACCACTGACCCCACCAGCACTGCCAGCTCCCCCAGCCTCCCCCCGCTGCCGACACCAGAGGTTGCCCGCCTTGGGGAGATGTATGGCCTGCAGAAGCCTGACACAGTAATGCAGCATCCCAGCTGCCAGCCGTACCGGTACGCCCTGCCCATCTTTGTGGGCTCGCAGCTGGCCAGCCGCATTCAGCAATACGTCAGCGACCGGGAGCCATACATCACACTGCGGCGCAGATTGGGCAGCCCGTCCAGCTGCTCCTGGCGGATGCAGGTGATGGCAGCCGGGAGTACCTGCGTCATTGGGGAAACCCGGCAGTACGGCGGCGCAGCGCCCTCGTACTCAGCCAGCTGCTGGGCATCCCCATCGCCGCCATCCATGCCGCGTACACCCTTACCAGCCAGGAGGACAGCCGCTGGGTTGTGCGCATCAGGCGGGGTTCCGCGTGCCGGCGGACAGGAGCACTCCTACCAGTTCATCGGCGCTGGCGGTGCACTGTGGACCGGCGGCTGCGCATTGAGCAGCTGCGCTCACACACCATCCCGGTGCAACGCTGCAACTTCCTGCCGCGGGCCCAGCACCCGCCCCTCCCACCCCGCCTCCCCCACCGGCGCGGGACCCTCCATGCGCCCCACCGCTTCCACCCGCCGGCCCACAGCCCACAACCCCACAGCACCGCCACCCCGTGAGAAGGGGCCCAAGCAAGCGAAGCTGCCGGACCTGCTTGGCAAAGCATCGGCCGCAAAGCTGGCAGCACCGGCCTCCTCACCGCAACCGACCCCGCCCTGCCACCGCCGCCACCACCCCTGCCACCAACCTACCTGCTGGCGGCAATGCGGACCCCGCCATCCCAACCGCCAAGCCCTCCGCCCACACCCCCAACCCTGCCCCTGCCGCCACCGCACCCAACACCACGTCTGCCAAGGCCGCTATGCCTGCCCCTACGCCTCCGCCCATGCGAGGCACCCACCACAGCCACAGCAACGCAGCCACCGCAGCAGCAGCTTCACAACGGTGGCCGCACCAGCCCAGACCCCATGCAGCGCCGCAGCCCTGACGGCAGAGGATGCGGCGCGTGTCGCCGCTGCAGCAGCAACCAGGGGCATCTGCGGCAGCCGCGGCGGTGCCTCACCCGCAGCCCGCCAGCAGGACGGCAGCTAAGCACCCCCACCGGGATGCGTCCAAGCCGGCCAGCCAGCCACCGCCCAAGCGGCAGGAGACAGCCTCCAACCGCTGCTGTGCTACGGGACGGTCCCGACGTGCCGCCAGGCGCGGACGCCCTGCAGGCCAGCCTTAGCCGCCTCTCCGTCACAGCAGACACGCTCGGGGACACCACCATGGCGGAGGCGCAGCAGCAAGGACGCACAGCAACAACACCCCCGCGTGGCGGCCCCCACAGCCGCCAGGCGACCCCGCAGAATCAGTAGTTGCCATGCCCAGGCGCATGGCACGCCAGCGGTGGCGCGCCCCCCAGCTGCTCCTGCGTATTGGCACCCACAACCTGGGCGGGGCAACTCGCTCTCACAGTGCCAAACTGCAGGCCGCCGGACAGCACAGCGGTTAGACATAGTCTGCATACAGGAGCTACATCACACGGACTTTGGCGACCGTGGGTGGCTTGAACGGCAGCTCAACTCAGCTGCCAAACGCCTGCACGTGCCTGGGTGGATTGTGGCATCCTACCGCCACGCACGCATGCTCTGGCAAGACGCGCTGGCCTCGCCCTGGTGGCGACTACGAACTAGCAGACGTGACCCCTCCAGCTCCTCGCACAGCAGCCCACGCTGTGCTCTCCAACCCCCCCTCCCCTCCGGACCCACCAGTCAGCCAGCAGCCCGATAACAATCCCCCACCAACAGCAGCAGCCCCCCATCCCCACCCCGCCACACCAGCCACAGAGCCAGCATGCCCCTCCCCGTCGGGCCGCTTGCACACACATTCCTTCAAGTGGCAGGGACACAGCATTCATCTTACCAACGTGTACTTACCAGCGAGCAGCAGCTCAGCACGCACACAGTTCATCCGCACCCACCTCACACAGCACACAGCCCACCTTCCTCCCTCCGGCAAACACATCATTGCTGGAGACTTCAACTTCGTTGCAGATATTCCGTTGGATAGCATTTCAGCTCCCAGCCGTACGGAACGCGATCGCCCCACAGCAAACGCGTTCTTGACAGCTTTCCCGCACCTCATCGACTCGTACCGCGCCCGCCAATCCCACCCGGGCGCCCTCCCCATTTCCACCCAGCCTCCGTCACTTTCCCAGTCCACTCTGCTGGCGGCGCGGCTGGACCGAATATATGTTGCATCAGATTTGATGCCACATGTTGCCAGCAGCATCATCCACTCAGCCTCACCCTCCGACCACAGGATAGCCTCCCTCCTCCTCATACCTCGCAGCCCGGCTGTCCGTGGGCCAGGCATCCGCAGAGCTCGTACAGCTTTTGCAGAACACAGCGATCTCAGACAGACCATGGAGGCGTGGCTTTTGCAGCAAGCTGCCCATATGCCAGCAGAGGACCAGCCCGCGGCGGTAGTGCAGTGGTGGCCTGCCTTCAAACGCCAGCTGGCAGCAACGGCAGCACAACTCACTCGGGAAGCTCAGCGGCGCCGCCGCTCCCATGGCGCCACAGTCACCGCAGCTTCAGCAGCAGTGCACGCAGCGCAGCGGCGGTGGATGCCAATCCACATGCACCAGCCGCAGCAGCCGCGCACCGCCACAGCCCAAGCCAGCTTATCATCAGCGCTACGCACAGAGGGTGCTGACGCAGCACACAGCATACGGGTGGAATGGCTTCGTCAGGGCGCCCCAACCCAGCCATTACCCGTGCCGTACACCCTCCTCAGGATACCCGACTGATCCCAGCCCTCCGTGACTCAGCCGGCCGCATTATCACGGACTGCAAACAGCTGCCTGGTATCGTGGCCTCGTACTGGAGCAACATCAGCACAGCACCAGCTGACATATCAGCCACAGCACAGCACGCCGTGCTTGGAGTCCTGGACACGAAAGGGCCCAAGCTGCCGCTACAGGATGCGGCGGCAATTGACAGCATGGACGTCAGCCCCTCGGAGGTGGGCGGCGCTTTGCAGCAGCAGAAGCCTGGCAAGGCGCCAGGGTGGACGGTATCCCAGGAGACCTATACCGGTACTTCCGGGTACCGTTGCGCCCATGCTTGCCCGCTTATACACAGCCATAGGCATCACGCAGCAGCTGCCCGGGGCTTCCACCGTGGAGTCATCAGCACCATTTACAAGGGCGTGGGGATCGCACCTCCCGGGCAACTATCGCCCCATCACGCTCCTGTGCTCTGACTACCGCGTGCTTGCCAAGGTGCTTGCCAACCGCCTCAACCCCGTCCTTGGCAGCGCCATCTCCCTCGAGCAATCAGCCTTCCTCCACAGCGCCTCATAGGCGCAAACATCCATTTCCTCCATCCTCCCTCACCTCCTCCGCACACGGCGGCGGCGGTGGTGGCGTTCCTGGACTTCTCCAAGGCGTATGACACCATCCACCGCCCCTTTCTCCTTGCCGCCATGGAGACCATGGGTGTTGGACAGGGCTTCCTCACGTGGACCCACCTCCTCCTCTCCGACACCCACTCCGTCGCGAACGTCAATGGCCACCTGTCCGACCCGTACCCATCCGCGCTGGTGTACGGCAGGGCTGCCCGCTAGCACCTCTGCTTTACCTCTTCGTCGCACAGGCCCTTCTGTGCTGGCTGAAGCACCACCGCGTGGGCGTCCACCTTCTCCCCACCGACCCCTCCCCTGCACGCGCAGTTCAGTTTGCTGACGACACCGGAGTGCCACTCAATGGCCCTGAGGAGTTGCCGGCGTTTCTGGGTTACATGCGCACTTTTGCGCAGGCGTCTGGGCAACGCCTTAACCTGGACAAGACTGAGCTGCTACCCATCGGCGCTAATCCCCCCAACGCGCCCCTCCCCACCTGGACGCCGGTAGCCAAGCGGCACAGCCCCTCAGCAGCCCCACTTCCCTCTGCCGCTCCACGATGCTGCCAACGCCCCCATCCCTCCCCATCCCCCAACCTCCACCCACCCCCAGCAGCCCTCATGCACCGCTGCTGGCGCCAGCACCTCCGCCCACCACGCCCATGCCCAGCCCGCCACCCCTCAGCCTCAGCTCCAGTGGGCGGGGCTTAAGGTCGTGCAGTCGGTAAAGTCCCTGGGCGTGCCTTTCGTCAACCCACCCAGGCCCTCAGCCGGGAGGCCACCTTCTACAGCACCCTGAAGATGCTCTCCCTCGCCAGGGAGCATGGCCTCAGCATTGAAGCTCCGCCTGAGCAAAAAGATTCGCTCCGCCTTAACAGCCTCCATAGCCTCCTGGCCGCGGCCCAAGCCCGCCACCAAGAGACCGAGCAACGGATACCTCGGAAGTGCGTGATCACGCTTGCCGAGCTCGGACTTGACCTCCGTAGCCTGCGGACACAGCGTTCAGCCGGGCAGGAAGGCGTGCACCACCTGATCAGTACACACGAACTACCCAGGATAAGGCCGGGCGACCGCCGCCATAAGCGTGCGGCTCAATCGCCTCAGCCTCTACGTGAGCGCAAGCGTAGACCCCACTGTCTCGCGGGCCCAGTTCACAAATATAACAAGGTGAGCCCCTCCTGCTCACCAGCGTGCTATCCCCCTCGTCCCCTGGCACACCTCTTTGACCAGGACACCCTGCCCCGCCCCGACCCCCAACAGCGCCTCACCAGATGGCTGGTGCGCGCGCCCCCCAACCCCCGCTGCAGCCCCAGAACAGATTCCTGAGGCCCAGGCGCACAAGAGCCGGCCCGATGTCGACAACCCCGACCCCCTAGGTCAGACCACCCTCGACCCACTAAAAGCAACACCAGGAAGCCCGTATCCACGCTAACACCCGCACGGCCATCCCTAGCACTGGGACAGCGCTTGCCAGCGGGGCCTGCTGGGCGGCGGTCCAGGAACACCTCGAACCTACCACAAGACCGGTATAGCAACGAGCACGCCCTTGCAGTGCACACCCTGATGCTGTCCGAGGCCTTCATGAAGGCCCTTAAAGCGGCAATCCCGGCCTTGGCTCACACGCTAAACCTGCCTACTTACCAGCTGGGTTCCAGCGCCCAAACCCAGCGCCAAGTCATCCTGGCAGGCAGCCCGCGCGCAGCTCTCAACCCGGGCCACCTACCTCTGTCCTCAAGACACGCCGACCGCAGACAGATGGCGGACCGCCTCTGTACCCTGCTGTACGATGGGTACGACGAGGCGACGCAGATCCTGGCCGGCCGGTGACAAACCAGCAACGCCCCTGCGGGAGGGTGAGAAGCGGGCGGTTGGCTCCACAGCGGTACTATGAGGTTGCATGGCGGCCCACCACTATCCTTGAGAGTCTGCTCCCGCCTACAAGCTGCTGGGGTATCAACCAGCGCACACAGCCCGCTGGCACCCTGGCCCCTGAACTGGGGGTGCCAAGCTGATCAGTGGAGTGGCAACCAACGTGGGAACCGGCCCCGCTGTCACCCGTAGCTGGCCACAACTCCTCAAGGAATATGAAGCAGAAAAGCTGCCAAAGCCAGCATCCCCGCGCCCCCGCCTGCCCGCGACACCCACCTCAGCGAACGCCAGCGTGGGGCATCTGGCTCCCAGCCAGTGAAGCCGATGAACTCAGCACCCGGCGCCTCCTCAGGCGCAGCACCCACATTGATGTCCTCCTGCAACCCGGACAAGGACATAAATGTTAGCGAGTCCCACACCCGTCCGGGTGCACACTATCAAGTAGGCATCCACTCCACAGACCGCGCCTGGAACAGATGGTGGCGTTGACAACCAGGCCCATGTCTACACGCCCGACGGCCGATGGGTAGGATCCCTGACCCACGAACGTCTACATGGCCTCCGTATGCGATACGATCAAGCCACGCAGGCCAACCCTGGGCTTGTCACTAAGTACAACCTCAGGGATGGATTCCCAGAGGCGGTGGCCCGCCTCCTACAGCGCTACCGGCAAGGCACCAAACGTGGCCCCTATACCATCACCGGCGTGAGTGAGGTTAGCACGACAACCCTCTGCTCTCAGCTAATTGCCACCGCCTTTGGCCAACCGTACACGAACGCTTTTCCTCCCCTCAACGCTGGACTCTTCGCTGACCGCTACTACACACCATTCGCTGAGGATGAATGCTTTGGCGCATCCCTAGACGCCTTCTCCGCCCGTTCCATGGCATGTCCTTTGCCCACCCCAACCATGACCCCGCGCATGCCGCCACGCACTGGCGTGGGCTGCCGCCAGCGCAGACCATGAGGCTGACGACGCCCCGCCCTCCATTACCCTGGTCCTCGCCCCACACCGCCCAGGGGCACGCCACCTATCGTACCTCTCCCCCAACAGGGTGCACTGCGCAGCGTACCTACCTTGCACTCACCCCCTCGTGACGATGGTTGCTGGTGATGGCACTAAGTCGCACTCACGGCAGCGGCGCCAATGCGTACAACCTCCTCGCGGTCACAAACACCTCTGGGGCTGCCCTGTACCACACACAGGTACTTCCCCGCCTCACCAGCGCACTCATGTCCCTCTCTAGCCGCTATGACGAGGGCTACCCAACCGCGACAGGCCCTGAAGCTGATCCGGCGAAGGATTCACGATGGGCCCGCCGGCAGTTCAAGCGTGTGCAGCACCGCCCCACTGCCCCCCCTCCGCCCCCAACGTGGCACCGCACCGCCGGGGCCGCCGAGCCCTCGCCGACCTGCCCGAGTCATACCCCGCAACCCAAGCCCTCCGCTATGAAACAAGTACTTGCCTGTACACTGACGGTAGCAAGGTTGAAGGCGACAACGGCGCCGCGCAGCTGGGCGCCGCGGTCTACGTCGCCCACTGCGGCACTGTCAGCCGTGTAGACCCAAACGGCCTAGGCTGCACTCAAACTATCACGCGAGCAGAACTCGCTGCAATACATCGCGCCCTAGAAATGGCTGAGGAACGGGGTATGCCCAACGTCCATATCCTCTCGGACTCGGCTGCTAGCCTGTACCTAATCAAAAAGTACATTGATAATGCCAAGAAACTTAGCATGAGCAAACATCGCGACCTCCTCCGCCTCATCGTCGGGCTGCTGCACCAACGCGCCGTACACGGGCGCTCCACCCACCTCCTGAAGGTGAAAGCCCACTCCGGCGTCTACGGAAACGAAGAGGCGGACCGATGGGCCACCGCTGTTTCTAAAGGGAAATCGCCCTGACTGCGCCTGCCCTGCGGATAATGAGCCATACGGTAAGATCTGGTGGCCGCACCAAAGCAGCACCAACCGGCAAGCCAACGACCTCAACCGAGGGATTATCTCCCTGCTGGCCGCCTCCACCTTTGGCGGGTACAGCCACAGCACCAAGAGCACGGACTGCTGGCAGGAGGCCGCCCCGGACCTGTGTCCTCGCGCCAGCAATGCCACCACCCAGAGGGGGAGTGTGCACAAACACTGGAAGAGGGTCTTCGACTACCGCTACTGGCAACTATGGCACGCTGGCCTCGCCCACCGTTACAAAAGGCCCATGAAGGGCAGCTTCCTCAATGCTGATGGTAAGGCCATGTGCCCAGTCTGTAAACAAGAGCCTGACTCGGGAGGGCACATTCTGGGCGGCTGCAAAGCAGAACCAGTGTTCCGGTCTTCAGAATTATTATAATTTTTGCGGCCATTTCGGCCGCGGTTTAGAATTATTTGGCCAGAAATTCTGAAGGATTTAGGATTTCCCTTAATCATTGCCGTGGAAATTCTGAGCAGTACCATCAGAATTCTGGGGAATGAAGGCGAAAATTATTATCAGGTCAGCCCCTCACATGACACCAGGTAGACCCTAACTGTGCCGGAGGCCGCAATATATGCCCCCCCTCCGGCAGAACGCTAGCCGGCATGTAGGCAGCGCACGCGCGAGCGCTGGGTAGCCGGGTAGGGTTCCCCAAGTGGGTGTGCAACTAGGAAGTAGGGCTGGCATCCGCTTGATATGAGTTGCCAGACGCCAACCATGATGCCCGCTGAGGGTCGCACCGTATCCCGTAGAGAATGGAAAGGGGTGGTGCAGGACGCCTGATGGTACCGTTTTTGCTGTTGGCCTGATACCGGATATGGCATCGAACGCAACGCTGCCTCCGTCCGAAGATAGAATGCAGTGCTCCTGCTATTTGAATGTTCCGCAGTCATTGGGGGGCCTGGGGGGCTTGCCCCCCAGGAAAAAAATTGGAATCATAATTTTTCAGGCCGAAATTATGAGCAGTACTATCAGAATTTTGACTCAAAAGGCCGGAAATTATGAGCGCTCAGAATTTTCCGCCAAATAAGACCGGGACACTGAGCAGAACCATACCATAGCTGCTACATAAAGCGACACAACGAGGCTGTGCAATTGATCGGCGAGACCATCCAGCACGGACGCAACGGACATGGCTTCATGCTGATGGACGCGACCTCAGCCGCCAACATCCCAGGCTACGTGACAGGCACCCGCCTCCCACAATGGCTGCTACCCTCCGTGACGCCAGCCAAGCTGGAAAAATTCCGCCCTGACATCGTTTGGATTCCCACTCTCACGCCTACCCAAGCCAAGTGCCCCAGGTGGCTGGCAGCACGCATGCGGGGCGAACCCCCAGGCCACAAAGTCTACATCCTTGAAATCGGCTATACAGGCGACCTGCGCCACAAGGAGAAAATTGCGGAAAAACTAGCGCAGCACGCAGAGCTCGCCACCCTGCTGGCCGAAGCGGGATGGGAAGTGCAATACACCCGCAGGGAAGCCATCACCCTTGGGGTGGGGGGCACCATTCGCAACGACCTTGCCCCCCTTCTCCGTGAGCTCAGTGTCCCAGCCAGACGCGCCAATGCATGTTGCGACAACCTCCACCACCATGCCGTCTCCTGGCTGCACCGCATAGTCAAGATGCGCCGGCACCATGAGGCCGGTGGCCCCCGTAACCAACCCCCACATCCCCCGTAACCCCTCAACCAACCCTCCTTACCACCCACGGTGGTAGACGCGTACAAACGCCCTACCCCCTTAATATCACGCAGGGTCATGCCCGCGTAACATTATTATTATCATTATTATCCCAGGAGACCTATACCGGTACTTCCGGAGTACCGTTGCGCCCATGCTTGCCCGCTTATACACAGCCATAGGCATCACGCAGCAGCTGCCGGCGGGCTTCCACCGTGGAGTCATCAGCACCATTTACAAGGAGCGTGGGGATCGCACCTCCCCGGGCAACTATCGCCCCATCACGCTCCTGTGCTCTGACTACCGCGTGCTTGCCAAGGTGCTTGCCAACCGCCTCAACCCCGTCCTTGGCAGCGCCATCTCCCTCGAGCAATCAGCCTTCCTCCACAAGCGCCTCATAGGCGCAAACATCCATTTCCTCCGCATCCTCCCTCACCTCCTCCGCACACAACGGCGGTCGGCGGTGGTGGCGTTCCTGGACTTCTCCAAGGCGTATGACACCATCCACCGCCCCTTTCTCCTTGCCGCCATGGAGACCATGGGTGTTGGACAGGGCTTCCTCACGTGGACCCACCTCCTCCTCTCCGACACCCACTCCGTCGCGAACGTCAATGGCCACCTGTCCGACCCGTACCCATCCGCTGGTGTACGGCAGGGCTGCCCGCTAGCACCTCTGCTTTACCTCTTCGTCGCACAGGCCCTTCTGTGCTGGCTGAAGCACCACCGCGTGGGCGTCCACCTTCTCCCCACCGACCCCTCCCCTGCACCGCAGTTCAGTTTGCTGACGACACCGAAGTGCCACTCAATGGCCCTGAGGAGTTGCCGGCGTTTCTGGGTTACATGCGCACTTTGCGCGGGCGTCTGGGCAACGCCTTAACCTGGACAAGACTGAGCTGCTACCCATCGGCTAATCCCCCAGCCCCTCCCCACCTGGACGCCGGTAGCCAAGCGGCACAGCCCCTCAGCAGCCCCACTTCCCTCTGCCGCTCACGATGCTGCCAACGCCCCCATCCCTCCCCATCCCCCAACCTCCACCCACCCCCAGCAGCCCTCATGCACCGCTGCTGGTGCCAGCACCTCCGCCCACCACGCCCATGCCCAGCCCGCCACCCCTCAGCCTCAGCTCCAGTGGGCGGGGCTTAAGGTCGTGCAGTCGGTAAAGTCCCTGGGCGTGCCTTTCGTCAACCCACCAGCCACCCCCACCCCAGACTGGACCGCCAACGACCGTGACACTCGCCATCGTCTCCAGAGGATCAGCCGATTTCACCTGTCCGCCTTTGGACGGGCAACAGCGGCAGGGGCGTACTGTCTCCATCTCTCCACCTACCTCATGGAGCACTGCACCATGCCGCCCAGCCCCATCCTCAGCGAATGGACCCGCCTGACAGCCCGCCTTGTGGACCGTGGCCTTGGACCAGACGACACAGAGCGCCGCGCCACGGAGTCCCAGCGCAGGCTGCTACCTGGCCACCCTACCACAGGTGGCTTTGGTATGCTACCCCTGGACGAGCACATCACAGCCAGGTGCGTCAGGTGGGCAGCCGCCTTCGCACGTTCAGAGATGGCATGGGCAGATGGTGGCAGCGCACGCCTAGCACCCTGGCAGCAGGCCCTTCGTCACCTCCTACTCCTCCGACACCCAGCCTGCCGCCCCGTGGCGGTGCTCACAGCGCAACCAGGCAGCCAGTTCCACGCAGCCATGGCGCTCCCAGCGGAGCTACAGCGCCTGGTGCTTGCGTTCGGCAGCTTGCCGCCCATGGTCGATGTTGCAGAAACACCCCTCATCCCGGGGGCGTGGTGCTGCAGCACTCCACTGTGGGGGAACCCGTTCCTGCCCAACGCTGGTGCACCCCAGCGCCGGCCTGGGCTCGAACATTACCACCTCAACCTGTCCTACTGTCGTCGCCTCGTGACGATAGGGGACCTGGTTCAGGTGTACGACGCCGTACAGCAGGCGTTCAGCGCCCCGCGCACAGCAAGTACCAGCGTAGCAGACATCCTTAGGAATGCAAGCACTCTTTGGGCACAGCTGGTCAGGCAGTACCTTGACCCACCCATGTGGGTATCCGGCGCACTCGGGGATCGTCATGAGATCACAGCGCAGCTGGAGGCCCTTCACCGCAATATCCACCCTGACTGGTTGAAAGCAGCCCGGACAGCCATCAGCCAGAAGCAGCACGCCCCGTCAGGTGACACCGTCGTTGCCATGCTGCTGCCGCGCCTGGGCTGGCCAGTACCCAGCGCCCCCATCACCCTCGACACCATTACAGTCAGGGCTGCAACCCTCATGCAGCTTGGACCCCTCCACCAGCGGCGGCAGCAATGCCACAGCCAGTACGTCAGCGCAGCATTGGAGCCCAATGCAGATCCAGCCACTCAGCAAGACGCACTGAAGCACCTTGCTGCAACGCTCCGTAGGGTATGGCGCAAAGTGCGTTGGGAGAACGAGCACAAGGAGATCTTGTGGCGGTTAGCCGTTGATGGGGTACCCTTGCTGGGCAACAGCCACATGCGTGGTAGCCAGCCCTGGGTGTGCCCCTGTAGCACATTTGCATGTCATCACAGCAGCCCGCCGCGCACTCACCACTTTTGGGAGTGTGAGGTTGCGCTGGCTATTCGTGAGCACATAGAGCACTACGCACGTGACATACGCCTCACACGCCAACATTTGTGGCTGGTCATGCCTCCCAAGGGCATCCATCGCAAGGTGTGGGAGGTGGTGTGCCTAAGCGCGTTATCGGCCATGGAGCATGGACGGCGGCATTTGCATGCTCAACTGCACCCAGACGCATGGCATGTAGCTGCAGCACGTACTCGGGCGGTTGTGGATTTTTGGTCGCGCCTGCGAGACTTCGCAGCTTTGGGCACGCCCAAGGGGTGGAAGAGCGTGCCTGCTCACCATCCGTTCCTTGGCATACAGGGCAACAGAGTCCAGTACAACGGTCCGGTGCTTGAGCAGCATGCTTGAGCATTGAACGCACTTTTGCGTACTGTACGCTACAGTACTGATGCTACTTACATACCGTACTTGCCCTACGCATGGGCCCTGACTGACTGACCCGTCTGCGAGTGTGGCAGAGTGCGTGCAGGTGACGTCTGGGGTAATGCGCAGGTGCCACGCACGTGTACTTGGGCCGCAGTCCATGCTTCTATGCCCTTGGTGGTGCCTGCTGCTACGTCCCTGGTCGCCATGAATGTTCGGCCCTGCCGTGCTTATTGACTGCCTGTGCATAGGACTTCATGGTATGCCGCCCTCGCCGCGATTACTAGGCCTGGGCAGTAGCAGGCTTGTTTGCTTTGGGAGGGCTGTCTCGTTGCCCTCTCGGGGTGGTGGGTGTGGTACGACACCCCGACCGAAGAGGTCCCCTGTAAAAACCTAACCTAACCTAACCCTAACCGTGCAGTGTCATGGCAGCCCATGACTTGACCCGTCAGTCGTGTGCCACCAGGTGACACACAGGGGGCGGTTCACACGGCTGCACCAGCACGGGAGCTGGCTGCACTACGCCCGTTCTTTGGCATCGTGTCGCCCGTACGGTAACTCGATGTACTAGGTTGCAGACAACTGTGCAGATGGTACAAATAGATAGTGTGCGTGGCTATCTGCGGGGCATCTTTGCGGCTGATAACGGTAACAGCGGAACAGGTTGCGAGGCCTCCAGCTGGTTGATGTCACGGCATGGCACGTAGCAGCTCGTGCCCGTCCTTCAACACCTCTTTGTACGGAACCCACAAGGCGCTTTTGCAATTCAAGATGGTGGGAATGCATCCTACAGTGTCTCAGAGTGGCTCTACTTGTTAGGCGTGGCAAGTGCGTCCATACCCCATGGCACGCAGTTCCGGTTGGTACCGTGAACGGCACAGTACCGGTCAGGGTACCTTGTACCGGTATTGTGGCGGTCTGCGAACCTTGGTGCGTGCCCTTCATGGTGTCAACGTCAGCGGCTGCCAGCAACTGGCCACTGTGCCGCAGGCAACGCATGCGTATCCATTCTGGCTTCGTTTCAGCACTGCCGCGTGCCACATTCTTCTGGGGGCTCTTTGCTGGGTTGACCTTGACAGTAAGGTGCAGTGGCAGGTGTTGCGAGGTGTTGCCTGGTCTGTGCATGTCCTGCGACCTGGTGCCGTGGCCTGTGACAGAACTCGGGGGCCGTGCGCGCATAGGCCAGTAAGTACGTACACTGTGTACGGTAACTGTGCGGCCTAGGTGTCGTGGGTGGATAGGGCACAGAGGCAGAGCCCCTGTGATGACTCTGCGGCGCATTGGGGAGACTCCCTGGTGGGAACGGACAATGGCGACTCAGCAACCGCCCCGCTTTACAGAGCGTCACTTAGATACAGTTCGGATCGTAGCATTTCATTACCGTTGCGCTGCACGCTTCCTATCCATTGTGAGTATTCTCGCTTGTAAGTGTTCCTCGCCCAGCTGGACTCACTGCGGAGTTTAGATTTAGGCACCCTCAACCTCCTAGTATACGAAGTGAGAATCATTGAAAATTGCCTCTTTGGACTCAGCTAAAGCTTTGGGCTGAGGGTGGACCACAGGTAGGCAGCATGTGAGGCGCATGGCCAGTTGCTAAGCGCTCGGCAGCTTCTCCTTGCATGCTATGCACACCTCATCAACACCATTAATGATTTGATGTAACATGTTCATTCATTCCGCGTGTATCGGCCTACAGGCCCGGGGACCTGCAGCCTTGCTCAGCGTGAAGTAACCGCTCGGGCAGGGCAGACACCAGGGGAGCTTCCTTGCGCAGACAGTGCCCTACGGGCCTGCTCGCCACAGGGCCGCCCACTCCTTCTCCTGACAACACAATGCAGAACAGATCAGCGCTTTTCAGCGACTTTATAGCCGGTGCAACAGAAGCCCCCACGAACTATGAGCCAGGGGACTACCAGCTGCTTCCGACGCACGTCATACTCCACACCCTTGAGCTGCTGCCGCCAAACGACATCGCCGCAAACGGGCGCCGCGCCTGCAAGGAAGCGGCATGCTGCTTCGCCGCACCCGCTCAGCGCACGGTCCGCATCAGCCAGCCGCTGTCCGCTGCTGCCGCCGCGGCATGGCAGGAGGCCGCCGCTGCTGCCGCTGCCTCCTCCGCCGCCGCTGCCGTTGTCCCTTCCGCTGCCGCTGCCGCCACAGCAGCAAAAGCAATGACCATGGAGGACGACGGAGACGGCAATTCCGGTGGCAGCTTGAGGCACTTGTCACGCGTCGGCAAGCAGCTGGCGCTGTGCGCTGCCGCATCTAGCGGCTCGCACATCAACCTGGAGCTGGCATGGGGCCTACTGCAGCCGTACCTATTCCCAGGCCTGCCCCCCGCCGCCCACTACGATCGCGATCTGGGGCAAGGCACCGGCCGCACTGCCTTCCACGCCGACCCTGGAGTGGCCGCCGCTCGGTCTGGGCATGCGAACCTGCTGCCCTGGCTGCTGTCACGCGGTTTGGTGCTGCGGCCTGAGAGGGCCCTGGCGGCTGCCGCCCGCCATTGCGACCTTGCGGCGATGCAGGGGGCTTGGGGGTTGCTGGCGCCGGTGCTTGAGCCGCTTGGAGACACACAGCACCATGCTACTACCGCAAGCAATGGCGTACAGAGAAGCGCAGTGGACGCGATTGACTGGGCCATCGAGCAGGCAAGCTACCGGCTGGGCAGTTGGCGGGCAGGTGTATTAACTGGCGCGGTGGGCTCATCGACGCCAGATGCCATGGACAAGGTGGACTGGCTATGTGCTGATTGTGGGTGCGACAGCAAATGGATGGAGCAGGAGGAGGTCCTCAGGGCAGCGGTCCTGTCTGGGGACCCTGGGCGCATGCGCAGCCTGCACGCCCGCGGCTGGCTTGGACGAGCGTGCCTTGTGCACGTGCTCCCCCTGTCGTTGCGGCATGATACGAGCCTGGACCTGGCGCAGTGGCTGGTCACAGAGGTCGGCTTCCCTCGTGCGTCTTACATGGGTGACGAGCAGTTCCGAGTGTCTGTGGCCGTGGCTGCGGCAGCAGCAGCGTGCGATGGCATTGGCCGGCTGCAGTGGCTTCGGAGTCAGGGCATATACGACATCCCCTGGTCTGCGCTGTGGTCGGCAGCCCGCAACGGGCGGCTGGAGACGGTGCGCTTCCTGCACGAGGAGGAAGGGCTGCGGCTGCACCCCAGCATGTTCAGCGACGCCGCTGCCTCTGGCCATGTGCCCACCGCCGCCTACCTGCTGCAGCGCGGCTGCCCGATGACCCCTGACGCTATCAGGTCTGCTCCCCTGGACGGCGACCTGTCCATGCTGCGTTGGCTCCTGCACGACGCCAAGTGCCTCTGGGATGCCAGGAACCCGCCTGAGATGCTGAGGCGGCTCCTGGCAGTCATGTGCCCAGTACGACCCAGCTCAGTGCCCATGGGTACCAGTACGACAGCGGGCGAGGAGGGAGGCAGTGCTGTGGCGGCGGTCCGGTTGCTGCTACAGACCGGTGTGCTGGCCGCTAGCATGCAGGGCTCATCTGCGATCATGGACCACGTGCTGTCGTACGGCCGTACGGACGTTGCGCGGGTGCTGCTGGATGAGGGAGGCTTCAGCCTGCCGCCCATGGCGCTGAAGTACGCGGTGGAGAGCGGTTGCGAGGGGCTGCTGGAATGGCTGGTGGTGCGGAGGCGCTGCCAAGCGCCGCCTTGCTGCCCCGTGTACGTGCATGCCGCTAAAGCAGGAGACATGGCCACATTGGAGTGTCTTAAGCGGCTGGGGGTGCCGGTGTGCGAAGGAACCCTGCGGGCGGCGGTGATTGAGGGTTGTCCGGTGGCGGTGCTGCAGTGGCTGGTGGAGCGGAGCGGGGCGGGGGGCACGGAGCAAGACGTGCGTGCGGCGCTGAAGGTGGCGGAGGGGCGGGTGGGGATGAGCATGGGGCCGGTAAGTCGTGAGATTCGGGAAGAGCCGGGGAGGGTGGTGGAGTGGCTACGGGGCCTGCTGGCTGCTGGGCGTGCAGGCTGAGACAATGCAGTACTGTTGCGTCGTGATGACTGATAGCCTTATTATGGCACTTTCGAATATGTATCGACCCTTGCGTTCTTGCATAGCAACTGCCGGTACTCGTTGTGGCTCAAAAAGGAATTTTCTGTGGCGTTGGCGGCTTGGCGCCTCAAGGCACTGGGCAACGAAAGCCCGAAGGTTGTGTACCGGTATTGCGTTGGGTTAATCATGTGGGCTATTTTGGACCAACAGCACGGCTGGCCGGTGAAGCGGTGATGCGTGAACGTGATCACTCCGGATCTCAGTTGGTCAAGAGGTGTGGCCCCTTGTCAGGCGAGCCGTCGTGCGGGTGTTGCGCGTTGTACCCTGTCATGCGAACGGTACCAGGGGAGAGCCTTGTGCTTGCCGGCAGCCGCTCTGCATAGTATTCATCATGCATGGTCCGTTATTTGGGCTGCAGAATTGGGACCTGGCTACCCTGGTGCGTGAGAGCTGATGGGAGCATGCCGGGCTTTACCGTGTGCGCATTTTGTGTTGCGTTTGTCGTCACACCGTAGGCTGGTACGTGTGACCGAGCACGCGTCGGCCTGTGACGGCGGGCATGCAGGCACGGTAGCAGGCGGGAAGGGGAGGCATTTCCGCAGGGGAGCGACCTGGTGGTTAAAACAAGCGCAGCATCACGTGGCAGGCACGTGTCACTGGGTCGGACTGTGGACTGATTTGCATACCGGTAACGAGCAACGTGACCAGCCACATCCGACTAACACTCCATCCGAGATCCGACCCTCGAGTCACCGTTGCACGTCCCAGGCCCCGTCAGGCTTTGTCAGCAGTCAGGTTGGGCCGTTAGGTGCCGAATAAGCAAGATCGATGCCAATGCCGTAATCATTCCCAGTCCATAGCGGCGAAAGACAGAAACGCTGACTTCTCCAGAGCAGAAGGCGTTGGAGAAGGCAAGTTCTTGCTGACTGTGCCGTACAGCTTTGGCGCGAAGCGCCTCTTAAGCGCTGCTTGCGCTTGTCTCGGCATCCGCCATTGTAGTAACATCATTAATGTTTTCCTTTTCATTAGCTCACTGTTGTTACTATTAGTGCCCCCCATCCCCCCCATGTGCCTGTCGGCCGTCGGGCTGCAGTGTGCGCTGGCTGTAGCAGGAGCCAACTGCCATTGCTCGCCGTGTTAAGCATATCGCCAGGCCCTTGTGTGCTTGAAGGACGCTGCAGTCGCCCGCGGGTGATGCTTTTTAAGCCGCCCGTGTGTTGCCTGCCTGCTGGCGACACGTAAAGCCCGCGCATGTGGGGGTGCAGGGGTGCAGGGGTGCTGCGTGTGCTCTGTGGGTGCGTCTTTTTTTCTTGTGTCTTGTGGAGAAGCTTTGTGGGGGCGGGACCAGGCTGTGGTAGGGTGAACTTGAGGCCCGCACGTCGTGGCCTGTACCTTATGGAGCTTGTCGCTCCTTTCCGTACAGCGAGAGGGGTGGGAAACCCCGTGTCCCTAATGGCCGGGACCAGCTCTGTGTTTCGAGCGGGATGGGGCTGGGCTCTGGCAGGGGACCAGCACTGTAAAACCATACATACATGCAGGACCCAATTGCGTGTTGCCATGGTGACTGCGTGCAACTGCTGTGTGTTGATGCCAAGAGCTGTTGCTACTGCCGGCCCCCTGAGGCGGCGCGCGACCGCCGCGCGTTGACCCCTAGGAGACCATGTTACTGCCGGCCACTAAGGCTGCTGTGTGCTGAGTACCAGGAGACGATGTTACTCAGTTACTGCCGGCCACTACGGTAAGCAAGGCCGCTGTGTGTTGAGCACCAGCAGGTACCAGGAGACGATGTTACTGCCGGCCACTAAGGCAAATTCACCCTTGTGTCGCGCGTGCGTGCTAGGTTGTGCTTGCAGGTTGTGGTCGCTGGTGGCTGTCGAAACATGGATGCTGGAGTCCTGGTGCGGTGGGACCTGTGCCGCACCGGTTGCTAGCCAGGACGTGCAACTGGAGCATGGAGCATAGAGAACAGCAGCGTTGGATCAGCGGCTTTAAAACTGACGCCGTAGTTATGGAGTCATGTGGTTGGATCTATTGCCATAGTAAGGCTATGGAGGCAAGAAGATATTACTCCTATTGAATCATAGCTTGCCTTGCCGGTTGCGGATGACCAACGACTGACCACAGTACCGGTTCCAACTCCCAAGCAAGAGAGCCACGCCCATACAGTCAGGGTGCCCAGGCAGTCTGGCTGCCCAACAGAACTGGACACACGTAACGTGCCAGTCACCTCCGCAAGACCCCATCCACACAGACCCTAGATGAGCGTATCGCTATGCCATTTGCATATCATGCACGGCCCTTAGGGAAAGAGGAGCACGTTGCAAGTGTCAAGAGATCAGAGGCATACCGTACCTGTCCTATACTTCATAGATGGATGACGCACCATGAAAGCCTTTATCACAATGCATCGGCCGCGCTGGCGCCATACACAGTTTGCTGCCAAGCAGCCGTGTAGGCAACCTCAAGGGCCTACCCGCGGACCAAGCACGTGCATGTGCGGAAGTACGTACCCATCCTAGCTACGCCGTATACTGTTAGGACCTGAAAGCGCACGCCGCATCTTCCTCCTGCCAACACCACCTATGTTACTTCGATTTTGGGCGTGGTACGTCAATGCTTGCAATGTGCATGCCACGGAAATGCTGGCCATGCAAGTCACAACTCCATATCCACGTCAAGAGAGCGCGCATCGCACGCATAACAAGCAGCCTCTCGGCGTCCTGCTCATCATTGACTGTCACGTACTGACTATCATGTGTACCTGCACCTCAATCTGCATGCTCATATTCACGTGCCATGTCCCACAAACACGCTAATGCATAACGCCACAAACTGCTTGCGCTCAACCCGCACGACAGGACAGCAACACAAAACCAGTGGCATCAATATCAACGCCTCTGCTGCCCAGCAAGCAATTGACAAGACCTTGCCCATTACTGCTATCGGTCCAAAGGCCGCATTCCACCGCCACCTTACTTCGCATCTCCCGCTCCCGCCCCTACCTTCGCCCCCCCCCGCCCCCGCCCCCGCCCCCGCCCCGCCCCGCCCCGCCCCCGCCCGTCCGCACGCCGCCTTGTGCCCCGCCGCCCAGTCCGCCCTCTGGCACTCTGCGCAGCAGTACTCAACCGCCCGGCATCGCCCGCACGCCTGCAGCCGCACCCCCGCCTCACTCGGCCCCTCCACGCGGGTGCACCACGCGTTGGCGCAGCGCGGCAGGCCCACGTCCCCGTGCACGTGCGGGCCCGGCAGCAGCGGCAGGCCCTCGCGGCACATGCGCAGCCGCACCACACGCCGCAGCTCGTCCCACACCGGGCTGCTGCACTGCCCCGCGCCGCCGGTCCATTCCTCCGCCGCCAGCGCACGGACCGCACCGGCCAGGGGCTCACGACCGGGCTGATCCTTAACCACCTGCAGCACATCATTGGCCCAGGCCAAAGCAGAACCCGCCGTGTTAGGGAGCTCCTCCACCAGCGCCTCCCGCAGCTGCTCGGGTGCCGCCAGCGCCACCACCTCCAGCACGCCTAGCGCGCAGGGCAGCACCTCACGCGCTGCTGCTAGGCACAGCAAAACCCTTTGCGTAAGCTGCAGCGCCTCCATTTTGGAACGCAAACCAAACATCGCCAGCACGTACCGAACCTGGTCGATCGCATTTAGCCTGTCCACCAAGAACGAGGCCCACCCGGTGTGCACGGTGCACGAGCCGTCGGGGGCAAAGACCAGCACCTGCCTCGCCACCAGCCGCAGCCACGCCCACGCCACGCGGTACGCCTTGTGCGGGAGCATGTAGGGAATACCCGCAGCCGCACGTGGCGCCCGTGCCGCCGCGGCAGCAGCAGGGTGCGGTGGCCGCGTGATCAGCACCGGCAGCCACTCTGCCGCCGCCAGCGCTGTCAGCCGCGCCAGTTGCAGCTGCGGGGGCGTGCCGGGCGCGGGGCAGCCGCCTGCCGCCGCCACCTGCTGCCACGTGGGCCCGCAGCCCAGGCGGGAGGCGTGCTGCCGCCGCCGCTGCTGTTGCTGCCGCCCTCCTTTGAGCCTGCCCTGCTACCACTGCTGCCGCCGCCACTTGTTCCGGGCTCGGCACTTGGCCCCTTCTCATCTTTTCTCTCCACCCCGCCCACCCCACGGTTAAGCCGTAGGTCAGGCCAATCAACACCAGCACCGGCGCCACGGCCACCCGCACTGCCCGCAGACCCCGAGGCAGCAGCACCCCCCGCCGCCGCACCTCCGCCCCCGCCGACGCCCGCACCACACGGCCGCGGCCCCAGCTGCTCTAATAGCGCCAGCAGCTCCAGTTGCAGCAGGCTGCACGTACCAAGATCAGAACGCCGCTCCGCCTGCGCTCTCTCCGCCGCCTCCTCCGCCCGCGCCGCCTTGCCAAGGGAGACCACCAGCGCCGCCGCTTGCTGCGGGTCGCCGTGCGCCAGCAGTGCAGGCCAGCAGCCGGGCCGCCGCAGGGCCAGGTCCACCAGTTCAGCGCACTGACTGAAGTCGACCAACATAGCGTGCTGCTGGTACAGGCGGACGCGTTGGCGGATGCTGTCCTCCAGTGCGGGCAGCAGGCCAGCATCCAGGGCGCACGCCACTACGTGCGCCGCACGGCCGCCCTCGCCCTCCTCGTGAAGAGAAGAAGGCCGACCAGTGGGCTCTGAGGGAGGGCGGGTGATCGTGACTGCAAGCCATGGGGCGGGAATGGCGTGAGGTTGGGGGCCATATCGCACCGACCTGTGTGTACTGAAGAGGGGCAGGGGATACAGGATACAGGACAGGGAGCGAGGCATACGGAGGTCGACAGGCCGTTTTCCGTGGACCGTAGTGCGAATCTCAGGTCATGCATTCCGCAGCACCACAAGGCGCCACGCCAGTTGTGAGAATCACAATCGACAGGACGTGCACGACCCACATCTGCCTTTTTTTGAGGGCAAACAGCGATGCGACGGGGGCAGGGCCGATGGCAGGGAGCGCACACAGGCGCAGGCGCAGGTCGCTCACCTTGATCAGCTGCGCCCCCACCGCCGTCGCTGCTTGGGCCCGAACCGGTCTCCTCGCCCCCTATCGCCAGTACAACCCCACCGGCATTCATCTCCAGCCGGTCGCGCTGCTGCTGCTGTGGCAGCAGCCCTCCTTTTTCCCCCCCCTGCCGCTGCTGCTGGAGCCCCTCGTCCTCCTTCCCCTGCTGCTGCTGCTGCAGGCGGGGTGGCAGCTCGCCCAGCAGCCGCGCCATGCACCACCCGGCGGTTTTGGTCGGCAGAAACGGCCCACACCGCATAGCACGCAGCAACAGCCGCCAAACAGGGACCAGGCGGCGTGCGGACTGGGCGGGCGGCATATGCAGCAGGCATCCGATGAGCACGCCCAGTCCATCCTTCAGTGCCATAGCCGCCGTGACCATGTGGAACTTGATTGGCCGGTTGCCCTGCTCCGCTAGGCATAAGCACGTCCGGAACGCTGCGCTGCACATGCGGTATATCTGGATGGGGCTGTACGGAAATGCGCGGTGTTGGAGCGCGTGTGCAATGGAAGTCGCGTGGGCGCCAGCTGAGGTGCCCGTGGCCGCAAGCAGGGCGGTCGCTGCTGCCGCGCCTGGCGGCATGCTGGGTGCCGCTGTCTCCCTCTCCAAACCCTGAGCGGAGGCGGCTGCTGCTGCTGCGCCGGAACGCTGAGAGGAAGGGGGACCCTGCCAGAGCCGCAACTCGCTCTCCCAGCACTGCGCCGCAGCCTTCAGCGCATGCACGCACAGCTTGTCGCGCTCGGCCATGTCCCGCACATGGCGATGCAGGGGCTCCCGCAGCCCCCACGCCCTGCCGCCTCCCCCGTCCGTCGCCTCCCTGGGCGCCACCAGCCACCAGCCCAGCAGACACTGCACCGCAGGGTGCGACAGAGCGGAACGCATGGCCATCTCTGAGCTGCTCGGCTCCGGCGTCCAGAAATGTACGAATACCGTCATGTCCCGTGCGACCGCAAAAGATCCCCCAATTTGTGCAAAGGCACCTGCGGAGGCAATGGCCTCCAACATGGCTGCGTCTCTCCCCTCGAGCTGCTTGGTTACCCTTGCAACCTCGGCAGCGACCGCAGCTCCACCGCCCCCCTCCTCCTCCTCCTTCCCGTCCCCCTCCCCCGCCCGCGCCAGTCCCTCCGCCAGGTCCAGCCGCAGCGCACACAGGTGCTGCAGGATATGCGAGGGTGCGACCTCGACCGCAGGACGGTTGGTGGTACTTTTTGTGCAGTCAGAGTCTGTCTGAATGCCCAAAATGGAGGCCGCCAGCTCCAATGCTCCTGTCCACGCGTCGGCCGCCTGGCCTAAAGCAGCCAGCTCCGCGGCCGGGTCTCCCCTGCATGAAGCCAGCCGCTGGCGGTGCGCGTGCAGGACCGCGGAGGCAGCGTGCAGCGGCTGCGTGCGCTGGAAGGCCGTGACGATGGTCTCCCAGGTGCGCAAAAGGGGTGCGTCCACAGGCGCAAGAGGTTTAGCTGCCAGGACGACACGGACGGCGAACTGCAAGTCCATCAGCAGGAGGTCGATGCCGGCAATTTGGTTGTCGCGGCAGGGTGAGGACGCTCGCAGCGCCCAGGCATGGGCGGTCAGGAGAAGGGGCAGGCACCCATGGTTAACGGTGAAAAGCCGCATGACGTGGTTCTGTGCGGCCCGGGACTCGTCGTCGCTGACGTCTGCATTGTCTACGACGCAGCCCCAGATGGACTTCAGCTCCTGAAGGCGAGACCGCACGAAGCCGACATGAAGTCGGGCCAAGTCGGGGCTGAGGGCAAGAGTCTCGGAAGTCGCGGCTTGGCATAACTTAGACAAGTCAGACTCGAGCAGCGACACCAGCCTTAATGAACCATTATCTGTGGGCGCTTTGTAGGCCAGAAGCTGGTAGGCATCCTCCATGCTGCTGTTTCGGAAATTGATTTGGCAGAGCCTTTTGGCGCGGCGCGCACTTAGAGAGGTGAAGCAAACATTGGGAACAACATTTGGTCATTAGCGCAGCGCAAACAGCCTCGCAATGGCCGTTGACCGGGGTTCATTGACCACGTTCACTGACCGCAGACTAGCAATCCCACTTACAACACGCCATGAGCAAGTCAACTAAGACGTCGTTGCAAAAGTAGTATTACCGTGCGAGTTTGCATGTGGCTTTCCGGTGAGACAGTTGCAAGGTATGAATGCCGCGCAGGCCACACGGTGTGGCCCCACACGAGTCCCCTTGCCAGGGGCTGCCCCCATCCCAGCCGCCCGCCTGCAGATCTGCAAGCTCAGCCCACGTGCCCAGGCTCCACCCACCGCTCACACCAGCGGCGTCCCTGTCCCGTTGCCCCTTGCAGTCCCCACCCTCCCAGCCCCCGGTCCACCCTCCCAGCCCCCACCCTGCCCGGGCAGCTCCGCCTAACTGTCGTGTACAGAGGCTCACGCCTAAGGGGCTGCCCTCGATCCCTGTGCACATGAACCCATGCAACTGACGGCATCTAGTTTTAGACCTCAAAACACACGCCGAATCACCTTCCCGCAACTTGCAACAGTTCCGGCGGTCCGGCAGGGCAGCTGGGCTGACTGCGGAGCAGCTGGCTGTGATGGGCGAGGTGATGGGGGACCTGTACGGCATTGGAGACAGTTCAGACCAGGTTCAGACCTGGGTCCAGAGGTGGTGCCCGCCAGGTGCTGGTGCCTCCAGTGTGCAAGCTGCGTGCCCTCATTCCGTGTGCAGCAGCTCGCCTGTGGGGTACTGCCGCCGGCGGGGCAGACGGAGGCGGAGGTGGGGGAGTGAGGTTGAGGAGGGTTACGGCGCTTGAGGTGGGGCGTGGAACCTGGTGGTCCCGCAGCGCGTCTCGCAGGCGTCAGCACTAGGGAATGGACCATGAGGCGGCCGTGGGGGCATGGGTGGGGGCATGCGTGCAGACAGTTGAGTCTCGGAGGTTGTGATTAAGGGGACACGTGAAGGAGACGGATCCATGCAGATCTGGATCCATTATTCATGTTTAGTGAGGGACAAGGGTGCGGCCAATGGCGGCGCGGGTGGAGGTAGTGCACGACTGCACGTTTTCCCATGCTGCACAGGGAGCGCGCGATGAACCCGTACTGCATGACGGCAGACGACAAGATATACATGAATGTCGGCATGGAGTACTTGTAACCCACGATGTTAGTTTGAGTAGCGGAGACGCCTTTCGTGTGGTTTCCCGACCAACAGTCATGCCCCGTCGGCCGAGACCAAGACACCCAGTGGCTGAGGAGCTTGAAGATTACGGACTCGCCTATGTAGCTCCACCTAGCCACGAACACCTTCGCCTGGCGACAGAGCTGCAGAGCGCCCTGTCGCCAATATGCAGGGTAGCGATGTCGGGGCTAATATCGGCACAGTGACCTCAGCAAACAAGCAGCAAGCTTGCGACGTGCTCAAACAGCTCAATCAGATGTGGAGCTGCCTACTCGAAACGTTTGGGGAGCTGAACTTGTGCCTTGCTGCCAGGAACCAGGTCTTGCACCTCCTCTCCTTGGGCCACCCGTGCATCCCCATGCTCCTCACCGCCCACGCCTGTGCCTTAAGGGCGTCCATATCATCCAGCAATCACCTTACGGACAGCGTCTGCAGCCTGCTGGCCGAGCTGCAACTCGCCATCCGTGCCGTTGGGCAGGCCAAGCCCTGCAAACCCGTGGACGACCCGCCATTGCGCATTTGGGAGACCGCTCTCACGGCCTTCCTGCGCACCCAGCCACTGCACGCAGCGGCGGTGGTCCTGCACGCGCACCGCCAGCGGCTGGCCTCATGCAGGGGAGACCCGGTCGCGGAGCTGGCCGCCCTGCGCCAGGCGGCCAACGCGTGGAAAGGAGCCGTGGAGCTGGTGGAGCTCGTCGTTGACCTCGACTTCAAAGCGGACAGCGCAACAAACTCGACATTTCTTGCCGGCGTGCCAACCTCGCGCATCCTGCAGCACCTGTGTGCGCTGCGGCTGGACACCGCAGAGGCCCTGGCGCGGGCGGGGCACGGGGACGGTGAGGGGCAGGAAGAGGGCGGTGGGGGTGCAGCGACCGTCGAGGACGCAAGGCAGCTCAGCAAGTGGCTGGCACAGGGTGATGCATCCCTGCTGGATCTGGTGGCATCCATTGCGCGCAGTTGCTCGGCCGGAGAGGTGGCCGTCGACCGGCGGGACGTGGCCGTGTGCGTGATTGTGCGGACCCGGCTGCCGAGGAGCTCAGGCGCTGAGCTGCGTTCCGCGCTGTCGCACCCTGCGGTGCAGTGCATGCTGGGCTGGTGGCTGGTGGCGCCGGGGGCAGCAGTGTGCGGCGGCGGGGGAATGGCGTCGGGGCTGCCGGGGCCCCTGCTGCGCCATGTGGGGGACATGGGGGAGCGTGACAGGCTGTGCGTGAAGGCGCTGCATGGTGCGGCGCTGCGCTGGGAGCAGGTGTTGCGGGATTGGGAGGGCCCCAACTCAGATTTTGTAATATCACCATCTGATATGGTCCCGTCCGGGGAAGTGGGAGCTTCAGAAGCTGGACCCGAAGCAGCAACGACGAGCGGTGCTGCTGGGCTAGGGCTGGCTGGGCCCTGGATCTGGGACAGGGGGATCGGCGCAGCAGGAGCGGCTGACGGGTGCGGCGGGGGCCGGCCAGGTATACCAGACTACTGCCGACGGACCCGTCGCAGCTGCCGTTGCGATTGGCCCGGTCAACAGCCGCCCAGTGTACGGCCCTGCCCACATGCACCGCATGTGCTTGGCGGGGCTGAGGCGGTGCTGCAGCTTCCCGGAGTTTACTCTGGGAATGCCCGTAGATGCGTTCCTTGAGGATCTCTCCTTTCGGCCCGCCGTGGACTAGGGACTGGGCGTGCTGGTTGCCAGCCTGCTGCTCATGCCGCCCGCCAAGGCCGCCCGCCGCCTGGCCCCCGTGTGGCAGGTGCTGCTGCGGGTCTGCTGGGCTGGGTTCGGCATGTACAGCAGCACTCTGGGGCTGCGCATTGGGCAGCTCCTGGGCGAGCTGCTACCCCACCTGCAGCATTATGCGGGGCAGCAGCAGGAGCGGCCGCGGACGGCGCCTGCGGGAGAGCTGCCCGGCGCTGCGCACGGGGACCTGGAGGTGGCTGCTGGTGGCGTTGCCAGCGGCAGCGGCGAGGGCACCGCGGGGCCAGGTCAGCATTCCAACGTGCCTTCCTGTTTGAGCATGCGTTGTGGTGCTGCCGTTCAAATGTCCAAATGTCCATGTCCAAATGTCCAAATGTGAGCTGTAAACTGTGGACACTCTAGGGTTAGGCATTGTTGTGGTTGCAGCCAGGGCCCGGAAGGTGTCTGTTGCCTGCCTCCCTGCTACCCTGCCCTTCCTCAAAACGTGCACACCGCCTCCGTATGCAGGACGCGTAGGCGGCAGGGCCCTGCTGTTCCCCGCATGTACAGCATGTGCTCGTAAACGCTCTGTGCAGCTGTTGCTTGTTTGGGCATCGCATGTTTCGCGGCCTGCCCTTTCGCATGGCTTGCAAACTTGCCCGGTGAGCCCTCGTGTCCCACTCCCTACTCCGCATCCCCTGCCCTTCCTCAGGCGGGAACGCTTGCGGCCGTGTGCCGTACGCAATCATGTGTGCCCTGGAGGCCGGCCTGCTGCCCACACTGGAGGCCAGCATCCGCCACCACGTCCGCTGGTCCGAGGAGTACACTCTGTTGGACGGATTTCCACGTAGCGCAGAGCTGGTGGACCTGGCCCTGCGGCGGCCCGGCTGTTGGCCTGCGCTGCTGGCGTACGGTGACCTGCGGCAGGCGGCGGCGCTGATGGTCTCCCTTGGCAAGGCGGCGCGGGCGGAGGAGGTGGCGGAGATGAAGGAAGCACAGAAGAAGCGGCTTGCCGGGCGAAGTCTGCCCAGCCTGCTGCAGCTGGAGCTGCTCGCGCTGTTGGAGCAGCTGGGGCCACGGCCGTGTGGTGCGGGTGGGGGCGGGGCCGGGGCATGTGGGGCAGCTGCTGCCTCGGGATCTGCGGGCAGTGCAGGTGGCGCAGGCGTCAGTGCCGGGGCCGGCGGTCCGCATGCTGGGTGGCCCGACCTGCAGCTCAACCATGGAGTTGGCAGGGTGAAGAGAGAGGAAAAGGGGGCTGGCGGCAGCAGCAGCGCCGATGGTGGCAGCAGCAGCGGCGGCAACACGACTCCCTCCTGGGCTGCGGGCCCCACGTGGCAGCAGGTGGCGGCGGCAGGCGGCTGCCCCGCGCCCGGCACGCCCCCGCAGCTGCAGCTGGCGCGGCTGACGGCGCTGGCGGCGGCGGAGTGGCTGCCGGTGCTGATCACGCGGCTGGAGCCTCATGCCATTAGAGGGTGGGGGTCAAGTACGGATGCGTCGATCTTTTATCGACCCTTTACTACTGACTTGCTGCCGCACAAGGCGTACCGTGTGGCGTGGTCATGGCTGCGGCTGGTGGGGCGGCAGGCGCTGGTTGTAGGGCCGACCTGGCCCAGAACATTGCCTGGGAGTGCAGCAGCATCTTCCTTTCCCTGAACCCAAGCTGTACTTCTCGGCCGCGTCCGGCAAGTGGACGCACGCGATGGCCAGCGCCAGCATAGCCGGGCACTGGACCGGTGAGAGGTCGACGATAGTTACTCCAAGCCTACGAAGCGCCCGCCTCGTGTCATTTTCTGCCGCTAGGATGTCCACGAGGGCCGCGCATTCGCGTTCGCGCCGGTCAGACTCGTGCTCGGACGACGTGACCGCCCCCGCTTGCAGCCACGACGTGCAAGCTTGTATAAGAGACAGTCTGCTTGGGCGCAACGGCGGCCTTTGCATTTTGGTTGGCACACCTCTGGCACGACCTACAGGGCTTCTGAGGCTGCAACGACGTATTTTTGCTGCGGGTGCGGGTCCTTTGCAATCGCAGCGCAATTGCCCTATTTCCCGTACCATCCATGTGCCACTGTATGCAGGCATATCGTGACTTGTACTGCAGCCCCCGCTCATGAGGACTGGCAGGTGCAGGGGAGCCCCGTGGGGAAGTCAGCTGAAAGACAGTTGCGAGCTGGGGGACAGAGGCAGTTTCAGCCTAAACATTTCAGCCTAAACGCTTCTGGTGATGCAGAGGGTAACAATAGATTAGGATTGGGGTGCGGTGGCCGGTCTGGAAGATTAGATTAGGCCCCCCCTTTGGCCCCTGTTAGATTAAGCTGCAAGTCCGCTCAGATTAATCTTGGCGCCTGAGCGCCGCCTCTCCCAACGTCTGTCAAGGGTGTTCCTAAGGGTCTGGGCTGCTTACACACAGTGGCACGAGGCACGTGCTCATGGGCAGTACAGACAGCTCCGGTCAAATGCAAGTCCGGTCTGGCGGGCAGGCAGATACAGATACAGATACAAGCGGCTCTGACATCAATGAACAACATCATATGCGTGGATTGCCTTCTCATGTATGCATTATGTCACAGCTAGTGACAATGCAAGACGCCTCGTGTTCGTGTGCTCCCTTCCAGGCGGCCTGGAAGGAAGCCATTGGCTTTAAACAATACATATGGTTCCAGTAATGCTGCTGGGGCCCGCACTTGGCTGGTGGCACAAAAGCGTGCGGTTCGGGCCCGGACTGAACCAATGGATCAGGGGCTCCGCAAGGGCCCAGCTGTTAATTACTGCACTAGGCGCAATGCGGCCTGACACCAGGCGTTGCATTGATGATTGCTATACACAAATGGTTGGCCATGTGCGAGCGTTGCTGTATTTCGCGTGCGGCCGGCCCTCAGGATGTCAGCGACCCTGCACCGTCGCCAGCTGCCTGCCACTTTTACCAGTATGGTATCTCACAGTGTGTATTGCCGTAAGCCAAGTCAATCACTCTCCCCAGACTTGCGCAGACACAGCTCTTGCGCCTCGGCAGCCCATGCCACCTCGGCAAGATCTTTAATTTCATACAAAGTAACATTTTACAACAGTGTCGTTTGCTTTGCTGTAAGGTAGTTGCGCGTGCATAAGAGTCAAGCTGTCATCAAGTTCGAGCAGGACAGCGATGATGCCGGATTACCGGTACTGTAGACACTCAAGCACGGCGGTCAGCAAGGCTGTGCTAAGTGTCTGAGTGGGGGCAGGGATGCAGCTCGAGGGGTTGCGAGATTAAGTTGAGGGGCCGTGAGATTAAGTTGGGGGTGAGATTACCAGACCAGAGATTAGCCGCGGGGGGGCCGAGATTGGGGGGTATTGTTACCCTCTGGGTGATGTTGACACGTGTCAGTACCAGCGTGTGTACCTGCCGGCTAATCAGGTTCATGCTATCTTGCGGTTGCGTGTTTGCAATTGGCCTTTGGAGGTGTATAGGAACACTGCGCGTGCACGCAGTGAGCGTGTGTGCAAAAGGTGTTCTGCTGGAAAGCCTGAGGATGAATATCATGTGGTCTTTGAGTGCGCTGCTTATAACGACCTTCGGTCTAGCAGTGGGCTCTGCTTTGAGCAGGATTTCAAGTCATGGTGGGACACTTCCTGTCCTGTTAAGGTTGGACGTTTTCTTGTTGCTGTACAACAGCAACGCAACGCTACATGATTGATTCCTGATAGGTGTGGTCGGGACTAGTAAGGATCGTGTGGCCACACAGAGGGTGACACTAGATTGGATTGGCGGGTCACCCCTGGTCACGGAAATTGGATTGGAACCCCGTGGATTGGAGGCACTGCCCCACCTAGATTGACGGCGGTGCCCCACCCAGATTGACGGCGGTGCCCCACCCAGATTGACGGCAATGCCCCACTGTGTTCCCTGGCCGCTAGCTGAAGTCTGACTGCCCCTGATACACGTGGCGTGCTCGCTCATCGCGCAGTACTGCCCAGCAGCATGGTGCCGAGGCGACGGACTATGATTCACACGCGATCGCATTAGATGCGGTTGGTTTATCTTTTGCGTTTCAAGAATCCTCTTGCCAGGCCCGCGCTGTAGCTCCGTGACACGCTCGGCTCGTTTGCAGACTTTAGGGCACACAAGCAGTCAAGAAGGACAATCAATAGTTCCATAAATGGTGCCGGCAGAGACCGCATTGCAGGAAAGGCCCAAATACAGTCTGTGACCCATGGGCCACAAGGCTCGGGGCACAGAAGCACAATTTAGACTTTGCAGTGGCTATCTTGATGCCTAATAGTATTCAATCATGGTGGCAACTGGCCCATTAGCCGAGCCGGTGCGCCGTTCGGCGCGGTGGCTCGGCCGATCACTGTCTCAAAGCTGGGCTCGTTCACAGTCCAGTGCCAATGTCCTTTGTGCAAAGCTTGCTTACTTCGCACATAAGACATTAATGATAACATATGTTGATAGCAATACTGGGAGCTTGTACACAATTCAGGCGCGCTGAGCCGTAAAGATAGTAAAGAAGTACAAAAGAGCGCCAGCTGCAACCAGCTAACAGCGCGGTGGACCAGGCTGGACTGCCACGGAGCGCTCACTGTGCAACTTGGAAGTCAGGGGTCAGCAGATTGGTCCAGGGCAAGTTAAAATTGGATTGGCCGGGGCCAAGATTGAGATTGGTTTCCAGGGCCAGGACCAGAGATTGGCGAGCCAACCCAGGGGTCAGGGGGGCAATGTCACCCTCTGGGCCACACCACCTGGAATGTAACACAAAATGACAAAATAAACATGATCCCGGCAGGTTGCACTGCGGTACAATGCCTGAATGCCAATGCCTAAAACGCTCCGGGTCCCACACCGTCAGATGGGGGTAGCGGGAACAGGTTGGAACAGCAGACGCTGCTTTATGCGGTGTTCCATGTGCCTTGTCCGTTAGGTAGGCCGCCACCGCGTTTGGCTTCACAGTATCCGTACCGTATGCACCCACATTGTTTCACACGACAGTTCAACGTACAATTCAGTGGAGGGGAATGTCCCCTGGTATGAGTTGTAGCGGTGCTACCGGTACCGCAACTCACTCGCTTTACCAGCAACATGTACTTGGATAAGCGGCACGACCACAAGCCGCTCAGCTGGAACCCCCTTCCCCGGCCCCCGGCTGCCCCAGGATTTCACCGGAACCGGACGCCGTGCACATGATGCAGCACCTACTGTGGCGATGTACGGCTGAGCTAAGGCGAGCTGTGAAAGCTCAGGTGACCAGTCCGGGGTCGCCACACCGCCTTCTACACCCACTAGGTTACCCCCAGCTCGCCAGCATGCCTCCCCGACTCGGAAGTCACATTGTACACAGTACATTCATGCAAGCGTTGCCACGACGCAACGATGCATCCTTGACCGCATGCCCTTCGCTGCTTTGAACCAGGCTCTCTCCACGCATGCACAGCACCATACGCAGCCCCGCAGAGCTGACCTACCCCAAAACACTGTCCATCCGTCAATGCATACATGCATGGCATTACAGTAACATGCCCACACGCATACGAGCTTCACTGCCGCGCCGGCCGCAGCTGGAACCGCGGCGCCCGCTGTTCCGTCTGACACATCTCGCAGAACCACTCCCCAGCAGGCACCCTCGCGAGCCCCACACAACGCGGATGCACACCCACGTCGCACCCATCGCACAGCATCAGCTCCCCCACCTTCCCACACACCCCGCACACCTCCTCCTCCTCATCGCCCTCGCCCTCCTCCTCCCCCTCCTCGCCTTCCCCGTCCCCTCCCTCTCCCTCCTCGTCCTGCCCTTCCCCTTCGCTCACCTCACCTTCGTCACCATTACCCCTCCGGAACCTATCAAATGGCCGGATCGGGGCCTGCGTGAAGCGAATGTCCATGCCCCTCTCGATTCGCGCCAGGGGATCCTCCTCCTCCTCCTCCCCCTCCTCAAATTCCTCTCCCTCCTCGTCCTCCCCGCCCTCATCTCCCTCCTCATCCTCCTCGCCGACTTCATCATCGTCCTCACCGCCTTGCGCTGTTGTAGCCGCCGCCGCTGCTCCTCGCCTTCGCCTCCGCCGCTGCACAAAAGAACACAACACAACACACACGCATGACCATACTGTCGCTTCATCAAGCATGCAAAGAGCAGCCGACAGGGTGCACAGAGCTGCAGCCACGCGCACCGCCCCTGCCCACCCCACCCCTTACCCACACCCCCAAACCCCACGCTGCCAGTTGGCATACTCCCTCCACACCACACCTGCTCCCTCCCCACCACCGAAACCCCCTGCGCCAACCCCTCACTCCTGCATACCGCTTCCCCCTTCCAGGAGACCCTGCATGACCACACCCTTGCCCTCCCGTAACATGGCTTTCCCCCAGGTCCCATTCCCTGGCCCCACCTACCACGCCCGGCGTGTCGCTGTCCGGCGGCCGCCGCCCCTCCCGCCCCCAGCCCGCCATGGCGCCCAGCCGCCTGGCCCGCTGCGCCCGCATCAGCGCCGCCACGTCCCCCGGGCGCACCACGGAGGGGGGGGCCTGGGTCATCAGCATGGGCGCGTGGTAGATGGCCAGCATGGAGCCGGGGGACCTGCCGGGTGCGGAGGGAGACGGGGGTTTCGCGTTGAGCAGTTGCTGTTGAGCATTATTTGGCAATGATGAATGGGAGCAGTGCCGGGTGCGGAGGAAGAGCGGGTGGGCGGAAGGGGGCATGGGGGTTGCGGTTGGGGTTGTTTGTCTGTTACGGGTGTGGCGGTTGGTGGTGCACAAGAATGACAGTTGCGGGCAGCACTGCCTTGGCGGGAGACTCCAGCATCCATACATGCGCACTGAACAAAGGGGGGGGCTTGCTCACCCACCAGGCGCCCCGAGTCCCAATCTCGAGTCCCAATTCGACATAATGCTTTACCTCCTACCACAGTTCCCCTGCCTACCCCACGTCGGATTTCCCATGCCGCACGTGTCCGTGCACCTCCCCAGGCCGCCCTGGCCCTCCCTCTCCAGCTTCCTCTCCCCCGCCCGGGCCCCCGCCTCACCTGCCCTGCTCGCCCTCCTCCCCCTCTCCGCTGTCCTCCCCGTCTGTCACAAAGCTCCCCTCGTAGCCGTCCTCCCCCTCCTCCCCCTCCTCCCCCTCCTCATCCTCCTCGCCATCGCCGGACATATCCGCCTCCGCATCCACAAACATGCACGCGCCCCTGCCTCTGCCCCTGCCCCCGCCTCCGCCTCCGCCGAGGCCAGGCACCCTGCCGCCCTTCGCCATCAGCTGCTGCCGCTGCTGCTGCTGCTGCTGTTGCTGCTGGCCCTCGTGCTCCTCCTCCTCCCCTTCCTCCTCGTCTATCTCCACCACCTCTGGCGACTCCAGCACCGCCCTCTGCACCCTGTCACGCATCGCCCGGCCGTCAGCAGCACCACCACCTGCTCCGCCACCCGCACCACCCAACCCCCCAGGCCATGCGTGCGCCGCCCGCCATGCCGCCCGCTGCGCCGCCAGCCGCGTCCGAGGCACCGCGCCCCTGCCGCCCGACCGCTGCTGCTGCTGTTGCACCCCTTCCCGCTGCTGCTCACCGCCCACCAGCCGCCGGAGCTTCCTGCCCGCTCCTCCCTGCTGTCCCATGACCACCCCAGAACCGTCCCCGTTGCCACGGCCTTCCACATCTTCCTCCGTCCCACCTGCAACCCCAGCTGCTGCTGCCGCCGCCGCCGCTGTGCCTCCTTCCGGTGAGTCCAGGAGCCCCACCGCCACCGCCGCCGCAGCAGTCCTGTTGCGCCGCCGCGGCGCCACCAGCGGCGTCGTATCGCAGCCGCCACCACCACCATCGCCGGGGGCCTCCCCTGCACCCGCCACAGCCATCCCTCCACAACCGCCACCGACAGGGGCCACAACACCACCCGCCGCGCCTCCGGCCCCCGTCTCCGGGGTGTCGACCAGCACAGCTGCCCTGCCCATTCGCCGCCGCACCGCCACCACTGGTGTCTCGTCCGGATGGCCGTTGGCATCGTCCCCAGCGGCAGGCTGCTGCTGTGCATGCGGTTGGGGGTGCGGTGCGGCTCCTGCGGCTAGTGCAGGAGGCGCTTGCAGTGTTGGCGGTGTGGGTCGCTGTTGCTGTTGCTGGGACCCCTGCTTCATAGCTGCAGCCCTGGCGAAGGACAGCATCACGGAGCCGCCCTGGGGCCCCAGCTGCGACTGGGGCTGCGGCTGGGGTGGGGCTTGGGGCCGGGGATGCGGCTGCGGCTGTGGGTTGAGTGAGGGCTGCGAGTGGTTCTGGGACTGGGGCTGGGACTGTGTCTGCGACTGAGTTAGCCGCAGCAACCGAGAGAACAACCCCTCCCGCGGCTTGCCGCCACCGCCACTGCCACCGCCACTGCCAGCGTCTTTCTTCCCGTTGCTACCATGGCCTTTCTCCGCATCCCCAACCCGGCCCTGCACCGCGTTCTCCTTGTCCTCCGCTGCAACCTGCTCTGCACTTGGCGCGCTTTGGGGGGTCTCCACCCATCGGACGCGGCCCCGACCCCGCCGCCGCTTCGCAGCGCTGCCGCTGCCTCCGCCTCCGCTGCCGCCCGTCCCCGGGTCCTGTAGACCCTCCTCTCCTTGAACACCCACGGGCCAATCCCCAGGACTGCTGCGCTTCGCACCCCGCCCCAACACCACAGCCCCACACGGACTGCTGGTCCCTGCGCCAGAGCCGGCAGCCGCCAAGGCAGCAGGACCAGCAGCCGTCGGTGAGAACCTTTTGTCACTTGTGAACATGCCAGCGGCGGCAGGGCCTTTTCCCGTAGCTCGGGCAGCGGGCGCTGCCACCGCAAACGCAAAGGCCTGCGTTGCCGCAAACGGCCCGTCGCCATCACCTGCTTCCACGCCCTGCCCTGCTGCTGCTGTTCCCGCAGCTGCTGCGCCGCTTTTACCTGCCCCTGTTGCTGTGATGGCGACACGGGCTGTAACACCGGCGGCGCCGGCGGCGGGGGGCGCGGCGGCAGCTGGCCGTGCGGCGGGCGCTGCGACGGCGAAAGCGAACGCCTGGGTGGCTGCGACGGGCTCCGGCTCGTCCAGGTCGTCAATGCAGATTACGTCATCATCATCTCCATCAATGCCGTACCGATTGGCGCCGCCGCGGCCGCCCTTGCCTTTCTGCCGGGACTTGTCCCGCGGCCCCCCGGGAGTGGGCAGGGCGGACAGGAAGCGGCGGGGAAGCACCAGGGCTGGCTTGCCCCCGCTTCGCGGAGTGGGCGGGGACGCCAATACCACAGCGCCCCCTGCCGCTGCTGCTGTTCCTGCTGCTGCATGTGCAGGTGCTTGCCCTACCACCGGCGCATGCCCACCTCGGCACACTCCCACTGAATCTCCCGCTGCAGCAGCCCCGGTACCCCTTGTGACCCCACCCGCCGCCGCCGCCGCTGCTGCCAACGCCCGCCCCAGGCCAATCCCCGCACCCGCCCTCGCAGCTGCTCCCTTCACGCCATCGCCTGCAACGGCCCCCCCACAGGCTGCTGCCCCGGCTGCCTCACGACGGTGCTCGGCTGCCTCGGGCCCTCGCCCGGGGGTCCCTGCCGGCCCTCCGCCGCCCTCCGCCGCCTCTCCACGGCCCAGCGCTTGCCGCAGACGGCCCCTCAGGCTGCTGTTCAGCTTCTGGCGCATGGCGGGGGTGATGCTGTCAGCGTCCGGGGTGCGGAAAGCCTCAGTCCCACCGCCAACACCAGCAGCATCAGCGGGGGCCGGGGCTTTCCCTGCAACAGCAGAGAGTGCAGGGCGCCCCTCTGAGGCGTGGGGGTCAGCGGCAGGAGCGCCGGGAGCCCCGCCTGAAGGTTCCTGGGTTCCTGGGTGGGCGCACGATCCAGCAGCGCCTGCGGGGCCCTGTGCCACGTACCGCACTGCTGCTGCTCCGTTGTCTAGTGGCGGCTGTACATTGGGCTGTGGGCCGTCCGCCCCGGTCCCCACGTGGGGTGAAAGTGGCATGGCCATGAAAGGGGCCGCGGATGGCTGCGGCTGCTGGGACGGCGGAGGCAGGGAAGGGGCCATGGGTGCCTGCTGCTGCTGCTGCGACGGCGGGGGCAGGGACTCCCGCAGGTGCGCGTCGTCGTCAAAATGGTCGTGGTAAAAAGCCCATGCCTCCACATTGCACGCCTGGGTGAGGGGTAACAGCGGCTCGTGCTCTATCGCTGCCTCGTCCACCCCATCCCCTGCACTACCCCGCTGTTGCTGCTGTTTCTGTGGGTCCGCGCCGTCATCCCCCGGCCCGTCCATCTGGGCGATGGACGGCCCGCCCAGGGGAGCCCTCGCTCCGGCGGTAGACGGCTGCTGCTGCTGTTGCAGCGGCGGAGGCGTGGGTCGAGAGCGCAGGGCTGCGAAAAGTGAGCGACCCTTGGCAGGCTGAGCGCTGGTGGGGGTAGGGGTGACCGCGCCGAGCTGCTGTGGGTCGGCTGCGACGGGGGGTTCGGGCTGGCCACACGCAGGGATCCCCAAGGGCTGCAACGGGCGCCCTGCAGGGCCGTGACCACCCTGTCCCTCCTGCCGTACCTGGCCTCCCCATCGACACAGGTGCTGCTGCGGCGGTGGCGCCTGAACCACGCGTTGAGCTGCCTGCAGATTGCCGACACCGGCCCCCTGAAGACCCGTCACGAAGCCAAACACGTCCTCCACCTCCATTGACCCAGGTACCCCGTGACTCTCCGACCCGGCTGCCCCGACCCCCTGCTCGCCATCGGGCTCCTCCTCGCCCTCCCAGCCTGCCCCAAGATGCAAGGGCGTTTCCGGTATGCAGTCCTCGTGCTCGCCCATGCCCTCCCCACCACCTGCTGCTGCTGTCGCCTCCGCTCCTCCATCCCCTGCAGGCTGCGCCACAGGGCCGTCCGCACCCCGCCCAGGTTCCACCGCCCCCGTCGCCCCAGCTGCCGCCCGCGGCCCCACGGCAGCGCCCCATAGCCAGCCTGTGGGCCAAGCCGACCGCCGTTGAGCCTGCTGCCCCTGCTCCTGCTGCTGCAGCTCGGGGCCCTGACCGTGTGCCTGCGCCCGCCGACCCTGCTCCTGCGGGTCGTTCGCGGCCTGCATGTGCGATGCGCCCGTGTTGTTCGGCCACTGCTGACCCCTGTGTTCTGCAGCCCCTGTTTCCGGGGCCCCTGGGGCAATGCCCGGACCACCACACGTCCTTGTGCCACCATCTGCTGCCGCCGGAGGTTGGGGAGCCACGGCTCCGCCACCACCCGGGCGCCAGCCGACGACCGTGGCACCACCGAGCTTCTCGGAGGCCGCATCGTGCTGTGCCCAAGTGCCGTCGCCTGGACGTGCGATCGCCTGCGCGCAGTACAATGGGGCAAAAGCAAAGCAAGTGAGCCTCAACATTTACACATCAGGCGCCGAGTAAGCTAGCGCATGTGACATACGGACTCGACAATGCCAACCGGGCTGCGGCGTTGCCGCACAAGCAGTCTGCAGAGAATGCAGCCGCAACGCTCCGCCACATAGCCACCAGCTCACCTGCCCCTGCCATGGCGCAGCTGTGGAGGACATTCCTGGCGGCGCCTGCGTGGGCAAGGCCCTCGGCGCAAAGCCAACGCTTGCAACCTGCTGCTGCTGGTGCTGCGGCTCCCACGCTTGTTGCAGTGCGTGCGAGGCGCCCTGGACCTGCTCCTGTGCACTTGGCACAGCCGACACCCCGGCTGGGTGCCCCCAGTCCCGACGTGGAGCCTGCAGGTTCTGATGGGCCGGCTCGCCCCATCCCTGCGGCTCCCGGCCGGGCGGCCCCTGCCGCTGCGCTGCATGCTCCCACAACTTATCTTGGCCAGCCTCCCCCTGAATCGGCCCGCCAGCAATGCGGCCCTCGTGTTGGGGGTAGCCCTCTTGCCCAGCAGTAGCTGCAACAGTGGTACTCCACGGCGGTGGATGTAGCGTGCCGCCATGCGGGATGGTGTTTTCGCCGCCGCCTGGTCCAGCCGCTCCACTGCCCTCCTTCCCAACGCTCCCGCCATGCGGCGGCGCCTGCCCTGCATGCCCTGTCCCTGCGCTGTGGCCCCCAGCGTCCGGCGCAGCAGCAGCCGACAGGCGCCTGCGCTGCATCAAGGGGACGTCCTCCAGAGCTGCCCCAGGCCCACCGTCGACCCCGCTCCACGCCGGGCCCTCGTATCCATGCTCCCGTCCGTATCCACGTTGTGCCACAGCGCCGGGACCGCTGACGCTCTTGTGGTGATGGCCCTGATGCTGCGGGCGCTGCTGCTGGTGCTGCTGGTGCTGCGCCCCTTGCGCGGGCAGGGTTGGCAGCTGCGGCACGGAAGACCGGCGGCGGATGAGCGGCTGGTCGTCCAGCGTCATCACGATGTGGTCGGGATCAAAGCCGTGGTCATTGTTATGCACGCTGGGGTAGACATCACCGGTTGCAAGGTCGTCGTCCGCACCGTTCTGGTTCGGGATGATGCCATGTGCAGTGCTATGCGGCAATGCGCCAACCGCGGGCAGCACCGCAGCGGCGGCACTAGCAGCAGTGCCCGTGCTGCCTGGCTGCAGCCCAGAGGCGGGAGGCGGCGGCTGAGAAGTAGGAGGGCGGGACTTGTGTTTGGCGCCGGTAGGCGCCGGCGGTGGGCGGGAAGGCGGGCCTGCTGCTGCGGGGGTTGGCTGCCTGACTACGAGAGGCAGGTCGTCCAGGGTCATGAAAATGTGGTCGGGATCGAAACCTGCATCCTCGTTGCCGCTGCCGTCGCCGCCGCCGGCTGCATCCTCATCAGCTGCAAGTGGCTCGTGGTGGTGCTGCTGGCAAGCCGCATGGTGCTGCTGCTGGTCCCAAGCCGTACCCCAGCCCGCCCCGTCCGCCTCACTATCCCGACCTACGCAGCCCTCATGATCTACCCCAGCCAGCCGGCGCTTCGCAGCTTCGGCAGCAGACCGCAGCATCCACCACGGCCGCGACACACCGCCACCTCCCTGCTGCAGCTGCTCCCCGCCACAGCCCACACCCTCCGCTGACCCCGGCGCCGCCACAGCACGTGCCGACACGTGGCACGGCCGGTAGGCCAGCGCCAGGCGCGCCAGGGGATGTCCTCCCGCCGCCGCCGCCAGCTGCCGCACCTCCTGGTCGCTGATGGGCGACATCAGTGCGTCCAGGTCGGGCAGGGGAGTGTTGGCAGCAGCTCCAGCAGCAGCTGCTGCTGCTGCATCCACACCGGCACCTGCGTGACGCGCCTCGGTGCTACCGGTGGTGGTGGCCAAGCAGGGGGCCAGGAGGTGCTGCAGTGCCGACCGTAGCGCCTGGGACAGCAGTAAGCAGCCGCCGGCAGCATCCTTGGCTGCGGGATGCACCTGCTCCTCGACCCACGCAATGTGTTCCTCCTTGGGGGAAGCAGCGTCACGCTGAGTACCAGCCGCAGCTGCAGCGGCAGGGGCAGCCGCAACAGCAGCGGCGGTGCCGGCTTCAGCGTTTGCACCACCGCCGCAAGCGGCGGGAATGCCATCCTTCATCGTGGGTGCAGCGGTACCCTCTTGGCCGCTGACCACAGCATGGCCCTCCCCGCCGTACTCGTCGCCACCCCCAGGCACCTCAGCCCCCATGTCCACATCCCCATACCTCCAAGGGGCGCCAGCAGACGCTGGCGTAAGGACGCTCCCTGCCCTACGCACCCCACCAGCCACCCGGGCAGCCATCTGCAGCCCGTGAGCATCCCCTTGAGGCTGTGCATGTGCTTCAGAGCCACCCGCTGCTTCCAAGCCGCCAGTGCCACCTGCGGCTGCCCCTGCTCCTGGCCCTTTCCGTGCCCGTTCCCAAAGCGGTACGTCCATCAGGTCATCCACCTCCATGTCCTCTTCGCTCACGCCCGGAGCCCCGGGGCCGAACAGCGGCCGCCAGCCCACAGGCCACTCAGCGCCGCCGCCACTGTCGTCGCCGCCCGCGCCTGCGCCAGCGCCGCCCTCGGCACCGGCCACGCCAATCCCTGGCCTGTCCAGCGGCGGCTGGGGTGCTTGCTGCCGCATAACAGGCTGCGCCTGGTTGCTATGGAGGCCTGTCTCTCGAGCGCCTGTGGGAGCCTCCTCCCACGTCTCCCCGGGCCGTCGCTGCCGCTGCTCCCAGGTCCCCAGGCCTGCTATAGGGACACCGCCACCCTCCTTCTGCCGATGATGCTGCTGCTGCTCATGGGCAGGCAGCTCCTCCTCCTCGTCATCGTCAATGACGATGGCCGAGCCCGTTGCGGAGCGCCTTTGAGCCCACCGGGCCATCAGTGAGGCGCTACCGGCCCCATCAACAGCCCCGGTGGCGGCGGCCCCAGTATGGGCAGCAGCGCCCGTCCCACCAGCTGCTGCTGCTGCTCCCGCCGCGCCCTTTCGGCGCTTGCCGGCAGCCCACGCTGCACTCACAAAAAGGGGCGACAAGTGAACGCCCGGTGCAGCGTTAGCGGAGGGCTACGCGGTTGGTGCGGACTCCAAGGCGGCAAGGAGCGTAGCAGCATGCCGGGCTTTGCAGAATCTGCCCCGCTCACCGGACTCGCTTTCCGGCTGGTCTCCTTCCGCCACCGCCGCCGCCGCCGCCGCCCGCTTCCCCGGTTTCTTCTTGGCAGTCGCCTGCACCACGAGGGAGCCGGCATGGCAGAGATAGGAGCTTCAGGATCATATTTACCTATGCCAGGTGTGGATCAATGCACTTTGACTGATTGCCCCGCCTTTTCTTGACAGCATCCACCAACACGAGCGTGCGGCAGGCATCGAAGCTTCCAGCTACGTCATACGGCTGCTACACGCCAGTCGTGGATCAACGCAGTTAAAACGTCTTCCCCAGCATTATTCGCAGCTCACACGCCTTCCCCTCTGCTAGCACATGGCAGGGTGCTCACCCACGCACCCTCCACAATCAGCCTCCCTCCACGCACCTGCAGCTGCTTGGCTCATCCTGGCAGCTGCTTCACCCATCTACACACTATCCATAGCCTGTAGGTACGCCTCGCACGTGCAGCTGCTTCACCCATCTAAACACTACTGTATCCACAAACTGCAGCCACGCACACGCCCGTGGCGCACCTGCAGCTGCTTCACGTGCGCCGCCTGCGCCGCCAGCGCCTGGCCCAGGTGCAGCAGCACGGGCCGCGGGCGGCAGCCGGCCGGCAGCATGGAGGGGGAGGAGCGATACAGCTCGAAGTGCTGGGACGCGTGGCGCAGCAGCCTCTGGGGGCCAGGGGAGGAGGGAACGGGCCAAGGAAAGCGGACGATGACACGCGCGATCGGTCGGGCGCTCAGCGTGAGTTGAAAGGCAGGGGCTCGGGGGCCAGGGAAGGGAGGAAGATGAGGCCGGGTCAAGGAACGGTGGAACACGGGACGGGACCAGGGAAGAGAACGACGAAACGCGAAGCACATACGGGTAGATGACATTGGTGGTACGACTCGAGCCTGGAGCGCGACTCCGCAGTAGCATGTGCGCGTCAGTCGGGTCCTAAGCGTGAGTTGGAAGCCGCCCCCCCCACAACGAGGTCGCGGACGGATGGGGGCAGTGGCTGGTGGGCGCATGTTCTTTCGCTCTCCCCACAGCCCGCTCTCACCTGCAGATCCTTCATGCGCTGTTGGCTCTCGTGGTAGCTGTCGGCCTCCCTGCTGGTTAGACGTGCGTGACAACACTAAGCGACCTTTCAGGGGCCTGTTGTGCACTGTTGCCAGGCACATGATTGTGGCAGCAACGTTTCGTTTGTCGCTGACGTGGAATGCAAAATTGCTAGCAGCGTTAGTGACATTGGAGTGCACACACAGGCCTGTGCACTGCGCCGCGCCTTTGGGTGCGCAGACCTACTTGCCCGCCGCCAGCACGTACACCACGCGGCCGTCCCGGTGGCGCCCCGTGCGCCCCATGCGCTGGACCTGGGAAGGGCGGGACGCCACCACAGAAGACCGGCTTATGTCTGCCGTACTACAACGGTGAGTATACGCTAGTCAGTGCCCGCATACTTGGCTTTGGGACGTGCAATCGGCGCAGAGGCGCGGGACATGCGGGACATGCGGGACATGCGGGACATGCGCACACTGCGCAATCGCAGTTGCGCTTAAGGCCGGAGCCGCACCTGTCGAGTGGGTGACGCGCTGCTGTCGTAGCACACGATCAGGTCGACCTGGGGGAAGGGGGTTCACCGCAAAACGAATGGGGAGGGGGGAGGGAACAACGCAAGGACAAGACGTGTGTCTGAGTTTCCGGCTGGCCTCGTGTCAAAAGCTTGTCCAGCGGAAGCAGTAGGGGCGCTGTGCTTCATCGTGGGCGCTTTGTAGCGCATGTACCGGTTAGGCGGCGTGGGTTCGTAGGAGCTCGGGTCAGGGGATGCACAACTCGGCCGCGGCGATTCACCTCCGGTATGTCCAGCCCCTCCTCGCCGATGCACGTGGCGACAAGCACGTTGAAGCGGCTTGCGCGAAACTCCTGAAGCGGTACGCCACAGGTAGGCATTATTGGGCAGGTGCGCCGACTCCAAGACATTGTCAGAGGCGCTGAATGCAATCATTTACATTCAAGACACTGTCAGTGGCATGTGGGGCTCAACAGGGGCCAAGACAACATAACACCGTGGGGACGAGGGCCAACGAAGAAACGGATACGCAGCGCTACACGTCCGACCCCTTTGCACACGAGCCTCGATGGCCAAGGCGCGCTGCCAGCTCACAGACAGTGCGTACATAGTGTAGCTGCGTGCACTGGCACAGCCAATGCACGAATACCGGCCTCAACAAGCTGGACAAAAGATGCTATCCGCATGGTCACTCTAGTACACTGGGTACTGGGTAGTGGCGAACAAGCCCCGCCGACCCTGCACACTAGTTATTATTTTGCACTGCTAGTCCTTATGGCCCCCTGGCTCTCCGGACATGCCCCTCTCGGGGTCTGTAACTGTAGCACACAGATGCTTACCTCCAGCACCGCACGTTGCTCCTGCTGCGTCATCTCGCCCACCCGCGTCGCACCCTCAGGCAGGTAGCCTGGCAGGCCCTCGCCCTGCCCCGCTCCGCCGCCGCCGCCGCCACCTGCACCTGGCCCCTCCTCGCCCCCGCCGTCCTCGCCGTCAGCGTCTCCCCCATCCGGTGCCGTCGCTGCCGCAGCTCCGCGTCCGCGCCCTCGCCCCCGGCCGCCCCCCCGGCCGCCGCCCTTGCCGCCAGCCGCCCTGCCGCCAGCCGCGCCACGCCCGCCCGCCCCCTTGGCGCCGCCCTTGCCGCCGCCGCCGCCCCTGCAGTTAACACCAAGCATACCCACCTTCCTTTGACATACCTACCTACCTCATTTCAGTCAACACCATGCAGGCCCGTTTCCTTGATTACGCATACCTACTTAACATGTCAGCCCCTCATGCTCCGTCCTCCTTGCTACCGCGTCTGTGGGGCCCCGATAATCTGTCCCGCCGGCTCCTCCAAGATACGGTCCGACTGCATGTACGTAATTAGCACACACCAACACCACCACACCCACCTGCTGCGGCCCCCCTGGCCCACAAAGTATCGCGCCCGGATGGCCGGCTCATGGCGCCTCAGGCAGTGGATGACCTCCGACACAGTGTCCCGCTTGGTGGTGAAGATAATGACGCGCTTGGGGCCAGGGTCCGCACCTTCCCCTTGCCCGCCCTGCTGCTCCCCCGCGCCTGCCCCTGTGTCAGGCCCTGCGCCGCCGGCCCCCGCGTCGCTGCTGCGGTGCTGCAGGCCCCGCTGCTGCTGTCCCTGGCCTCCCTGCGCCCCTGACCCCTGGACCTGCATCTGTGCGGCGACGTAGGCCTCGCGGATGCCGAAGTGATCGAGCAGCACCTCCTGCAGGTAAATGATCAAGTATGAATGTGTGAAATGTGTGCGTTAGCAACGGGTGTAACCCGTAAGGGTGATGCTGGGGCAGCGGGTGCGAAGCTGCGGGACACAGGCGCAGCATGACATCGACACGGTGCGCTAGGAAGCCCACCATGCCGCCGGCAACACGAAACCGGGCCCCCGCACCTCGAGCCGGCGCATCTTGGGGTGGGGGTAGCGGGCAATCTCTTCCAGTCGCTGCCGCACGGCCTGCAGGGTGTGCGGTGACAAGGGGCTGTCGTGCAGCAGTGCCCTCATCAATTTAGGCTGGCACACAGCAAGGATATACCCGAGGTACTGCCAATGGGTAAGCGTCCTTCCGTAGCCCGCCCTAAAATCGAGTGCGTCCTCTCGCGGCCCCTTGGCATCCCGTTCGGTTGGCACAGCAAGGCTTATCGCAAAATAGTTCAGGTAATGGGGGCTCTGTAGTCCGCGTGCATAGCCCCTCACGGTCCCCGGGCCACCCACCTGCCACTCCTTGGTTCCCGTGACGTCCTGCAGCTGCCCCCCGCCGCCCTTGCCCATCTCCGCGCGGATGAGGTCCACCGCCCCCTGGGGCCCGTTGGTGGTCAGCGTCTCCAGGACAGAGGACAGGAAGATGGCCTGGAGGAAGGCAAGAGCAGCAGCAGCAACAGATAAAACATGTATTAAGTACCGGCGAAGTCACAAGCAGCTCTGACCAGTAGGGCAAAGTCGGGTATCCAGAAGGACCAAGCAGCGAAGGCGCGCCAGTGGTCATGGTAACGTGTCCGGGGGGTGCTCTGTACGAAAGTCGGCAACGACGCGGGCTGATGGTAGCTGCAGCGAGGAGCGGTGTAGTACGACACAGTCCACACACAGCATACTCCAGAAGGCGTGCCTTCCTCGCAACTCAAGCTAGCGTTTTGCGGAGCCTTGCCCAAAGAAGCATCCCGGGCCCAGCCCACCTGTGTGAAGGAGTGGTAGATCTTGGTGATCGCCCCGTTGGTGTACTGGCCCTTGGCGTGGGGGAGGCTGTTCTGTGGGGCGTAGGGGTGTGCGGGCCGCGCAGAAGCGTCAGATGGGGGAGGAGCTGCGGAAATACGCGGGCTGTTGCAGTGCACACGCAGCGATCACAAGCCGCGTTGCACGTGCTGTCAGGATTAGTGTGATTGGGCTCCACGGCTCGACTTAGCTGCTGTATTGTTGCGAGGCTGGTCCCGAAGCAGCCCCTTGGCCGTGTTTGTGTGGCCCACCTGGAACTGCTGCTTCTTGGTGACGAAGGAGAAGCGCCCCGCGGCCTCGGGGTCGAATCGCTCCACCACCTGGCGGGGACGGACGGAAACGTTACAACACAGCGTCCAACGTACATTGATGCCAGCACAACAACACAAGTCGCTGGCCCCAGCCCCAGCCCCAGCCCCAGCCCCAGCCCCAGCCCCAGCCCCAGCCCCAGCCCCAGCCCAGCCCCACGCACCCTGTACTTGAGCAGCACGCCGTTGACCCGCCGCAGCAGCTCCACCAGCACCTCCTGGGGGCCCTGCAGCACCGCGTCGCTCTGCACCTCCATCACCTCAACCTGGACAAGGGGCAAACGGACAAGGGCAGGACGCGTCGGTATGTTCAGCATAAGGATGCTGCAGCCTTATGCTGCGCCCGTGTGTCCTCGCCTCCCTCGTTGCTGCGCGGGCCGGGAGGCTTTCAGACAAGAGGTCAAGGTCAGTCCTTCTTTGGCCCAAAGCTCCGTCTGAGAGCTGGAAAAATCAAGTCCGAGAGGTCATAAGCCAGGGCGCCCCACGCCCTGGGGCTCACGCGAACGCACATGTGGTGCCCAACAGCGCTCCGGCCCCCCAGCGGTGCCATTCCAACCGCTGCCCCCTCCCGCACACCCCCACCTGCTTGCTTACCACCAACCTAGCTCTAGCAGGCTGACCGTTGCTTTCTACCTATCCTTTGCCGCTCTGAGGTTGCACCCCCACCTGCTTGGTGTGGCAGTAGGGCGCCACGTCCGGGTCCTCCTCGCCCCTGAACTCCACCCGGCTGGCGGCTAGATTGCGGATCACCTCGGCGATGGAGTCAGGGTTGGATCCAGGGGTGGCGGACAGGCCCACCAGACGGAAGCGGAGCCGCTCGCGGCGCAGCGCCTGGGCCCGGGAAAATGAGTTGGGTTGCAGGTGATGCAGTAGCGTCATTGAGGTACAGGGTACGTGCAGCAAAGTGGCGGTCAGCGGTTGGTGTTGGTGTTGGTGTTTGGTGGTGTGTAGGGATTGGGTTGAGGAAAGCAGTAGGGCTGCGGATGGATAGGGCAGCGGGCAAAGAGCGCAAGGAGGTCCCGGACTCACGTGCAGGGCCGCCACCGGCGCCGCGTTGCCCACGGCGCGGTGGCACTCGTCCAGCACCAGCAGCACCAGCCTGTGGGCGTGCATGAATGCATGCGTGGCGTGGGGTGGGGTTGCAGGTGAAAGGTCCAGGTCGTTGTGGTACGCACGGACACGTGGCAGGTTAGTTGCGTGCGGTGGGTAGCCCAGGCACTTGCAAGGGGCCCAGCGCGCAGTAGGAAGCGGCTGCTTCTTCATTTCGTTGGATGCCAGTGTGCCATTGCTGTCCCTGTCCCCCGATACCCAGCGGTCCTGCTCCTTTGTTGCCCTTGCTACCACACGCGCCATTAAGGCGCGCTTTCCCTGTCCCTGCCCCTGTCTACGTCCCACCCGCCGCTACCCACTTGTCCTTGGGGCACACGCCCACGTTGATGTCGTTCTCCAGGATCTGCGGGCATCCGCATCAGGAAGCCAGGGGCTATGCAATTAGGACTGCACATACAGGATAGTGGTGAAGATGGGGTAACCCAAGTCAGCCGGGCCCCTGCGCGCCGGCTGCCGACGTAAAAGGGTTCCCAGGCTGCAGCAGCCCGTTCCCCACTCAAACCTGCGGGGGCTCACTCGTTGCCATCTCGGGGTAGTGGGTGTTGTGTAACAACCTGTGAAAGGGGTCCCCTATAGCAGGACATTGGTATCACCACCCGCTCACACACCTGTGGTGTGCAGAAGAAGACGCGCTTGGAGGCCCACTCCGCGGCACGGCCCGCTGAGGCCTTGGCGTTGGTGGACAGCACCGTGATGTCAGACTGGGGAAAATGGCGGGTAAGGGTGCGCATGTAGGCGGATGGGTAACTGCCAAGGTACGCTGGTACGGGAGCAGCGGCATGGTGTGGCGGCTCGGCACCAGGGCTCAGCGCCGAGACGCATGCCAAGTCGCTACCGTGCTACAGGTACGGAGTTTGAAAGCCCCACACTATTCTCCAACCTACCTTGGGCACCCCCGTATTGTCCCTGAAAGAGCCCCTCTGTTGCTCAACCATGAGGTGCTGCACCTTAGGTGGTAGCGGTTGCAAGCCCCACACCCGTGACCCATACGTTACCACTGCTCAAGGTAGCTCATGGTGTATTACCCCCTCGATGCGTCGCCATCCCCCCTCATTCACCGCCCTCCTCCACTTACCTTGGGCACCCCCGTCTTGTCCCTGAAGGCCGCCATCTGCTGCTCCACCAGCGGCTTGGTGGGCGCCGCAAACACAATCTTGCCAGCAGGGAACCACCTGTGCAGCGAGCAAATGGTACAGGGCCACCGCAAGCGGGAAGTCTTGGCATTGTTGTGGGGCCCTCAGTGGCGGTTTGACTTGCCGGCGCCAGCAACGCGACAAATCAGAGCGGTTTGTTGTGGAGGGGTCACTGCCGTTTGTTCGCACTTCGCTCACCGGTAGGTCGAACCCCAGCACCGGCAACCACCATGGGGCCCCACATGTCCTAGGCACCCTCCGCGAAAACCATCCCGGGCCCATTGGGCCCCCACCCCACCTGTAGTAGTTGAGCATGACCACCGAGGCGATGAGCGTCTTGCCCAGCCCCGTGGGCAGGCACACCAGCGTGTTGTGGAACAGCGCCGTGCGCGCCATGGCGTACTGGTAGTCGCGCACGGGCATGTCGCACGGGTACAGCCACGTCCTGCGGCCACGTGCAGGGGTCGGGGACACGCGTACAGCGCAGTGCAAGATGAGGGGTCAGTTCGGGTAAGCGGCCAGAAGCATCACCGGGTCCTTGCGGCCAAGGCGCGGGGTGTGCTGTGCCGTCATGGTCGGTGAGGAGGCGTGTAACGTGCCCACCCGGTGCAACTGGTCCAGCTAAAATCGTAAAGTAACTCCATCAGATAGCTCGTTGTGGTTAGGTATCTGTACGCGCACCTGGCGTGCAGGCGGTTCAGCAGCATGCCCTCGTTTGCGCCGTCGCAGGGCACCTCCACCGGGCCGTCGCCGGGGCCGCCTGCCGCTGCCTCGGCGGGGTCTTCCTCGCCGCCCGGCAGCGCCGGCAGCTCCACCCACTCCCCGGCCAACAGAGCGCGAGCCTGCATGTCAGCAACACCGCGGCAAAGCACTCGAGACCACTTCGCTGGCGCCGTAGCGCTGTAACAAGGACAGTGGCTGCTGAACGCAAGCGAGTGGTGGGCAGGGGCGCGCCGGCGCGGCACCCCTGTCCACCATCTCAGTGCATGGACTGGAGGGCATCGCCCGTCCATATCCAGAGGAGCATACTGCCCCACTCCCCACCTGCTCAGGGTCATCCAGGTGCACCCGCGGCACATTGCGCTGCGGAGACGGCGGCGGCGTAGGTCCACGTGGCAGTGGCACCGGCGCGGTAACCGGCGGAAGCACAGCTCCGCCACCCCCGTGCCCCGCAGCACCCCCCGCTGCCCCCATAAGCTGCACCGGACCTGCGCCAACGGGCACACCGTGCGACGTGTTGCCCTCGCACTCCTGGTCCGGACCCCATTTGTCGGCTGGGGCCAGCTCAGCGGCAGCAACCGTGTGTGTAGTGACAGCCGGCTGCCACCACTGTCTCGGTGCCTGCTGCTGCTGTGCGCCCGCCTGCTCATCCCGGGCGCCCAGCGAAGTCCCAGGCCTCCCGACAGGGCGACCAGAGACCTCCCCGGCGTGTGGGGCGGCTGAGCTGCTAGGAGCTTGCTTACCATGCTGCAGATTGTTCTGCGTTTGCGGGTGGCCAGGGTGACCTCGCGGGGGCCGTGGCTGGTCCTGGTCCTCGCCGAAGCCGGGCTGACGACTAGCTGTGGCCTGCGGCTGCGTGCGCTGCTGCTGGTTGTGGTGCGTGCCACTGGCCCTCCGCTTCTCGAGCCGCTTGATCAACGGCATGTCCAGCATGACCACGTCGTCGTCGTCGTCGTCCTCCTGTCCCGCACCAACAGCAGCACCGCCACCACCACCGCTCGCCGCTGTTCCACTCAGGCTCCCCACCCCAATCCCTGCTGATCCCGCTGCCCCCAGCCCCAGCCCCTGCTGCTGCTGCTGTTGCCGCCCCTCCCCCAGCTGCCCGCTGCGCTGCATATTTGCGCTATGGCCTTTCGGCTGAGCTTCCTCAGTGTGGGGCAAGTGCTGCTGGATCTGCTGCTGCGGCTGCGGCTGGTTCCCTTGGCCCCACGACGCCTGGGGCCCTGCTTCGGCTGAGGGAGGGGCTTGCCACCCAACCTGAGCAGCGCCTAACGGGGCTGCCGCAGGCGGCCCCGCTGCGCCCTGTTGCCCCCTCCGGCCCGCTTCCGCATTGCCAGGCTGCCCTGCTCTGCTCCACGGGTCCTGGGGCTGCGGCTTGGGAGCAGCCCACTGCGCTCCCATCCCGCCGCCATCAGGGCCACTGCCCCAGCCGCTTGCAGCCGGCCGCCATCCATCGGGCCCTGCAGACCCGGCCGACCCGGCAGGGCTGTCAGGGCGCGAGCCGCCCCAACGCGCGGGAGCTGTCCCACTCCCACTCTGCGGTGGCCCTTGGAATGCGGGTGCAGCATTTGCGCTAGCTGGGACGCCAGCCGTCAAGGGCGGCCCGCTGCCGTGTAACGGTGCTGACCCTGGCACGCCGTCCCAGCCCTGCGGGCCAGAGCCCCCGGAGGGCTGCGGCGGGGGGTATCCAGCACCTGGCGGCTGCACGGAGGCGTGACCAGCCGGTCCCTGCAGGCCGACTGCAGCGGCCGCACTGGCGGCAGAAGGCCCATGCTGATGCTGATGTTGCTGGTGCTGGAAGGCTGGGGGCCGTTGCGCCTGTGGCTGCTGCTGCACGGGAGGCTGGTGCTGCTGGGTCCCGATGCTGGGCCCTGGAACACTGGCCTTGGGACGGTTGCCGATCCAGTTGGTGCGGATTGTTTGTGCCACCTGGGTGCCAGAGGGCCGGACCGGCTGCCCTGTTGCATGCGCGGTCGTGGGCGCAGACGCGACCACAGGCACTCGCACAGCACCCGCACTCGCAGCAGGGGCTGCAGAAGGCGTACCCCCAACTGCGACGGATGCTGGCCCTGCAGCAGAGGGCCGCTGGCTTGTCGGCCCTCCCCATGGTGCCGGCGCGTGGGAGACTGTGCCTGCAGGCTGGCTCCATGGCTGGTGGGGCTGTTGCGCATGTGGGTGCAAGGACTGGTGCTGCTGCTGGTGATTGTGGCTTGGGGGTCCTGCTGGAGGGTCCAGACGAGACTGCGCAGTCGCCTGTAACGGTAGAGGAGCTGAAGCGTTACGCGCTCCACCGTGCACACAGTTGTGTTGCTGGTTTGGCGGGCGCTGGTGGCTAGGCGCCCAGCCAGCGGTGTTGCTTGCGGGCTGCTGGGCGTGGGGCCCTCGACCGCCGAGCGCTGCTAAGGGAAGAGCACCCCTGCCGCCCGCAGCATAGAGCTGGTGTGCAGGTGCAGCAGAGTGAGCAGCAGGTGCGGGCCTGAAGTCCTGCTGTAGGCCCTGCTGCTGTGGCTTTTGCACGCCGGAACTGTGTTGCCACTGCTGAGGGGGCTGTAAAGTGGAAGGGCCCGAGGTAGCAGCAGGCGCCGCGCTGGCATGCTGCTGCACAAGGGCGTCAATGTCAACGTCGATGTCCTGCAAGCACCACATGACGGGTAAATGACACACAAGGTGTGCGGTTTGTAGCACGCCTAGGTGTAGGGGCACACCCGACAAGGATTGCATCTGCCCGCATGCCACCTACCCACTCATCGTCAGACATGTGTGAGGTCCGATGCCAGAGCTGCTTGGCACGGTCATGAGGGGCGGAAGGGCATGACCGGCCGCTGCACTCCCTGCGGACTCCCACGCGCCAAGGTGCACAGCAGGGGCAGCACGGCGCGGACCTGACGTCGCTAGCCTAGTTTTTCTCTCCAAACATCAGCTATTTATGCCCACTGTTGCAGATGCCTGACCCGTAAGGGTGCTTATCGTGCTCTAAAAGTTAAAATGATAAGAAGCAGCTGCGCCCTACAGTGCCTCAGTATACTAGCTAACAGGCGTCACAATCATAATTGAAATGGTAAATGCCGTGGGTTGCATTCCGGCGTTCGGTCCTGGATGGGTTCGCGCCAATGCAGGATTAGGCATTGCCTGGGCATCGGTAAGTGTGCGTTGCATTCAGCAAGTGCACTCCTTTAACCAAAACATTAGTCTCTCAGTTAATGCATCCTGGGGTTGCGGACCGTTCCTTGTGCGCGTAGGCACGACAACCCGGGCCGGCTGTTTGCGTGACCGAGATAGTTGAGTCACATCACGGTGGCTGCTTGATTTTCATCAGCTAAGATGCCTCGTCCGTCTGGTCAGGAGGCACTGGCTCGGGACGCTATGAAAGCCCTCGCTTATGGCTGGTGTCCCCTCTCGGGCAGCGCACAGCAAGAGTTCTACAGCATGTTGGCATACAAAGCGCCTAGGAATGATGCCTCCTTGCAGTTTGCCACGCAGCTGCAGTCTGCTTTGTCTGCGGTGTGCAACGCCGCGACTTCGAGACTGTTGCCGCCGATGCCTCCTTGGTCGAACACAACGTAAACCTGGCGCGATCTCGCCTTCGGGACCTGAACTTGATCTGGGGTTGCCTCATAAATAAGGATGGTGTCAGCGACGACGAGTCCAAGGCCGCCAAGGACCACGCCAGGCGGCTTTTCGCCGTTCACCACGGCTGCCTGCCCCTTCTCCTGGCCACCCACGCCTGGGCGCTGCGCGCATCCTCACCGTCCTGCGACCACCAAATCAGCGGCGTCAGGCTCCTGCTGATGGACCTGCAGTTCGCCATCCGCGCCGTCCTGGCAGCTGAACCGGTTGCGCCTGTGGACGCCCCCCTGTCGCGCACCTGGGAGACCGTTGCAACGGCCTTCCTGCGCACCCAGCCAATGCACTCGGCTGCCGTGGTCCTGCACGCGCACCGCCAGCAGCTGGACGCATGCAGGGGAGACCTGTCCTCGGAGCTGCGCGCCCTGCGCACGGCGGCCAACGCGTGGACAGGAGCCGTGGATCTCACGGCCTTCTTCACCAACACCCACCTGGCCTTGGGCAGCGCAGCAGAGTCCATGATCCCTTCTGACCTTGCCTCCTCGCACATCCTGCAGCACCTGTGTGCGCTGCGGCTGGACCTGGGGGAGGGCCTGGCGCGGGTTGGGCACGGGGATGGGGAGGAGGCGGGCAGTGGAGCCACAGCCTCAGCCGCGGGCGTGAAGCAGTTGATTGAGAAACTTGAGGGGAAGGACATGGCCCTCCTGGGGGCGATCGCTTCCGTGAGCTATTTAGGACCTCGTACCGGCGAATCGCACGTCAGCGTTCAGGACCTGTCAGTATCCATGGAGCTCAAGGCGAGCGAGCCGTCAAGCTCAGTCATCGCAGTCCGGTCCGCGCTGTCACACCCCGCGGTGCAGTGCCTCCTGGGCTGGTGGCTGGTGGCGCCGGGCGCGGCGGCAGGTGGTGGCGGCGGCAGCGCGTGGGGGCTGCCGGGGCCCTTGCTGCGCCATGTGCGGGACATGGGGGACCGCGACAAGCTGTGCGTGCAGGCGTTGAAGAGCGCGGCGCTGTGCTGGGACATCGAGTTGCGGCTTTGGCAGGACCCCTCCTGCCCTCAGGACTCGAGCGCCGCCGCAGCAGCAGCAGCGGCAGCCTGGGGATTGGACGGGGAGGCAGGATGTGGGTCGGCCGCAGTGCCCGCCATGCTGCCTGGCGCGGCGGCCCCTCCTCGCGTCAGCGGGCCCCTCCCGGCTGGCGCTCCGACGACCTCCATCTCACAAGACCTCCAGCGCGGCCCGTTCCCGTACAGCCCCGTCCAGATGTACCGCATGTGCACCGCTGCGTTCCCGGCCACAGGATAGCGGAGCAGGGCCGCCAGTCCACCAGGTTCAACACTTCCACGCTGACGTCTGCAATGGAGAAGGGACTGGGCGTGCTGGTCGGCAGCCTGATGCGCATGCCGCCCGCCCAGGCCGCCCGCCACCTGGGCCCCGTGTGGCAGGTGCTGCTGCGAGTCATGCGGCGTGGGCCGGAGCTGTCCAACAGCGCCATTTGGTGGTGCATGGCGCGGCTGCTGGGCGAGTTACCGCACCACCTGCAGCAGCAGCATGGTCAGCAGGAGGTCAGCGCGGAACAAAGTGCGCGGGCGAGTGAGGCGGCTGGTTCGGGCGCAACCGCGGGGTGCTCACGCAGCGACCACCGCGAAGGTGCAGCTGCGCCAGGTGAGCGTCCCACGCCTGTGCATTTACGTGTTGGCTGCCCTGCTACATTGCCTTTGTCGCGTCACTGTCTGCCGATCAGGGTTCGACAGCCCTCTTATGCGCCTTAAGTTTGGGGCCAGTTGACGCTTTTGCCCTCAAGCCTAGCACGCAGTGTTTCGGGCGGGCCTAAAAGGAACGGCCAGGATACCCAGGGAGAACGGGCCTAGCGCCGAAAGCCATCTGCGTTGCGCACGTTTGCCCGTATAGGGACGGCACTGAAAGATAACCTCACACTGCACAACTTGACCGAATACAACATACACGAAAGTGGGCCCCTGAAGGCGTTGATAGCGCTCAGCAGGTAAGCATGTCGCTTACCGCTATGCTGCAGCACTGCAGCCAAGCACACTGGATGCACACGTACGATTTGGGCGACAGCTTGCAGCTTACATCTGGCGGCAGCCGCCTGTAGGCCGTTGTGCTTGCTTCACCAGCTGTGCACGCATACCCACAAGTCTCAGCCGCACTACTGCGCTTCCACTCTACCCCGCAGCTTAGCCTCTGCTACCCCTAACCAGCTGCTAGCGTGTCCATCGAAATTCGCAGTCTCTGTTTGTTGTAGTCGCCCTTCCCTCACCACATCCCCCCACAGTGCCCCCCCGCCACCCCCTTCGGGCCCCGCTAACCCCCCAACGTCAGCCACTGTATAACCCTGCGGCCTACGGCACCACTCCGTATGCGCGGGGCACTGGCCTAGCTTCCATTTGGTGACACGCGCTGCATGACATGCGACGTTCCCCCGTGGTCCGACCCACGGGTCAAGCTCCTTACGGCAGGGCCCCGCCCCTTGGCCCAAGCTTTGGCCTCTGCCCTTCCTGAGCGCTCGCACATCTGCCACGTGCCCGTTCGTACAGGCGAGGATGGGGACGGGGTTGCCCATGTGGTGGCGTGCGCCCTGGAGGCCGGCCTGCTGCCCGCACTGGAGGCCAGCACCCGCCACCGTATCACCCAGTACCAGCAGCAGCACAGTGCGTCGTACGAGTTGAAGTATTGCGCTGTGCTGGTGGACCTGGCCCTGCGTCGGCCCGGCTGCTGGCCTGCGCTGCTGGCGCACGGCGACCCGCGGCAGGCGGCGGCGCTGGTGGTCTCCCTCCGCAAGGCGGCGCGGGGGGAAGAGGCAGGGAAGAGGACGGAAACAGCGGTCTGGGGCCGTCCCGAATCCAGCTCGTGCAGCCTGCTGCAGCTGGAGCTGCTGGCGCTGTTGGAGCAGCTGGGGCCGCGGCCGTGTGGTGGGGACGGGGGCGGGGGCGGGGCGGAGGAGGCAGATATTGCCTCGGGGTATCCGGGGTGGCCCGACCTGCGGCTTAATCGCTGGGTAGGCGGGGTGGAGAGGGAGGGCGACAAGGGGGCTGGCGCTGGTCTTGAAACAAGTGGCGGCAGCAGCAGTAGCAGCAGCAGCACGCCTCCCGCCTGGGCTGCGGGCCCCACGTAGCAGCAAGTGGCGGCGGCAGGCGGCTGCCCCGCGCCCGGCACGCCCCCGCAGCTGTAGCTGGCGCGGCTGACGGCGCTGGCGGCGACCGAGTGGCTGCCGGTGCTGATCACGCGGCCAGCGAACCCTGCTGCTTCCGTGGCGGCGCGGGCGCCGCGTGCGGCTGCGCCCCTTCCTGACCTGCTCCCGCACAAGGCGTACCGCGTGGCGTGGGCGTGGCTGCGGCTGGTGGCGAGGCAGGTGCTGGCCTTTGCCCCCGACGGCTCGTGCACCGTGCACGCGGGGTGGACCTCGTTCCTGGTGGACAGGCTGAAGGGTATCGACCAGGCGTGGCAGGTGATCAGCCTGGTGAATGGGCGCACTTATCTCCGTACACACAGGCTTGAGGAAGGGGTGCGGGAGGCCCTACTGGCTGCGCGTGAGCTGCTGCCCTGCGCGCTGGACGTGCTGGAGGTGGTGGCGCTGGCGGCACCCGAGCAGCTGCGGGAGGCGCTGGTGGAGCGGGGGGCCGACTCGCGGGGCGGACTCGCGGGCACGGAGCCGTGGGGCACCACAGTGCATGCGGTGGTGGATGGGCAGCCCGGTCGTGAGCCCCTGGCCGGTGCGGTCCGTGCGCTGGCGGCGGAGGAATGGACCGGCGGCGCGGGGCGGTGCAGCAGCCCGGTGTGGGACGAGCTGCGGCGTGTGGTGCGGCTGCACGTGTGCCGCGAGGGCCTGCCGCTGCTGCCGGGCCCGCACGTGCACGGGGACGTGGGCCTGCCGCGCTGCGCCAACGCGTGGTGCACCCGCGTGGAGGGGCCGAGTGAGGCGGGGGTGCGGCTGCAGGCGTGCGGGCGGTGCCGGGCGGTGGGGTACTGCTGCGCGGAGTGCCAGCGGGCGGACTGGACGGCTGGGCACAAGGCGGCGTGCGGAAAGGGGCCGGGGGCGGGGAGTGCGCGGTGATGAAAGGTGAAAGGCTTTCACAGCACCACGGACGGACCATAAAAGCACTGTGATGATCTGCTAGCAGTGCTGCGCTCAGGGAGAGTATTAGGGGGCTTTATCCGTACGTGGCGACAGGTCTGTGATGGAGTTGTATTCTGGGCGCGCAGTGCTGCGACTGCTAGGTCAGAGGCGAAAGTAGGGACGTGTGCGGTAGTCGTTTGTAGCGGTGCAAGATACCCCGCATGTCCTCGTCCTGTTGTACTTGACCGTAAGCAAACAACTTCGCAGCCAATGGGCGAACAGCGCAGTTGCAATGATGTATGGATGGTGGCAGGCGTGTCTCATGCTGATGTACATTGCTAGAGTGTGGAGGCTTGCAGGTGCAGGTGTGGATTGCACCATGGGATTGCATAAATGCCCGTGTCCTTAGCGTGTGACCGTTGGAGTCCGAGTGCGTGCATAAGAGTACGTCCTGCGTGCGCGTGCCCGAGCCAAGCGCACACTAGGTGAGCACCCTTTCCTAAGGAGCATCGTTGGAACAACTGTACAGATGATGGGCTTAGGGCACTTTGAGCGCAGGAGGGTCAGGGTTGACGCCCCTAACGGGCGCCATTACGGTCACAGTGCGTTCGGGGGGATGCCGGGTTGGGCTGGTTGGAACATTAAGGGCTTTCCGTTATGTCGCATTTTTGAAAGAGTGCCACCTTCACTGCTGGTGACGGAGACAGGAGCCGGTAAAGGGTGCGTCAAGGTGCGTAGAAGAAAGAAGCTGTGGAAGGGTTGGAAGCAGGTTGGAAGGCATGACGTGTAATAGCCCTCGCCAGGACTAAGACGTATGAGGGTCGTATGGTACGGCATCAGTGCCGGCACGCGTCGTCTTGTCACGGAAGAGCCCCTGGGTTCATTTTGGTCCAGTCTAGAACCAAAGCCACGCTGTTGTTGGACGGAACAGGGGACCGGCAGGGGATCGCTGCCTCATGGGAGACAGTGGAATGCCGCCAGGATGGGATGTACAAACACATGTTGTACAAGTTGCGAAAGGCACATGACAGCTTGACAGGTTTTAGAGTACAACGAACCACCAGTAGGCTCAGGTGGGGAGTATGAAGAGTGTTTGGCATCGATGCCCTGCTGGGACACACGAGCGTTGGGCCGTCCGGCTCCTGGCCAGGGGGAGCTTCTGTCAGGGTGGATGCGTGAGCAGACGGTTAAGCCACGCAGCAGGGAAGACATGCAGCGCTTCCCGTGTGTCCCTTTGCATGCTGCCAGCCATCAGTCAAGACCTACACTCAAGCAACTCCAACGTCTATCTCACCATTACTCCGGGGCTTGTGATGGGGTGGGCTGGTGGTGTGGTAAAGCAGGTATCGTACACGAAGGTGGCGCACGCCAACGCCCATGTTGTACCAGCCGAGCTGTACTGTCAGGGCAATGCCGACCCGCTCTTATATGTCAAATGGGACCATTTGTTCAGGTTCGCTGTTGTATGCATAGTGGGCGTTGAAGTCTCTGCTGGTAGCAGCGCGCGATGCTGCGCTTACGACCTTGTCGAGCCGCAGCCAAGCACGTTGTTACCGTGCGCTGCGTCATGACGCATACGCCGCCTAATTCTCACGCGGCGTTCTCATCGGCAAAGTCTCGCCGTGTGGTGGGTTGACTGCAAGAGGAGATGTTGCAGCTGGCCACTTGGCCTCCGGGCTACGTTCTACCGCAAATACACTAGATTAAACTCTTATAAGTCAACATATGAATGCATACAAATGTAGGCTGTGATCGGCGCTGGGGCAGCTGGGCTGGTCGCTGCGAGGGAGCTACGCAAGGAGGGCCACACCGTCACCGTCTTCGAGCAGACGGACACCGTCGGGGGCGTGTGGCGCTATGACCCAAACACCGAGGATGACCAGCTCGGTGTCAACCCCGGGAGGTCACGCGTGCACAGGTGCGAGGCTATAGCTACAGGTCTTGGGAAAGGAGCTGTAGCACGGTTGATGTTGCCGGCGTGGCACACATCCGCCAGCTCAGACACGTGCCAAAGCATGTAACGCTGACAGCCCACGGACATTGCCCCAGGCCCCCGCCGTCCAAATTTGAGAGCGCTGATTGCACCTCACGTTGTACACAAAATTACAGGCTTTGCATCACACGGATGCCGGCCAGAGTACATGCTTCGCTCCTGGTTCCTGCGCAGCTCAACACCCCTCGCGCCACCGGACCGTCCTTCCTACACCTTTCTGTCAAGTTACAGGCGTTCACTGCCCATCCTTGGCTCTGCAATCATCTTGCAGCTTCAATATCAGCCGCCTCAAGGAGCGCACCTGCAGCTGCCAGCCTTTCGTGCTCCTGCCTGACGGTAGCCCTTCCATGCTTGTGGCCTGCGGTGCTGTTGTTTCCCATCCCCTACCTGCCCCCGTGCAGCTCGTACCAGCGCACCCAAGTGCAGCTCAGTTGCCAGTAGCGCATTCAACAGACAGCTGCTAGCCCGTTTGATCCCTCATCCATGCTAGCTCATGCACGCGCTTGCCTGAGGCGCTGGTGCCCTGTCCTTGCCACCTACACAGCTCCATGTACCTCCACCTTGTAGGCCATTTGTTCATTTGTTTTTATTTTTTACTTGTTTACTGGTTTACGCTTCGGGCATTAGTCATCAACGTCCCCTCGGCCCCACCTGCCCCCCGCACAGCTCCATGTACCTCAACCTACGCACCAACCTGCCGCGGGAGATCATGTCGTACTCGGACTTCCCCTTCGACGCCTCGTTCCTGGGGCCCCGCTACAGCACGGACGGCAGGCGCTTCTGCACACACGCAGAGGTGGGGCGGGATGGGTGGGTGTCGTTGGTGTTTCCTTCAAGGAAGCCCGGCGGTCCAGCGTGCTTGGGCAAGTTGGCCAAATTTGCAAGAACCAATTCCTTCTCATCTGCCACTTTTTGTACGTCAACCCCTCGCTTCTGCAGCCCTCGCTTCTGCAGCCCTTTTCCTGTCGCACGCACTGTCACTGACTCCGGTGTCCCCGGCACAGGTGCTGGGCTACCTGGAGGCCTTTGCCGACTTCTTCCAGCTCTGTCCCTTGGTGCTGACACGCACACGTGTCACGGGGGTGGAGCCGCTGCCGCCCGCGGAGGCGGCGCACGGCGCAGTTGGGGAAGCAGAAGCAGCAACAACAGCAGGGCAGGTGCGTTGCCGGAAACCGCACGAATGCCAACCTCAGGGAGTGCACACTTGTTAACAGCTTAACATTACCGAATGACAACTAGCCCTCCCTGCCTTGAACAATGACTAGTGAGTGTATGCTTGCCTCCGATGTAAGTAGCTAGCATTGCATTGCTGTGCCCTGTGTGCATGGCACACACTTGGCACCTGTTGATGCGTTGACGCTGCTGTTCACCTCCTGTAATGTCGCGGCGCGCCGCCTTTGTTGGGCAGGGGCAGGCGGAGGAGGAGCAGCGAGCGCAGCTGGAGCGGCAGCAGCACAGCCTGTGGGCCGACTGCTCGTGGCGCGTCACGTGGGAGCGGCTGGCGAGCCACGGGCGGGCCTCCACCAGCAACGGCCAAGTGAGTGGCCACGTAGCCTACAGTGCTTCTGGCTTGCTTGTCGCTGTTGAGTTCACTCTTCACTAGTACCCGTATGTGGATACCGCTGATCTTGGCATCGCGGGCGCCCGCTGGCAATGTACGCGCCTAGTCAAGGACGGGCGCGGGGCCTGCTGCTGCCCACGTGCCCGTGTTTCCCAAGCCTTACCCCACCTGTCGTACTCCGCTCGGCTGGTGGCCTGGTGCCGTGCCGGCACACACTGCAGGCATAAGCAGCTGGCCACGTGCCTGTGCCTTCCAAGCCGTACCCCACATGTCGTACTCCGCACGCTTGGCGCCGCATTGACGCACGCTGCAAGGATGAGCAGGAGCAGCAGTACAGCGCTGCTGGTACGCATGTGCCTGCGCCCTCCAAACTGATGCCCGCATGTCATACTCACCACGCTGGCACCGTGCCGTGCCGTATCGTACCGCCACACTGTCATTACCCCAAAGGCGGGCGGCGAGGAGCGGCACGAGCTGTACGACGCGGTGGTTGTGTGCAACGGCCACTACAGCGAGCCGCGGCTGCCGGAGGTCCGCGGTATGGACGTGTTCCGGGGGGTGCAGCTGCACAGCCACAACTACCGCACGCCGGACGCCTACAGGGGCAAGGTGCGTGTCCGACAGTGTGGCCAGGAACTGACATGACGCTTGGTGATTATGTGCTGCCTTGATCTGGGGTGTACAGCGAAGGTGGGCCGTGGGACACCGTCCGACATTGCTAGAACCGTAGGCACGCTTGCATGTAGGATGTAGGATGTAGTTGTGGCTTTGGTTCACGAAGTACGAGGTCGCAACGGCCCTGCAATGAACGACAGGGAATGGATGTGTGCTGGAATTCGTACGGTACTGCGCCCATCGGCGGCGGGAAGCTCATTGCCAGTGTTCAAGAGTACCTGCACCACACAGCTCACAACTACGGCACATGTGCTTTCCTCATCTGGACGCAATCCACGCAGGTGGTCCTGGTGGTGGGCGCGTCCAACAGCGGGGAGGACATCAGCCGTGAGGCCTCGGCAGGGGGCGCTGCCCGCGTGCTGCTCAGCGCGCGGTCGTGGAAGAACGAGGCGTGGGGGGCGGACGCAGCGCCGTACGGCCCGGGGGGCAACATCTACAGGTTGGTGCGCCCGCGTGCCACGTGCACGTGGCGCCACGTGCCACGGCTGTCACCTGTGCACGGACATGCATTGCTGAAGGGGCTGGGCCACGAGATCGGAAGGGCTGATCGGCAGAATGACTGTGACGTTGGCACCGGTGCATCGTTGACAGTGAACGTGTGAGGAGTAATGGTGGAGTGGCAAAGTAGCAAACGGAAACTGTCGGTCTGGGAAGAAGGGTTGCACTTGGTCACCGTATGCACGCTGCGGGGCAGGCGGGCAGGGGGGCGTTGTCCACAGGCACGTCGTGTGGTGTAACGCTATCCGCCTTTAAGTGCGAGAGAATCGCGTTCCTCTCCCGAAGCTGCGTATCAGCGGCCGTACAACCCTCTGCCGTTGTATGATCGCACACTCAGACAAGTATGTATCCGACCTGTTTGTGTATGCTCTCCCTACCTTGCAGGTTCCCCATGGTCACTGAGCTGCACGCCGACGGCTGCGCCACCTTCGCCGACGGGCGCCGCGAGGGCCCCGTCGACGTCGTCGTGTACTGCACCGGGTACAGGTGCGGTACGTACGGCAGCGCATGCATGCAGTACACTTCCACAACAGACGCTGAACGCAAACGGGTCTATGGCACGCTCCTCGCAAGGCCACCCCACGCCACAGCCCAATGTGCCCGACTGCCCGGCCGGGTGGCAAGCGCAAATCTGCAGCACGGTACCTGCACGGTACCTTGTTTGGCCCTTTCCCACACCGCCCCACTCCCCCCTTTTGCCCCGTATCCCGCAGCTACGCGTTCCCCTTCCTCCGCGGCGCTGCACGTGAGCTGGTGCGCAACGAGGACAACCACGTGCACCCGCTGTGGCAGGTGGGGCGAGGTGACTCACACTCGGCAAAACGGAGAATCTCCGTTTGCGGTGTCATTATGAGCACTCGTGGGAAGAGAAGCGGTTGCGGATACTGATCTGGGGCACATGGCCCGTATACAGATGAGATTGTAAAATATTAGAGCAAACAGGAGAGCACTAGTATGAAGTGGCATGTCAAGAAGGGCTGTCTTGGTGTCCAGTCACCCAGGATATCACCCAGCATCTCTCCCATCTCACTATGCATCTACCTATAATAAGACTCTCGCCAACACCCCGCCGCCGCGCGCCCTGACCCTCTGTGCCCCTGTAGCACCGGATGCCCCATGCGCCCGGTAGAACGCCCGCTTTCACACCCACTAGGACGCCCACGACAGCGCCCCGCCGCACTGACATCATGTCCGGCAGCTTGCCCACATCGGAACCACATTCACCGAAGCGACCCCCTGAGCGCACCCACGTGTATGACCCACGCTATTCCCCACCGTGACCCCTTCTGACGCCATTTCCGTGGACCCCCGGCCCCCTGTGCCCTCTGCAGCATCTGATGCCTCCTGCGCTTGCTCCGGGGCTGTCCTTCATCGGGCTGCCGTGGAAGGTGGTGCCCTTCCCGCAGTTCGAGCTGCAGGCGCGCCTCGTGGCCAGGTGAGGACCTCGCGGCACCAGTGGCTTTCTCCCGCCCGGAGCCCGCTAGCCCTGCGTGTTATAGTATCCGAATAGTATTGCTGCTGCTGGCTTTGTAGGAGGCTTGCCTCGAAGGCGGGTGGGTTGATACCAGCTTGGTCAATACTCGGGTCGCTGTGGTGGTGTCGGTTCGGCCGCACGCACAGCGGCACAGACACGGGCGTTCAGGCGGGGGGTGAGGAAAAGTACGCCGCCGCCGAAGGAATAGGAGCAGGGTAAAGCCGCACGCAGGCCGCGGGCTGGGGGAATGTGGACGCTGGGCAGGGCCAGCGGAGAACGGTCGGTATGGGTTGCTTGGTCCCCTCAAGAGTACAAGGGGGCCTACATTCCTGGGCTGCGGTGCACGGGGCAGCAAATCCGCATGAAATCGCGTCGTACCAAAACACGTAAATCCCGCAAATGGTCACCGTCTCCGCACGGCTGCTGCCGTCCTCACAGTGACCGTGTCAACGTGACGCTCGAGGGCGCGTGGCCTCCCCACCACATACACAAGCACCACTACTCGCGTCCCCCACGCCTGCGGCTGGCAGCTGTATCGCGTCGGGTCAGGCCCACGCCGACACAAACTCACGCCGAACTCGATCGTAGCCTCCTCGCAAACACCCTTTGACAGATATCAATACCTTTCACTCCCAACTCACACCCGCAGGCTGCTGTCCGGACGCGCCGCCCTGCCTCCCCCTGAGGAGATGGCGGCGGACATTGAGCGGCACCAGCAGGCCATGCGGGAGCAGGGGTTGCCCACCAGGTGCGTGTGCTAACACACCGTGCATGGGTCATGGGAGCGAGTGCAAAGATTGTGGGCCATACGTCTTCGTGTCGCCGGCATGCGGTGCTGAGCAAGGCGTGACCGGTGTGTCCACCAGGTGTAGCTGGCGTGTAGGGAATGGGCTTTCATTCTTGCATGCGGCCGGAAGCAGCAGGCGTGTCATGGGGACCACCGTGTGGACCAGCAGGTGGGGATGCACAGTGGGAGCATGGGGTCGCGTGAGGCTACGCGCCATACGCTTCATGCGCTTCATACGCCCCATGCCCCGATAGGTACGCCCACATGCAGAGCCTGGTGCAGTTTGCGCACGACACCTCGTCCGTCCTGCTGTACTTAAGACACACCTAATACACATACTGATAACCCGCATCACATGCAGGTACGCCCACATGCAGAACCTGGAGCAGTTTGCCTACAACCAACAGCTGCTCCGCCTCGCGGACCGCCGGGGCCCCGCAGCCCAACAGCCCAGCCCCAGCGGCTCTCCCGCCACCAACCACGACGCGACCCACACCACCCCCACCCCTGCGAACGGCACTTCCGGTACCACGTACGACACGGATGCGCTGCTATCAGGGGATGTCTCCCATGCCATAGCCGCCCCCTGGCGGGAGGAGCTCTACCGAGCCACGGGGGCCATGAAAAGGGCGAGGCCGGAGGACTACCGGGATGCGGACATTGCGCAGTGGGGAGGGCCAGGTGTGGCGAAGGCCCTGGAGGAGGCACAGGAGGAGGTGGCGGTGCTGGTGGAGCGGATCACGGGCAGGAGGGAGGCAGCTTGAGTGGGAATGGGAACGGGGGCGGGGAGGACGGGGTAGGACGGGGTAGCGCGGGGGTGGTGCAAGCGGTGGCGGGGTAGCGGGTTTGAGAGTTTGGGCAGGGCTGGCTGTGTAGGGGGGAGTGGAGTGGAACGGGGCAGGAGTGGAGCGTGGAGCGGAGTGAGGTGTGAGAGGGATGGCACTGTGTACACTGCGTCAAGACCAAGTTCCGCACTACCACGTCACGGCTTTGTGTTTAGCAGGGTTAGTATGTGTAGACTGCGGACAGCGGCAGCCTTGGGGCAGGGCACCGAGTGTCAATGGGTAGCACAACAAAGGGCGCGGCATAGGTCTTTGGTCATGCAGCTGCAGGTAAGCGGATTGAAGCTGTGCTTTATTTTGGGTTCATGGGCTCGCTGTGGATGGCATCAGTTGGTCTAAGCTTTTTGGAGTGAGCGTGGCTGCGTGCCCTAGTGACACGTGTGGGTGATGCGATGGAGCCAGGCTAGGTGTTCAAGCAGAGGTAGCTCACTACCCTGGGCACGCAAGTATGTATTTCACCTGGATGCATGCGAAGGAGATATTATGACAGCTATAGTAGATGTCGTGCAGTGCCTTTGACGCGTTGCCGCGCGCCTCTCGTCGCTGGCCCGCTGAGGTAAGGACCTCCGCCCGGCTCCGGCATGTCAGGCTTGAGATTTGTGCACAAAGAAATCAATGATGAAAGCACAGTTCATATTGAATGTACCCGGCTGGTTCAACCGGGAGAAGGCCTGCCAGATCGGCTCATGCAAGTACCGACAGCAAGCGCCCCAAATGCCGGAAGGCACATGGCTAGCGAATGCGCCAGACTAGTCTAGTTTCGTGACCAACACAAACATATAACAATGGCCATCGCCCAGAAGCTTCGTTCCTCCCAGGCAGCTGCTCGCGGCAATGCTGTCGCGCCAGTGGTGCGCAGCTCGCGTATGGCGACCGTCGTGCGCGCCTCTGCTCAGCAGCAGCAGTCATCCGAGGCCCCGGCAGCTCAGATGAGCCGTCGCGAGGTTTTCCTGTCCGTCGCGGGCTCCGCTGCATCCGTGGCCCTGGCCAGCGCCCTGCCTGCTCGCGCCGATGGCGGTGAGTGGTGACGTGAACAACCGTAACACAACGTATACAATAATATAAAAGGCATGTGAAGGGGAACTGGCCTCCTCCGTCGCGATGTCAACGGAATCCATACCACACCAGCAGGCTGGAGCACGTCTGGTCACACGCGTGTGGGGAAACATGTGAGGGCAGCACACAAACCACCAGCACCGCAGCCCATCTACTCCACCTCGTTTTAGTATGGCTCACATCATGTTACGGGATAGAGCTACTCCAGCAAGCGGTGTGTCGCTGATAGGGCATGGGTCTATCAGGATCTATCCTACCCATGCATTGGCTGCTTTCGTGCCCCTCGACGCCAGCAGCCCAAATCCCCATGTATCTGTTGATGCAGCATGCTCTTAGCCCTATAACAACCTGCGCTACAACTTGCGCTACAATAACACCCTATGTCCCTGAGCAATGGCACGCCGCCCAGCTCCCCGTCTGAAATTGGGTCCCAAAGCCAGAGATACAAGAGCACGACAAAGTCTCCTGCCACTCCCGTCCCCGCGGCACCCGCCCGCAACACATGTTCATTCGTCCCCGCGCCACCCGCATGCAACACATGTTCATTTCCCGACCGCCGCTGCCACACCCGCAGAGTACTCTCTGTTCCTGGGCTACGCCACGCCTCCCACATCGTACGGCGGGTACGGCGGCAATGCCAAGGAGGCGCCCAAGTACTCTTTCGAGTACCCCACCGGGTGGAAGGAGGACCAGCCCAACAAGGTGTGGTGTGGTGTGGGGTGCAGCAGCGCACAGCACTGCCTGGGGTGGTCTGCGTTGGGCACAACAGAGGTGCTGCGTCAGTCGCGGGGAAGGTCGCCTGGTTAGGCCCAATAAGGTGTGGTGTAGTGTGGGGTGCAGCAGCGCACAACAGTGCCCTGGGCCATCCGTGTCGACCAGAGGTGCTGCGTCAGCCGCTTCGGCGGGGGAGTGCCTCCTGTGGACTGTAACCCGCCGTAGGGTGCAGCGACCGTCGGACCCACTGGTGCTGCCACCCCCTTCCTTCGCTCGCTTGACGTTGCAGGTCGAGAAGGGCACCCAGGGCATTGACGGGCGCGTCACCAACCCCCGCAGCAAGGGTGGGCACGGGCGCGGGGGTTAGGGAAAGGGGAGGGGTACGCGAGGAACCGTGTGAGTGGTCAGGGACGAGGGAAAGGAGGAGGGGAGGGAGGGGCAAGGGGGTCGCGTGGGCGGGTCCCAGGGGCGTGGGTTGGGGTTGGGGAGGGATGCGAGGGCACGTGCTGCGGACGTCGTCGCATGGGCTTTGCAGGTTGGAAAGGACTGGCTGGAGTACGGGGAGGTTGCGCTGACGGACGGTGTGGGGCCAGCTTGGCATCACAGTGCACCAGGGATTGCATCGAACGCTCACTTGGTTGGGGGTCGATCATGGGTACGGGCCATGGCTAGGGGCACGTGTGGTTCACATGTACATTGCCATGTGGCAGGGTGCCCCAACCTCCTGTCACTGCACCAGGCACGAGCTCCTGCACGCACCTTCGGTAGTGATTACCCATGTTCGGACACTCCACCTGCCTGTCCCGTGCCACGTGCCTACCCGTCTTCCCCGTGTCTTTCTGGCCATCTCGTCTCTTCGCCCTTACAGCAGCCCCGCCCTTCCCTTCCCGCCCCGTCCGCCCCGGCCGGCCCCCAGACCAGCGCGCCTTCCTGATCACGCTGACACGTGCCGGCGAGGACAACGCGCGCTTCCGCCTGACGGACCTGGAGAGCACCCTCAACAGCTTCGCCTCCGCCGACTACGACCTGCAGGTGGGGTGGGGTGGCGGGGTGCGGTGTTGGCGGTTAGCGGTTGGCGGTTCTATGTGCGGATGTGCGCTTATACCACCGGTGGGGGTGTGGCCTTCCCTCTTGCCGTACAACCGTGCTGGTGTACAGCCTGCTTCAGCGTCGTTGCGGACTACGACCTGTAGGTGAGGTCTGGTGGCGGGGCGCGGTGTGGGCGGTTACGGGTGCGGGTGTGGGTGGCCCTGCTGGTCAGGTTGCCAAGGCAGGAGTTTTGCTATCTTGGCAGTCTGTCTGCTGCTGCATCGCGGGCTACGACCTGTAGGTAAGGCGCCTACTGGCCGGAACAAAGGGCGATCAGGATCCACATGTTCCATCCATTTACAGGTCGTTGGGCCGGTCGCAGTCCGTAGATCGGTACCGCTAGCAGACTCAATCTCCACGAAGCGCCCAGTAGTGTTATCCCGCTGCACGCCTCCTGGCTACTCCCCGCGTTGACTGACGCGACGGGCTACTTGCCACGTGACACGTTGCTGCTGAGCCGGTTGGCATGGCAGCTGATTGTGCTGAGACCACGCCCCCCGTTGACCCTGCGTTGACCGAAGCCACGTGCCACGTGTCCGCAGGACGCCCTGTCCGCCTCCACCAACAGGACCAGCGGCAGCCGCGATGTGGACGGCAACACCTTCTACGACTACGACATCGAGTCCCCGGTGAGTCATATTTGTTGCAGAATCTACAGTTACAGCGGGGGCACGGTGTTTTTGGACGTCGAGAGGCATCCCTGGCCATCAGTAGTGTTGTGCGATCGCTTGTAGAGTGCGGTCCCTGCCGCGGTGGCCGCTATACGGTGCCGAGTGGAAATCGGATATTAACACCGTACGCAAGTCAGTGTTGTTGGGCACATAGATCTGGGTTCCGCGCCACCAGTATCCAGCCCTATATGAGAGGCGGTTTTTAGCTACCCATTTTATGTCTCGCAACAGAGGGCAGTCCAGGTACCCGTGGTGCGCCCGTAGAGCACGGCCATGGCGCAGAGCCCCCGGAGTACACTTTCTGCGCTACTGCCCGACGTGGCTGTGCTGGTGTACATATACCGCCAAACTAGCCGTTTCTGTACAAATATCATCAAGCACACCAACAGCATTTAGCCCCGGGTAGCATGACGCCTCTCTGCACTTGGCTGCACCATTGTCGGCGCTGCGCCCTCATCCCCTGCTTATGACATGGCCATTCCGTGCAAGTCCTGTACGACCCCCGCTCCCGTACGCTCCCCCGCAGGATTACCGCTACCTGGTCACCATCACCGTGTCGCAGGGCAAGGTGTTCGCTCTCTTCGTGCGCTCGCCCACCAAGGTACGGTACGCAGTAGCTTGCTGGCAGAGCTTTGCTGGCATCCAAGCCGACCACACGCTGTGCGTCACACGTGTCAGCCGCAAGCATTTGGTGGTTATACTCGCATACACGTGGGCCAGTGGCCGTTTTTGAGGAGAATAACGTGCGTATGGTAGAGAACGTTCTAAAGGGCAAACAGCCCTGGGTTCGATCGGTCTCTAATCATGCGCCTGCTGTGCTACCATGCTCCCTTTGTTGTCGCACACGTTGCTCATGTATACGGATTGTTGCTCATGTGTGTTAACGCACGCCGTGCAGAGCTTTGCCGCCAACGAGACCAAGCTGCGCCACATCATTGACACATTCAAGCTGCTGTGAGTACGCTCGGCAGTGTAGATAGCAAGCGGCATGAGCGGGCAGCAGCAGCAGCAGCAGTACGAGGGAGGGCGCTAGGGCAAGCGAGGCAAGTCCGTGGCAGAGATTGCTGCCCGCAAAATCCCTGGCAACAGCCAGCTGCCGGGGCGACGCCGGATGCTTGTAATGAACCCGCTGCTGTGTGTATCGGACATTACACGCCGTGTTGTACGTGATGTATTTCTTGTGGTTTCTCCCAGACTTGCTCACGCCTGGATGCATGTTTGGCCTCGTGCAGCAGGGCAGACATGCGCGGCTGTGTTTCGCGCGGTGTTGGTAGCGTGTGGTTGTTGGGTTCGTTGGTATGCAAGGCGGCGCATGATTGCTTGCTTGCCCGTCGTGCCCGTTTCAAGAATTGTGCACAAGTGCGCGAGTGCTTCAACCGGACATTCCAGACTTCCGTCAGGGTGAAAGGCGGGCCCGAGCGCTTGCCTCGGCTCTAGGGGCCTTTCAGCGGACTGCTGCTCATATGCATGTCATGCAACTATATATCCTGCGGTCATGCTTGTCTGGCGCAATGCAGATTGTACAGTCCGGGGGGCCGATTGGGGGAAACAGGGGGTTCTGGGAGGGCGCGGAGCAACACGTTGGAACACCCCCACCCGGAAGTCGGGTTCCCCAAAAGGCACATGTCAGCACATGTCATCCGAAAGCCCTCACGGATTCGGAACACTGATTCAGTGCTCTGACCAGTACCACTGCGTCTGCAGATGGCTGGGCTTTTTTCCTTGGTGAGGATGTTACAGTCTTTACAGGGGGCCTGGAGTTCGGTCCTGGCAAGCACACGCGGAGACCTGATCTGCTCAGCAGCCGATCCGACTCCTGCAGCTGACCTGGGCTGATTTGGAGAACCACAGGTTCGCAGCCAAGGATACGACAAGGAAGCTATGAAGGTAAGGTGCTTGCACGACTGATCACGAGTGCGGGTGTCCCGTTGGCTGGAGTGCCCCTGCGTGTGATGCCCCTGCCTGTCACTTCAATTTGCTGGGACATGTCTTGCCACCCAGTGCCACCTCAGGGCAAGATCGATACCGTATGTCAGGTGCTGCCACGGAGGCGCATAAGCATGAGAATCAAAACCATGACTTGTGTTCTGCGCGGATCGGCCAAGGCTTAAAGGTCGCCCCGCGATGGCCCCGCCGGCTCGACACGTCTGCCCACGCCCCACGTGTGCTAAAAGTGCGGCTGCACACGTCAGCCCCACATGTTACACGCAAACAGGATCTGGGCTACAACTTCATTTCCACCATATATGCATACTTCACGAAAGAATGTGTCAAACAGCGAGGGCCGCTGTACCTGCGACGCGTCGGCGCCTTCAGCATGCGAAACGGGGTAACGCCCACAAACAGCTCATTGTGAACTCCAAGGAAGTGATTCATGTCAAAGCATATACATGCGCCGTGCGGTACTGTCATTCCTTGTCATTCGAGGCAAAAACGCTGGAGGGCCGGCACAGCTATAGGTTTACCACGCTCCAAAGCCCAAATAAGAAAGTCAAACCACTGACTCTTGACTTCCTCCAATTCGATAAAGTGCTAGGGCGCGCGAGCTGCACATACAACACTTTTTCTTGGAAGTGTACGGCCGAACGGAGGGTAATTAGTGCGCCAGGAGACGTCGGCGACGCCTATCCCCCAAACCGCTTCGAGCGGACTAGTCACTCCATGTCACCACCTGCATCTTCACAAGCCTCACAGCACCGACTGCAGATAGACAGTGCAGCGGTCGCAGCGGCGAGTCTCCTTTGCTTTATGCAGCAGAGCGACAGCGGGCGAGAGCTTGACGGAGAGACAAGTGACGAGCAGCAATATAACAGTGACGGGGCCAACGCCTGCAATGGCGTCCGCTCGAAAGGTAACGAAGGGCTTCAGGGCTGCTGGGGTTCCGACGTGTGTCTCCGCTACAGCACCTCTTCATCAGCAATGACATGCACATGCTTCTTTTCTTTTGCATGGGCAGGCCAGCCTTGGACGGAGTCGGAGCACCGCGCCTTCGTCGCGGGCTTAGCCAAACTCGGGAAGGGAAACTGGCGCGGCATCTCAAAGCAGTTTGTGCCAACACGAACACCAACTCAGGTATGGGAGTGCTCTGTTGCAGCTTGGCGCACGCAGGACGCCCAGCGAGTCTCAGCTCCGCACACGACCCTCCTGTGCTTTCAGGTGGCGAGTCACGCGCAGAAGTACTTCATGAGATTAGCAGGAGCTACAAAGCGGAAATCCCGCTTTACGGCCCTTGAGAACGAGGTGGGTATGTGACACCGCAGCCGCGCAACAACTAGGTCCTAGGATGTTGGCCTTGCAACCTGCTTTACAAGGCTACGAGCAGAGATTGCCATTCCTTTTCCCCTGGCACATTACCTGCGGGAGGCTCGGGTAGCTTTGCGCTCCCGCCCAGTCAGAGCCCACAGACGTTTTGTGGCCGAGGCAAGCGTTGCTGTGAACTCGACATCAGTAACCATAAGATGTGTTGTTGCATCTGATAGATGCAACACGTACAACGTCGACAGGGTGCCCAAGATACTTGTCCTGCGCGCCACGTCTGCAGCGCTGACTATTGACCACTCCCGCTTTCCGTCCTCTTCTTCGGTCCTATGCAGGTGCTTGACGGTGGAAAGAAATGCCAATCTTCCATGTCAGAGCAGCTCGTTCACGCGCAGCCAGCTCACCAGCATCACCCGCATCCTAGCATCCAGCCGCCAGCTTCGGGCGCGGGGTCAGCCGTGCCGCCCCAGCAGATGATGTTCCCGATGCCCTTCATGCACCCGATGATGTTCGGCTTCCCTCCACCGTTCTTCCCGCCCTTCATGTGCCCCCCGCCCGCGTTCGCGGCCGCGGCGATGACCGCGATGCAGAAGCAAGGTGGGTTTTGGCCGAAACCCTAGTTGATGACCACTCCTCTGGTAGGCACCCCACGCTGCCAAAAGGCTGTCTCCATCAGTTTCTCAACATGCCGTTGCCCTGACAGCCGGCTCCTTCGCCACTCCAAACCCCCGACTACCTCACCTTGGTCCTGCCCCACCCAGGTGCCTGCCTGCCGCCGATGATGAGCCCCATGGGCCCAATGGGCATGATGCCCCCGGGCATGATGGCGATGCACCCGTTCATGATGATGCAGCAGATGGCCTGCGCGGCACAGGCAGCAGCCGTCGCCGCGGCGGCCGCAGCTCACCACCACGCCCAGGCCGCTGCCAGCGGCGCCGCACCAGCCCAGTCCGACGACGCCACAGACGACACGGCGAACTCCGCCGACATTGCCGCCCGCCGTGCAGCCAAGGCCGCAGAGGCCTCAGCTGCTCCTGCGCCATCGCTTGCAAAGCCGGCTGCTGCTGCTGCGCCGGCCACTGCGCCGGCCACCCAGGTCTGCGCCGGAGCTGCTGAGCCGGCGAAGCCCTCGCGGAAGCGAGTCGCGGACGCTCCTGCGGAGGTGGATAAGCAGCAGCAGAAGCGGGCGGCTGTGGCGCCAGCGACGGCACCGGCGGCAGCAGCCGCGGCAGGTGGCTCGGCCCCCGCGAGCGCGTCCCCTGCCGGGGGCTGCCTGCTGCAGAACCTGGCCATGACGCGGACGTGCTCTGGAGGCGAGGAGGGCGCAGGGGGCAGCCCGGGGGCGATGTTCCAGGCGTCGCCGCACTCAGCCTTCCGCCCGCCGCAGGTAGGGTCAGGAGCATGCGTTCCGCAGTGGCTTGACCTTGTGCTTGTTTGTGAATGTTACAGGAAATTAGGTGCGGTTTCAGCGACTGCTGTTAGTTGTGTCAAGGGTTGCGGGCGGGGGTACATAAACCACTGCTGCGTAGGCTCTTCTGAACGGTTTTTCTCACCCATGCCCTCCCTGCGCACAGGAGGTCAAGGCCGAGAGCTAACGCAGCTGCGGCAACAGTTGCGGCGGGCAGGTGCGCGCCCGTCCGGTAGCGGGCTGGGGCGCCCTCCAGCCTGTGTGGCACCCTGTGGCGTCGGTCCCACGGCTTCCCTGGCCGCATTGGCTGGCGTTTGCTGTCCTCCCAGGGCGCACATCATCGTTTGAGTCTGTTGCGTTCGGCGGCGATGTGCGAGGCCCCAAAATCGCAGGCGCGTTCGGCAGGCGTTTGCATAACTTGTACATCACGGCGCGGCGTGCAAGCAATCCGGCGGGGACGGAATGCCCGGACGCTGCTTTTCGCCTGGCTGTTGGCGCGCGCCCGCTCATATTGGGCGGGGGGCGTGAGGTTTGGAGATACAGGAGCAGGCGGAGCAGCAGCAGCAGCAGCAGCAGCAGCGGGCATCATTGCGTTGCACTCGCGCACGGAGCGGGGCCTCAGGAGGGATCGGGGTCCGCGTCTCGTCTAGCTGCCTACAACACACGAGGCCGTACCTCGCAGGCCAGAGGCAGCGAACCCGCGGTGGCCTAGGTGGATCCGCGGAGCAACACATCATCATGCAGCATCAACGTGTGGAGGATCTGCGGTCGGGCGCCGGGCTCTCTCGGCGCACCCCGCGTGTACCTTAGCGGCGGTCGACCTCTACTTTGTCGGCCACCTAGCAACTCGGCGTCGAGACTGCAGCCCGTCATGACTCGGGAGTGGGGCGGCTTCATACAGTTGGTTGCGCATCAGGTGGCCTGCGCCCGCCGAAGCCACAGCCTACTGTCGCTACAGCTCCACAGCCGTGAGCCGCTTGGTCCGTCACCTGCAGCTGGCCTCCTGGGCTGGTGGGGACACCCCAAAAGTCCAGAGGAGCGCATGGCGGCTGGTGACTCAATGGTACACGCCCGCGCATGGAAAGGAGGTGGGAGCGGGGCAGTGGCAGCTGCAGCGGCGGCACGTGCCGTGGCAGCGGCCAGCGGCGGCGGCACCTGCGTGGCCGTTAGCATGGTTTCCGGTGCATAGCAGGAACCCGGGGACGCAGCATTTTACTGACGGATCAGAATACAACACCAAGGAAGATCATTGCCCGGCATTATTGGGGCGATGGTGGTAATTGATGACGCACGAAGAAACAGCCACTGAATAACATCGGCTTTGGTGAGGGTGCGGAAAGTGTACTTGCGATGAGCGATATTTGGTGATGTACAGCAACAACATCCTGTACAGTTCGAACGTACATCATATTGGTTTTGTGTTGAGGTTGGAGAATACTGCGATACACCAGCAGCGCGGGCAACAATTGATTTACCATCCGACGGATGCGCGCAAGCAACACCTGCGGCACCGTTCGACGAGCATCACATGACTTATTACGTTTGGTTTTGCGCACATCACCGCACGTTTGTTAGCAACAACATGACTGGTTGCCTTGCTGTGCATTGGAAAGCCAGGCGTGGCGCATGGGTGAACGAGAGAGACAGTAGCAAGACTTGATTCGGCTCACCCTGTCGCGACCTCCTTGACGTTCCAGTAATGTGCTTTGCTATTGGCTTGCGGCTTGGCTCCACCCAGCTGCTGCTCGGTAGGGGCAGTACCTGGTGGGCCGCGGATTAGCGGGGGTTGGTGCTCTGTTGTTGGCACCCTCCCCCAGGCCCTTTCGTAGCAGCTAACGCGAGTGCTACGCATGTGGTGCCTTGATGACTGCTGGACCGCGCGTTCAATGCATGTTTGCAGGGCTTTCGTGGTTGGCCTTGGGTTGAGGCCCTGTACCAAACCTTCTGGTCCGGCCCTGTTTGGACGGGGCGAGGTACCCATTCGCCGTGCGGATATGGGTAGCACCGGCTTTGACTGCGGCGTAGCTTTATATGGCGCCTGCGTGTATCATCGTGTGTGGCGTGGTGGCGTGTGCGGCAGCGTGTCTTGCTTATTGTCCGTCTGTCTTGCCTTCTCGGTGGGCTCCAAGCACATTCTTCCCTGGTCGAAATTGGGAGGCGGAACGAGGTGTGGGTACAATGCAGTGCAAGGTGTTCAGCACAAAGGATGCGGCAAAGCAGCACTCGAGGCCGTGGACGTTCGTGTGGAAGGTCAGGCGACTAGCTCATGGTAATGTGTGCTATGGGAAGCCGCTTTGACCTCGGCCCACACGGCCGGCACGGACTGCAATTGCCATTGTGAGGGAGGGCCGTACGGTATTTTGTTGTACGGCAGGTACTCGATGTGGTGGGCGGACTCAACCGAGTACCATCCATGGCCTTTTTGCTGCCCACGGGCCGCTCGCCGAAGCCCTGTGAGGTGTGGAACTGTAGCATGCGGGCTTGTTGACCTGGACATTGGTGGGAGAGGTACCTTGTTTGTGGTGGTGGGCCCGCCGTTTCCATTCGCAGGGCGTGGCAGTGCGGCTTGCATGTACACAAGTGACTTTACGGCGTGCAAACTCAGAACCTGGTGCAGTCGAGTGGGGGCGGGCGCGGGTGCACAGTAGTGGTGGCGGGGGTGGTGTTGGTTGTGGCATGTGTCGTGCGTCCTGACCTAGTACGAGGTCTTGTGGCGGAAGGATGGCAGCGGCCCCTGTCTGGCTGTGCCCCTCCAGCCATCGCCCCGTTGCCTGCTGGCCTACAGCAGCGGGGGATACGCTTCTTACCAGTCCTTATGCGGTCGACGTGCACGTACGTTGTTTGTGTCCGAAGAAGAGCCAATATCACCATTTCTCTGCAGTGTGTGTATGCCGTGCGTGCGGGGGTCCAACATCTCTTGGCCCCCATGAAGGAACCATATGCCGGTGAGGCGAGGTGAATCAGTGAGATTGGCTACAATTTGGCGTTTCTCACAAGTGGTCGTCGGCCGTGGTATAGTTGGACAAGCAGGCAGCGGTGTAAGCCTGGGGGTGCTGTTTTTGAGGCGCCTTTGTGGATGTGGGAACCGGCGCTTTTAGGGGCCGTGGATTATTCTTTCGCTTCGTATTCGGGAGGCTCAGGACGTGGTTGGGCATCTGCAACAAAGCCGCAACTTTGCAATGGCGTCAGCGGGTTGCATATGGGTATCGTTGCGCTGTGTCGGTCGGGGGCAGAGCGGGGCGTCTGACGTTTCGCTGTGGTTTGCAGTGGTGGGGCTAGTGGGTAGTGGCGGTGGTTCAGGCGCCGGCTGGACGGGTCGTTTGGAGCTGCGAAGCTGGCTGGAAGCTGGCGAGCGCGGCGAGCGGACGTCGGAGTTTGTACATAAGCAGCTGTCTGGTTGGTGCATCCCGGTGGGGAGTGCATGCAGTTTGGTGGTTGACTTGACGCGTGGGTGCGTGTGGGGTGCGTGGTGGGGGGTACATGGGGGGTTGGTGGGTGCCCCGCGGGCTGCGGCTGCGTCGCGTGTGGGGGCGGCCTTCGTGGTACAGTCAGGAACGTTGGCTTGGGCTGCTGGCACGGGCCCATGTGCGCATTGGCAGGTACGGAGCCGGCGTATCTGGGCATGGTGTGCAGCTTGTGCGCTGGTGTGGGCGTGCTTGGGTCCTGTGTGGGTGTGCCACGCCGCGTGGGGGTTTCATGCGTGGGGCAGAGGTCTGGTGGCTTTTTCGTGCGCGCTTGAGAGGTGCAGCAGCGTGACGTGTGTTGACGAAGAAAGCCGACCATATATTTCAACCGTACCGCACCTTTTTCGTGACGCGAAGTCGCAGCAACTTACTGGGCGTCCCGGCAGGCTTGTGCAGACGCTGGGAGAACGTGGCGTGAGGTCGGTTGCGCTCAAGTGTGCGGTAGGTCTGTGCCGTACACGAAGCAATAAAGAGCGCGCCCCTTGCAGTACACCGGAACTTATTTACTGTATTTGGCTGGCAAGGGGGTCACGAGGTATTCGCTATTATTGTGACGGGGCCAAGCTGGTGGTGGTGGTGGTGGTGATGGTGGTTGAACGCTGTTGACGTTTGAGCGATCGCCGTACAATTGTTGGCGATGCTGTGGTCTACACATATCGTATTGATTTTTTCGGAGGAGGGAAGTGGACGGAACAAACGCTACCTGTTGACACTGCGCAGGTCGGGAGGCGCAGACGGAGGAGCTGTTGGTAAATGCAGAGTTTGGGGAACAAGGTGTAACAAGATTTGCCGAGGTTGCCGTTGCATTGTCTCTGCTGCTCCGGCCATACGGTAACGTAGGGCTGTCAGCACTTCACTGATGGGCAACCACAAGGATCAAGGAAAGAGCATTACATTTAGGTTTAGGTAGTTACAGGGGACCCCTTCGGTCGGGGAAAAGCAAATGAGCGGAACGGAGCTGGGCTGCAGGGAACCAGGGCAAGGGACTCCAGGGTCCAGCAACTTGCAGCCCTAGGGGACGCTAGGCCCCATGGCCCCAACGTCAGGCTGGGTCAGCCCAGGTCAGCCTCCTGCATTTCAATCAACCTGTTCCTGACCGCTGGCTCGCTCCGACATGCTTCCACGTCAGGCACATTCATTTGGCATTTTGTGTTACATTCAGCCCCACATTGCCACGTGTCCAGTCAGTCAGTCAGTGTTACACAGCGAGGGTTCTTCCCCTCCGCAAGTGCAACGACCCATGTACGAGCCGGAGGCTCAAGGGCCGACAAACTCATTCCCAAGAATTTGGACACATTCAGCCCCACATTGCCACGTGGCGAGGGGCCGAGGGCTCTCCCATCCGCAAATGCGATCATCCATGTACAACAGTACCAGGTAGAGGTTCCAGCGTTCCACATACAAGGCGATTGTCCTATCCTGCTCCGACACCCAAACAGACACTGCCCATGCAGCACCAGACCCGCAGGCCAACATCGTAGCATCACCGCAGCATCATAAGGGCCTTCGCCTCTTGCACTGCACAACTCTGCCATGCTTGTCTGCGTCTGCTGCTGCCGAAACACAGTGCTCAGATACACAACACGTGCACGGGCACGTCCACGCGCGTATCAGGGCCGAGTCCCAACTGCAGCACCGCGCACATCGGAATGTAGCGGCCACCGGCCAGCCCGTCTAAATCGCCCGCGTTAAGGTTGCATGTCCTCAATCCCAAGCTCTTACCGTACTGGCGGTGCAGGGTCATGCGAAAGCTAGCAACCAAGAACGCGTACATTATGCTAATGCTTTGGTCGCATGGAGGTGGTGTTCGCGTCTGGTGCGTCCAGACCTTGAGCGCTGGGGATGATGATGGGCGGCTCAACCCAAAAGCCCAGCGCCGTATGCCGAAGAACGTATATGTCATTATGTCCCCTGGCTCAAGGATGCGACGGCCCAGAGTTATATACCATGTCCACCTGTCCAGTCCTCCGCATCCGTAAAACTCGTACACGCACGTCCGACAATCCACACAGTGTCCGTCAGCATTTTGGTCCGCAGTACGTCATCGCTGCACGACGGTGGCTGCGGCAGTCGCTGTCACATGGTGTACGGCAGGGCGGGCGCCCGCCACCGGCAGGCGGGTCAGGTCCCCGCCAGCCTTGCGAATGTGCGACTCCAGCTCCGCAACCCGCCCCCGCTCCTCCTGCGGACGACATGTCGCAATTTGCGGTGCATGGACGAATCAGACAGGCATCATTCTGGGCGTGGACAACACATCCATCAAACACCCTCGACACGTCGGCTGCGTGCTGCCCACGCGATGGGCGTGGTGGTGTATGCACCGGGCTAAGACCAAAGCGTCTGAGTTGTGGAACGGAACCTGGCCTGGTGGTGTATTAACGCGCCGGTCCTTGGCACATCATCTGGCTTTGTTTAAACCACTCGTTGCAGACCAAGGCCGTTGCGGCTTTGGTCATAAGCTTGGCACAATGCGACTCACCGCAAGGCTCCCTTCTAACTGGGCGACGTCCTGCTTCAGCTGCTGCAGCAGCCTCTCCTGCGCACGTGGGTAGCTTTCGGCATGAGATAAGAATATTTAATGTATATGTTCACATCCAAGAACTGTTAAAAACACAATATATAGCAGCCCCTCCTGCGCAAATAGGACCACAGCAAGCTGCACGTACACCAATTACATACCGCAACCTGGACACACACGTCATCAGACCGGCTAGAACCGTATCCTTCCTTGCCCTCGCATGGCTACAACGCCCACCAAGCATATCGTAACCCTACGCGTAAACCTAGGTGTAACGCTAAGCGGACCGCTCTCCCACCAGCTCTCACCTTTTGGCTCAGCTCTGCTCTAAGCCGGGCCGCCTCCTTCTTCTGCTGCCCCACTTGCTCCTCTGCCGCTGCGCTGCGTTCCCGCAACGCAATGAGCTCCTGCACCGCAAGCGCAACGCAGCGTTGGCGACATCCCGTTTTCAGCTAGGCACGCAATGACGCCATGCACGGGCGGCAGCAACAGGCCAACAGACGTCAGCCCACAGCCGCACAAGCAGGGTCCCACCTGGCCCGGGTGCATTATCAGCCAACAGGTCTGCGCGTTCGGGGCTTACCACGCGGCACCCGCATACCTTCCGTGCCGCCTCCCGCTCCTCCCCTGCCCACGAACCATGCTCCCCTTCCTGTGTCTTACCGCTTCGCAAGTCATGCAGCACCCACCTTCCGAGTCGCCTCCCGCTCCTCCCTTTCCAACCCTGCCCCATTCCCTGTGTTCCACTGCTGGCAGCACCCACCTTCCGAGTCGCCTCCCGCTCCTCCCTTGCCCACGACCCTGCCCCATTCCCTGTGTTCCACTGCTGGCAGCACCCACCCTCCGTGTCGCCTCCCTCTCCTCCCGTACCCACGAACCGTGCTCCGCATCCTGTGTCTTACCGCATCGCACGTCATGCAGCACAGCACCCACCTTCCGGGTTGCCTCCCGCTCCTCCCGCTCCTTAGCCACCTCGGCGCCAGCGAAGGCGAGCTTGGTTCGGTTGGCGGCGCTGTGGGCATCCAGTCGCGCCTGGAGCGTGGCAATGCGCTCCGCCTGGGATAGTCGGTCCTGAGAGCAGAAACGTGTGCGTGGGGGGAAGATGGGGGTCGGAGGCTGTGTTGGGACTTGGGAGCTTTGGATAGGTGGCCCTGGGGGTTCCGGGGATCCGGGTTGCGCTCCGCCTGGGACAGGCGGTCCTGGCATGGAACGGCTACGGGGCTACGGAGGCCGGGTTGGTGGTGAACAGGGCTCAAAGCCGCTCCCGGGCCTGCCCGCGGCAGCACGGGCCAGGGTACCAGACGGCGCGTGGACCGGGGACACGCGGTCCTGGCATGGGCGGGCTGGGCCGGGTTGGTGGTGAACAGAGGTCAAAGCTCAAAGGCCGTGCCGTTCTCCGGTCTGCCCATGGCAACGCGGGCCAGGGTACCAGACGGCGCGTGGGCCAGGATCATGGGCGTGGGCAACCAGCATGGCGCACAATTGGTGCCACGTGATGGAAGGGTGGGGTTGCGGCGGTGTGCCAGGCCTGCGGCTGACATGCTGTCGACCGGGCGCGCCGCGTGCACAATCTGCACGTTGAGGCTTGCGTAGAGCAAGCTGCTAGGTAGACGAACGCGCCTCGGGGCGGTTCCGTATTGCTGCGGGTGGTGAGCAGCAGCACACAAGCACGCATACGTGTCACGTGCCACGTGCCCTCGTGTCGTGCCACCCACCCGTTCCGCCTCGGCTCGCTGCTTCCTCTCCTTGCTCAGGTCCTGCCGCACCGCCGTCAGCTCCTCCCTCAGCTGCAGCGCCAACTTGGTCTGCGTGTTCTTCTCCTGCGGGACACGTGACACGTGGCACGCGGCAACAGGCACGTCCGTGTTGTTGTGCACTATGACCAGGCCTGCAATGCCAGCTTGTGTGCTTCTCCTGCGGGACACGCGTGCATGCCACGTGGCCGCAGGAGCACCCCGCATCGTCGTACAGTGCGTCCAGGCTTGAGGCCGTGAGCGTCAAGGCGGGCACAAGTGGATTCCCCAGAGCACTGTATTCTGTATGTCGGTGCATATATAGCGGGACCCACAGCGTGGGCGCCAGAGTGGACGCAGCGTGACACAGCTATAGTGTATGGCCATGGTTGTCCTGGGGTTGTCCTTGGTGATTGCTGGAATGCAAATGGTCCTCGAGCTTTCTGGGGGGCGGTAAGCGCCCAACAACCCCTGGTTTTAGGTGGCCAAAGCTCTTGGCCCCCCACGAGATCTGGCGAACGGCTGCCGCCGTGTACGAGACACAGCAATCGCAGCGGACGTGATTACGCGGGCAGATCAAGCCCACTGGCCAACATGCATGGCCCGTTGCTGTGCTTCTGGGTATGGTGACACAGCACCTGCGCCACCCTGTACCGCCTGAGCGAGGGCCTTCCCGCAGCGCCCTACCAAAACCCCTCCTCCTCTCCACCCCTCTGCCCTACCTCTTTCAACCGCGCACAGTCACCCCGTGCATTAGCTCTCCCACCCCTCTGCCCTACCTCTTTCAGCCGCGCACAGTCATCCCGCGCGTCCTCCAGTGCGTGTTGCAGCTTCTGCTTTTCATCCTCCAGTTCCTTAACCCTGCTCTCCAGCTGCGCACGAGGTAGGGAGGCCGCTCAGCACCCGAATCAAGGCCTCCATGTATCAAGCTACATAATTTAAAGTGCAATCGATCGGTCATGCGCTGCGCTCCGCCTCGAGTCGTCGCACCTGGGCGCTCCGACTGGATGTTCGCGTCAAGAAGGGCATATCAGCGAGCTAAGCAGACTAGCACAATTGTAACATGCTATGAAGTGTTTCTGAGTAGCAGGATGCCAGGCGCTCCGTTGCCTTTTGTCTAGGTGGCAGTTACTCTGACGGGCGCTCGCGTTCCACCTGTTGGGTGAAAGCCCTTCAGCGCTAGGTAGCAATTGCAGCAATCAACAATTAATTTGTGTTGTCATGCGTATCGAGGCGAGAATCGTCTTACCCTGACGGCCCATGGGGCGGCCGGTGGTTAACTCTGGTTGAGGCAGGTGTGTTTAAGGGATGCGGGGAGGCAGGTGGTAGGGAAAAGCCAGGGGCCCCGAGCCACCCATGGGCGAAAGCTGTCTTGCACAGCACAACCGCCTTCAAATGGTGGGGTTACAGGTATGGTACCTCGTGGCAAAGTGGGGCCACTACCGGTCGCATTCTAATTCTGCCGTATCTGCCCTCCTGCCGGCACGGTGAGTCGATGACATCTTTCTGCCCCCTCTTTACATGGCCCTGCAGGGAATAGCCCCCCCAGTCCCACCGCATCCACCAGACAGCCACGTGGCCCAGCCCACGCGGGTACCACTTCCACCGGTCCTAGGGGAGGTCCCGTGTCCCCTCCAGGATTCAACCCCAGCCCACTCTCATTACTACAATTGGTCAATAGGAAATGTATTGATGATGTCTGGGCCACCTCACGGCCATCGTTCTGCAAATACGGGACCCATCGTGCGCCGATTTGAGCTGCCTTGCACGTACGCTGAACCGTAAGGCCCTGAGTCCTTGTATTTCTGCAACAGGACCCCACTTGGGACGCTGGGAGGGTGCTCGGAGCCGATACACGGAAGTTGATAGTCAACATGGCGCGCAATCGCGGGAGGTTAGACTGACGCAAATGGGCCCTCTATCCCCCCAAACCACTTGTAATTCATCCTACAAGTATATAGGCTGGCTCGGCGCTGGCTCAGAGTCGCGCAGAAGCGCAGACGGCGCCTCTGGAGCAGGGGGTGTGGGGGGCCCACCTGGGGGCTTGTCCAGTTCTACCCCACAGCACATAAAAATGTCCCGTTTCAGGGACGCTTCCTGTTGTATCACATACAAATAAGTTAAATGTGCGGTGCCAGGTGGCAAAACATGCAGGAAGTGAGCGTTGTGCCCTGCAATGCCTTGCTGCACCCCTTGTACGGCAACCGCCCTAACCACCTCGGCATACCAACCGCCTAGGTAACGCACAACACACGCGGATAGTACTCATCAAGACGGTCACGGTGGTATGCGCCACGTTCTAGGCGGGTGGTATGCCGAGGGTTTTTTGCCTGGCAGAAGACAGGGCTAAAAGGGACACAGCCAGCACTCGAAGTGGTACCCGCGTGGCCCAGCCTCGGCGCCCCGAGGACGGGGCGCCCGTCCTTCCGCCCGTCCTTCTGCAACACCACGTCTCCTCGTGCCTGAATCCCACATCAAATACTATGATCGTCTAAGGGAGGCATCCTGTGTGAGGCGGCGACATGTTCGCCTTCGCCCAGGGCACAGGTGCGACAGGGGAGTATCCCGTCGCGTGCTGCGCATGTCCTGACTCATGGACAATGCAAACGGCATGCGACGCTCGACGATACACGGCTCACATCTTTAGTAAATTTGAGCGTCGTTGCAGCTCGCTTTGCCAGGCATGCGGGCCATGCGCGCGGCTAGCCAAAAATGCCTCGGGCCTCGGGCCTCGGGCCATGTTTGACCAACTACACCCCGAATCCTTGAACAGTATTACATCATATAGACATAGTAAATAGCCCGACTTAGCCATGCAATCAGGGTCGGCAGTCCCGGCTGGGCTCCGCGGAGGTCGCGCGACCCACGATGCAGGGACCGAGCCGCTGGTGTTTATGGTTCTGGACGTGGAGGAGGACACGCACCCAGCTGGAAGCTTCCTGCTGTGGGGTAGAACCCTGGACAGCCGCACCGTCGCGGTTCAGGTGTGCTCTCGGATGGGTGGCATGACGCAGCGCTGCGGCCCACGCGTCACCCACCCTTCCGGAATGCGTGACACCGCACCACGACAGAACCGACACATGAACAGACTGATCATCATCGCACTACCAATGACTCCATTTGGTAGCTTGACCGATGGACCCCAAGGCTACTGGGTTTGTACAGACCCACGGTTCCCTGGTTGACACACAAGAGTCAGGTCATCGTCCTTCGCCTCTTGCCATTGGCGCTACCGGGTGCAGATGTTACCTGATGTTATACACAGCTCGATATTATCTGATGCACGGGGGTGCCACTGTACTGCAGGTTCACGACTACTGCCCCTACCTGTACCTCCCGTCTCCGCTGCGCGTCGGCGGCTGCACACACGTGCCCACACCCACACCCTCAGTTACGCAACAGCAGCAGCAGCAACAGCAGTTAGGGTCAGCCCATGCATCTCCCGTGCCCATACCCAGCACGCCCACTTCGTCAGGCGACTGGAGTCCCACTGAGCTGAAGCAGCTACAGGTGCTGCTCAACAGCAGGTGGGTGCACACGCGGGCTGGTGGGGGCCGGTGGGGGCCTACCAGGCTCGGGATACTCTCATGTGGATGCAGACCGCCCTGTGTATCAGACGGGGCAACCTGAGACAAGGCCTCATGTTGAGGGCGTAACGCAGTGTGGGATGGGGCGCACGCTGCACAGCTTGGTTTGCAACAAAGCCGCTGCACAGGATTGGGAGGGAGAGGGGCGACAAGGTAGTCCTGCTAGGTAAATGGGGGCGGCGGTTGTGGTGCACATGGCCGTCCTTGTCGCCCTCCCTGATGTTATCCTGGTTGGAGGTACCTGGTAGGTATTTGGCCAGCTGTCTGCCAGCCGTGTCTCGCGTCAGCCCTCCGCCTCCAGATGCCACTCCCACTGCATTGCCACCTCATCCCTCCATGTCCCGATTGTATTTCCAACCTGACTAACCCTTGACGCTTCGCAGTTGCCACCCCAGCACATCCAACATCAACTGTGTATAAACCATCCCCCGTGTATTGACCTGCCTCTATCCCCACAGGCTCCCGCCCGACCTCCACATCACCTCCATCTCCCTGCTGCGCACGCGGCCCATCATGTACTACCGCCCCACAGCCCCCGACGGCGCCCCATACCTGCGGCTGCAGCTGAAGCCGGGCGCAAGCACCAAACGCCTGGCGTCGCAGCTGGCGGGGCTGATAGGAGGGGGTGGCGGGGGCGGAGGAGGCGGGGGAGGAGGCGGGGAGGGAGGCAGGGGAGGGGGAGGAGGGGGCTCGGGGGCCCTGGTGGCGGTGCTGGCGGGGCAGCTGGGCATGAGGTTCGTGGACACGGCGGTGCACGAGTCCGAGGTGCGTGTGTGTGGGTGAGGGTGTGGGTGTGTCGCGCGCGCCGTCCGGCATGGCGCATACCTTGCCGAGTCGGAGTCAAGTGTGTGGGTGCAGATGCGGGCGTTGGTTTGGGTGTGGGCGCCGCGCGTGAGGTGAGGAGGGGGTGTGCGGGTGTGGGTGTGGTGTGGGGAGCATGCGAGTTTCACGTCGGTTGCATGTCAGGGCCAATTGTTACGCCCTTTCAGCTTGAGGCACATGCTGTTGCTTTCGGTGCGCCGTCGTGTGCCCTGTGTCTTCCAGGAGAAGCTGCTGATGCGCTTCCTGTGCGACAGCGAGCTGTCCGGTGGCGCCTGGTGCTTCGTGCCGCCGGCGGGGGCGGGGGCAGGCGGAGCAGGAGCAGCAGCAGGAGCAGCAGCAGCAGCAGGAGGCTACACGGTGGTGCCGCGGGGCTCGCGCATCACCACGTGCGACATCGAGGTGGGTGCCCATCAGCTGCTAGGCGCTTGGTGTGCCGCCCCGTGTGCCCAAGGGCGCAGCAGGGTGTGATGATGATCACAACCGCAGAGGGCTGATCGTGTAGGCTACGCCCAGGGTGCAGTTAAGGTGGTGGGGGACAAGGACGGGAATGCGCCTGAGTCGTATGGCCGTTGTGGGGGGCTTTATTTGTACGGCCTTCATGAACAACTTACAGTACCGTATCCGAGAGGGCGAAACGTCTGTGAGCTCTGCGTCCAGCGCTCAGCGTGGGGCTCGTTAGGTTACACTTCAGTTACGGGATGGTTAGGTGATTAGGTGATTAGGCATATCAGTTTTGCTGCCCGTTTGCAACCCCTGCCCGTGTGCAGGTGCTGGCCCCCTGGCGCGCGCTGCAATCCCTCACCCCGGACGCCACGCAGCTGGCTGACCACAGCTGGTGCCCGCAGGTGGGTTAGCGCACCATGTGTACCAGGAGGGGACTGTGAGTAGTGGGCACTGTGACATGACGCCACGCAGCTGGCTGACCACAGCTGGTGCCCCCAGGAGGGTTAGTGCAGCGTGTGTAGTACGATGGGACGGTGCGCTGCGGGTACTGCTGCATGAAGCCACGCAGCTGGCCGACCCCAGCTGGTGACCCACGAGGTGGATTAGTTCATCAGCTACTCCCAGCGTCTCAGTTGTGTGCTGGAGCCCTGGAGGTGGAGCGCCACGCACACGCGCTCCCGTTACCGTACAAAAGGTACCAGAGGACAAGTACGGACTGCGGAGAGGGCGCAATCTGAGAGGAGTCCTACGGACTACTAATTGCACGACTTGCCCCCCTGACCTGACTGCTGTCCCTCCTTAGGCCGTACGTGAGGCTATCGCTGCGCTGGAGCTAGCAGCAGCTGCCGCGCATGGTGGCGATGGTGGATGCCATGCGGCAGGCGGAAGCGGAGCAGGAGCTGGCGTAGCAGGGGGGACAGCAGCGGGAGCAGCAGGCTCAGTGGGGTCCGCAGGGTTGGTGGGCGCCAAGAGGCCGCGTGAGGACGTGGAAGTGATTGAGATTGATGTGGATGCGGATTGGTCGGAGGACGGCATAGAGTCCGCAGGGGAGGAGGCAGAGGAGGAGGAGCGGGGCAACGGCCGGCGGGGGCGGGAAGGGGCGCAGCAGCCGGCGATGTCGGCCCGTACGGCAAACGCCGTCCTGGCGGCGCGGGACGGTTGCGTCGCGCCGCTGACGGTTGTGACGGTTGACGTCATGGCGGTCACGCACGACGGCGCCAACCGCACGCCGCTAACCGCCAAGGACGACCCTGTGATCTGCGTGGCGTGCGATGTACGGCAGTACGCCACAGGGGCGGCGGCGGGCGCGGCGCGCGGGCGGGGGCCGAGGGTCGTGTTCCTGGTTACAGGTGAGGAGTCTGAAACGCTCAACCCACATGCACAGCGTTGCCGGCGTGCTGCTGTGGAGGTCACCAGCTAGCTTCAACCAAACTAATCGACGGCTCTTACATGTCATACCTAACCATGTACGGCAGGCCCGCACCCGCCCCGCCCGCCGCCGCACCTGCAGCACGTGGACCTGCGGCTGTTCCCCACGGAGCAGGACATGCTGCTGGTGGGTGTTGCTTGGGACGGTTTAGTGCGTTGAGGTGCCTGTCGGGTCAGGCTGCCGGAAAGGCTGCCGGTCCGGTCGTGTGCAACTCAGCCGACTGGGGGAGCAGGACATGTTTGGACTTGTTTGGTGAGCAGGGCTGCTGCGCTGAGAGGCACGCTCCTTGACCCTGACGAGCACAAATACGTGCAACCATCGCAAACCAGTGTACTACGCTACTTTGCAGAGTGCCGTACAGATACCGTACGCTCGTACAGCACAAGCAATGCCTGAGCCTGGCCTGTGGCCCTCCTTGCGGTTCCCCACCACCTCTGCTGGCCCCTGTCCCGCACCTGCGCCGGTACATGCCAGTATCGTGTGCGTCCGTGCGCCTACGTTATATCATGTGTGACATGTCTTGCACCGTGGAATGGCTGTTGTGTCCGTTCTTGCCGTACAGGCGTGGAAGGACTGGCTTGTGGCCGTTGACCCAGACATCATCGCCACATTCCAGGTAGGGCGCACAGCAAATGCAGGGAATGCGAACGATACACGGCTCATGGTACGGAAAATAATGCGTTGCGTGCAATGGTTATGTGAAGGTGAAAGAGGGTGCAGCTACACGACTAGGCCCGGCAGGGAGGACATTGGGGCAGGGGATGGGCAGCACGCGGCTCACAGCACAGGTTACCAAACCTTTCCAGGCCTCCACACGCGCCGTCCAGGAGTCCCGGTACACGACAAGGAGTGTTTTTTGGCGTGTGCAGCGCTAAGCCACCCAGTGCCCTTGTCCTGCATCGTGCGCGCGGGACCACTAAGCGCATAAACCTGTTTTTCACCTACATACTCGTTCAAACGTCGTTTTCCGGTTCTCCGCCTTGCCCGCGGGGCCTCTATTCACTAGGTCCGCGACACTCTCGGCGCCCTACGCGACCGCTTCGAGCGCCTTCGGCTGGAGGGTGGGGGCCTGCTGGTCAGCCGCCTGGCGGGGCAGCCGGGGGCAGGGACAGGAGCAGCAGGCGGCGGCGGCGGCGGTGGGAGTGGTGGCGGTGGCGGCGGCGGGCGGCGGGGCGCGAGCCCGATGGTGGTCAAGAGCGTGGTCATGTACTCTGTGGCGTGGGTTAAGAGCCAGAGCCGCATGGCCAGCACCAGCAACCAGGTGGGTTAGCGGTCGGTCATCCGCAAGGGGTGTGTGTGTGTGTGTGTTGCAAGAGTGTTGCCAAAAGCCGTGCGGTTGTGCTGTTCCGCGCAGCCTTTAAACGTCCTCCTTACGGCGAATGTGAAGGGATGTGTTGTTCCGCACCCGCAGGAGACGTTCCGCGCCGACATCCGCGGGCGGGTGGTTATGGACGTGCTGAGACAGGTGGGCGGGGAGGGACGTGCGTGCTATGGTACGGAATACGGAACGATGCCGGTGTAAGATACTGTTGCCGTGTACCAGATGCGTGGATGGCCCCGTTAAGTCGTGCGACAGGCAGGCCGAAGCACCGCAAGCCCGTCAGCTTGTCAGCAGCAGAGCCGTGCACATTCCAATAAAAGGGTCATCGAGATCCCCGTTGCCCGCAAGGAGCCGTCCAGCTGTATGCGGCCCACACCAGTACGCCTCCTCCTTTGCCTCCGCACGTCCCACGCCCATACCCCCGCCCTTTCCGCCTCCTTCCACTGCACCCACACACCCCTTTGTGCTCCCAGGTGCTGACTGGCCAGTCCCTAGCCACCTTCAGCTTGGTGGACTGCTGCCAGTCGCTCCTGGGGGAGACCCTGGAGGTGCTCAGCCCCACAGCCCTGTTCCGCCTGTGGGAGCAGGCCCGGGGCCAGGCCCCTCCACCACCGCCTGCGACGCCAGGTGCCGGCCGTGCCCTGCTAGGGAGAAGCCAGGCTGGGGCTGGGGGTATGGGGAGTGGGGCCGGGAGCGGGAGCGGGAGCGGGAGCGGGAGCGGGAGCGGGAGCGGGAGCGGGAGCGGGAGCGGGAGCGGGAGCGGGAGCGGGGTTGGAACGGCGGCGGCGGCGGCGGTGGCGCGGCTGGTGTCGTACATTGTACGGCGAGTGGACGTGGTCGTACGGCTGCTGGCGCGCCTGGCGACGCTGCCCGAGGCGCTGGAGATGGCGCGGGTGACGGGGCTGACGCTGCCGCAGGTGGGCGCCGGCGCGAGCCTGTTCCACATGACTTGTTGTACGGTAACTTGGCACTACACTCCACTCCACTTGACACTCCATTGACGCTGCCCCATGTGAGATGTTGTGTAGCGGTGCAGCTGCGGTATGGACGGAAGCACAGCGCAAAGAAGAAATACGTTTAGTGCAACTCCTGTAGAAGCTACTGCAAGTGCGCATGTTCAGAATGCGTTGAGCCGGTTGACGGTCTGTGGTTCACGTACACGGCGCAGGTGATGTACAACGCCCAGATGATCCGGACGTGGAGCCTGCTGCATCGCAACGCGCACAGGCAGAAGTGAGTGCGAGGGTGGTTCACGCAGCGCCCTGTGCGCTGGCCGGCCACCGCCGTCAAATTGGCGTGTAAGCGTGCAGGTAACACTGCATCCCTGACATGCATGGTTTTCGCCGCTTATATGGCGCCCCACCATGCACCCATACACACTCATACACACCAGGTGCTAGACTTGCTACTTGCTTCGAACCTGTAACTAGTAATGCCTTTTGATATGCTACTGTGACCCCGCAACTGCGTTCGTATACACACTCATCAAGACCCGTCAATGCGCTGCTGCAATGAGCCAGCTGTGCTATTGCACACCTGTCGGCACTCTCTCACACGTCCGATACGCGGGCCCCTGCGCCCTGTAGCTACATAAACTTTGCATCTGCCTCATTGCGTCGCGCCATGTCCCTTTTCTGCGCACTTCACGCAGCTACATCATTGGCGGGCGTCTGGAGGGCGGCAACCTGGTGGAGAGCCCCTACCTCATGCACCCCATAGAGAACCGCACGGCAGGCGAGTAGTATACAGTAGCTTGCCTGGAAGTCCCGGTACTGTCTTACAATGGTCTCATTGGCACGTGGTGGGTGGTGCCTCACTGGGACCTCATGCACCCCGGTGAGAACCGCACGGCAGGCGAGTAGTATACAGTAGCTTGCCTGGAACTGCCGGTGCTGTCATACAAAGGTCTTATTGGCACGTGGTAGGTGGTGCCTCACTGGGACCTCATGCACCCCGGTGAGAACCGTCCGGCAGGCGGGCAGCGGCGCAGAGTCGGGAACCCAGCAGCCGCATTGTACCACCTTGCTGCTTGGATGCATGGCATTCACCCTACGTGTGCAGGGTGCCGCTTAACCCACGCAGCTTCTTCCCCGCGGTCACGCCCGCTACAGAGCCTTGCATCGGTTGAGCAACCCACAAGCCCCACGCAGCACACACGCGCCCTCCTGCAACTCTCTGCTTCAGCACAGTCCAGTTCCTTGCATCAGTCAAACTTGACCACGTGGCGTAGTGCCTGCCGTACTACCCGTCGCACTGCCGTACATGCAGGCCTGTACCGCACGCCCGTGGCCACGCTGGACTTTGCGTCGCTGTACCCCTCGCTGTACCGCGCGCACAACCTGTGCTACACCACGCTGCTGCACCCCGACGATGTAAGGACGTGGGCAGGGAGCGATGCAACTGGACGCCCGCGGGGCACGCCTTCGTGAAAGACGAGGTGCGAGGGAGGTCATGGGAGGGGTCGGCATGGCCAGGGCGGACCTAGTATCGGCTGTGGGCTGCGGGTCAAAGGGCAGGGAGCGCTGCAACTGGATGCCCGCGGGCCACGCGTTTGTGAAGGATGAGGTACGGGGGAGGTCGGTTCAGCGAGTAGGGGTGGGAATGGCCAGGGTGAACTGGGTGCTGTCTGTGGGCTACGAGTCAATGGGCAGAGAGCGCTGCAGCGGGACGCCCTTGGGCCCTGCTTTTGTGACGCACGAGGCGCGGGCGAAAGGAGGGGCGGGGGAACAAGAAAGCAGTAACGCGGGGGGGGGGGCGGGGTGGGCAACTGCGGGGCGGGGTGGGTGGAGCAAGGGTGGCGGAGGGGCCTGGTGTTGCTTCACACTGAGGTTGTGCGGGGTGGTGGTAGGAAGGAACAGGTGCAACTGGACGGCCTCGGGCCATGGCTGGTGGGTGAAGCGCCAGGTGGGTTGGGATGACGGGACAGGATAGGGAAGGAAGGGCCATGGGTGGGCCATGGGTGGCTTATCTGGGCCTGCCAAGCCTGGTGAGGGGCACATGCGTCACCCGCAGTCATTGGAACTGGGCGCACTCGGGCTTCAGACCGCACGGCTGTGCTAAAAGCTGACTCGAAGCTGCGGTCGCAGGTGGGTCGCGCCTTGACGTTGGCGTGTGGGAGCACAGCCGGCGGAGCCACAAGCTGAGAAACTGAATGTCGAGAAACTGAATGCCCAGTTGGAGCACAGGTGGCTTCAAAGACACAAGAAGATCACTGTTTCTCGCCCTGCAGCCGGCGGCCAAGGGCGACGCAACTTCACAAGGCGGAGCTCATGGCTGCGGCCAGACTCTTCACTGCAGGCGTTTTCAATGCCCGTTCTTTCCTGGATGGGTCCACCAGGGTTGATGCTTGCGTGCCGAAGGCGTTCATTTGGGGCCAGTTCCTCCCCAGGTACTTTGGTCCACAAGTGAATGCCTTGGCATGCAAGCATCAAGTGTGTTTACCCTGGTGGACCCACCCAGGAAGGAGCGGGTCTTAACGATGCCTGCTGTGTACAGCACAGCCGAAGCGATGAGCTCCGCCTTGTGAAGAGCGTCGCCCTTGGCCGCCGGCTGCATGGCAAAATGCAGCGACTCTTCCGTCTTAGCATTTCACATTTGACATTTTGTGTTACATTCCAGGCGGTGTGGCCCACCAATAATGTATGGGGGAGCACAGACGCAGTAGGGCAGGGGAGGGCGCGGGCGGGGGTGGGACAGCGGTTGCGTGTTCAGGGCATTGTTGTGGTGGTGAGGGGGTGGTGCGCCAGCCCTCAATCAGTGAACACGGGGGGCTCAGGGCAAACCTTTTGGTGCAGCACCAAGTGTGCGATAAGGGAGAGGGGTGCCCACTGCTGTCCGTAGGGCGGGGTTGAAAGGAGCAGAGGGGGAGAAGGGGCCTGATGTGTGTCGTTGGCCACAAGGCAGCATTAGGTACATACGGGAAAGGAGGAGGGAGGGTGGAGCGGATATGGTGTGTACGGTACGCTCGTTGTGGGCAATGTGTGATGGTGACAGGTCTGCGTCCGGTTGTGCCACACACCTCACCTCCGAGGTGACCGAGGACCTGATGGACCGTGCGTTGGGGATGTAGTACTGTCGGTAGTGTACGGATTGGGCATGGGGCGGGGTACACCGGGGTACCGTACAGCGTACACCATGTGTTTTGCCGGTACCTTGCGGCCCCAACAACGCTCCTCTGCAGGTGCGCGCCGGCCTCCCGCCCTCGATCCTGTCGCACGCGTGCCCAACCGCACTATAACTTGCCTTGTGTGCGTGTGTATTGGCACCCAGCACACCTGTGTGTATTCACGTCCCCCTGCCTGCAGGTGCGCCCCGGCATCCTGCCCTCCATCCTGGCCGCCCTCATGACCGCCCGCACTGTCTGGTGCATGTGTATTGCACCCAGCACACCTGTGTGTATCAACGTCCCCCTGCCTGCAGGTGCGCCCCGGCATCCTGCCCTCCATCCTGGCCGCCCTCATGACCGCCCGCGCCGCCACCCGCGCCGCCCTGAAGGCGGCACCCAAGGGCGACGCGGCGGCTGTCGCGGTGCTAGACTCCCGACAGAAGGCACTCAAGCTAACCGCCAACGCATTGTACGGCTTCACAGGTAAGGCCGCACAGGAACAACAGCTGAGGTTTCGTACATTGCGGACGTAGACTCACAATGACTGCACGCAGGCGCTGGGACATTTGTACCATGCTGTGTCGGTTGACAGTGCGTAGTAAGTACCCGCTGCTTCTCGATTGCATCTGCAGGCGCCGGGGCCTCTCCCCTGCAGTGTCCTCCCCTGGCCGACAGCTGCCTGGCGCTGGGGGCGGCGGCGTGCCGTACAGCCATAGCCATGGTGGCGGAGGCGGTGGCGGCGGGCAGGCTGGCGGCGGCGGCGGAGGCAGAGGCGGCGGCGGCCAAGGGGGCGGCGGCGGCGGGAGGGTTCCGCGCGGCGGCGGAGGGCGCGCGGGTCATCTACGCGCAGACAGACAGCCTGTTCGTGCACTTTCCAAAGTAAGACGGTGTGAACGGCATGTTGTGAACCGGCATGCCAGGAAGCTTGGGTTTAGCGATTAACGATCTAGGGAAAAGCGTAGGTAAAAGCTGTGCAACAGGAGCCTAAAGTACGGCACGAGATAGGGACTGGGCAGCTGCTGTAACCTTGTGCTCATAACCACATCACACAATACACGCAGTTGTTGACAACCTGAGCGTACCAATAAGTTTTTGTGGACTGCCGCTGAGCTTACCAATGCGCTCCACCCGCAGGGCCACCCCCCTGCAGGCGGTCACGCTGGGAAAGGCGGTGAGCGCTGGTGCGGGGACCAAGCGGAAAGCATGGTTTTTCTGTCTCAGATGCTCACCTTGTTTTCTGGCCTGTGCTGTGGGCGGCCTTCGCGTTCAAAGTGGTGCATCATGCGTTTTGGGTCTCTGCTGCACGCCTGAAGCTCCGGCCTGTGCTGCAGGCGGCAAGAGCGCTTACGCCTTTGCGCGACATCCTTGGGGCTATCACGCCCAGCACAGGTTGCCGTCGTGCGCTTGCTGTTGTATACACCGCGCTCCTGCACCCCCGTGCATGCCTCCGGTAGGCTAAAACCAATCTGCCTGCCCTGCCTCCTTCGCTCCCCCGGCCCCACCCCGCAGGCCGCCTCCCTGGTCACGTCCGCCATGCCGCACCCCATGGAGCTCAAGTACGAGAAGGTCATGGCGCCGTGAGTCATACTGCCGTACCGTGATGCCGTACTGCTGTACAGCACAGCGCGGGTGGCGTGGAAAGGCGTACGAAGGCCCTGTTGCACGCAGCGCGCTCAAGACACCCGCCGCAAGTGCGTGCTGTCCACCTCTTCCCCTTATGCACTCCGCTTCCTGCTTTTCCAGCCACGTTACTCACCGTCTGGTAAGACACAGCCCTGACTCTCCCACTGCCTCGCGTACTGTGCCACCTTCCGGCAGCTTCCTGCTGCTGCACGTGAACCGCTACGCGGGGCGGGCGCTGGAGACGGAGGAGGACGCGGCGGCGCCGGGGGAGCGGGGCAAGCTGCTGGTGGGTAAAGGGTGTGTATTAGCGTGAGGGTGTGTGTTAGGTTGGTGTGCAGCGAAACCGGCTGAGGGAGCGGGCCAGGCTGCGGGTGGGTGTGAGATGTGGGGATGGGCGCTAGGGCAGGTAACACGCAGTCTGTGAACGAGATTCATTGTGAACGTTGAACGATGTGTGCCACTGCTGGATGCCAGCCTGCTTTGGGCCATGGGTGCTTGTGCAACCACATCTGAAGCCACTCCATGGACACGTGCAGTCTGATGTGCCGTACACTGTGCCGTACAGGTCAAGGGCGTGCGCAGCATGTGGCGGCAATCGGCCCCCATCGTCAGCGAGGTCCTGCAGGTAGGTGGGGTGTGCGGGGCTGCGGCTTATGGGGTTGGTAGGGTTACCAGGGAACGCAGCCGAGCCGACTCCCCACAGTGCTGCATAGAAGCAGGTTGTGTGTTAATCCCCTGTACGGCGCATCCTGCTGGCGGCGCGAGAGATGAGCATACACGCAATGCTGATACGTGCCTGAAGCCCTTAACGCGCATGCGCTCCGATCCACCTGAAACACAGTGCTATGCATCCCCATGCAGGACGATGTAGCGGCAGCGCGCGTGTGATACCGATTTGTGTCTTAACACACACACCGTCATGCCCTCTCCCACACCTAATACACAGGGCTGCCTGCAGCGCATCCTGATGCAAGACGACGTGGCGGCGGCCGCTGCCTTTGCTGAGGGCCAGATCCACCGCCTGCTGAGCGGCCGCGTGGAGCTGTGTGACCTGGTCATGACGGGAGGTGGGACGAGGGACGATCTTAGTTGCGCCCACGAGCCGCATGAAGCTATAATTTATACCTGTGACAGGAGGTGAGCGAGACATTTACGCCTGCGCTTGGGGACACGTGTTGCCACCCCTCGTTTTCCCTGTGTTCATTCCCTCGAACCACCTCGCCCCTCCCTTGGCCCATGGCAGGCCTGTGGCGCATCACCGGGGAGCAGGTGGCGGCAGCTGCAGCAGCAGGTGCGTACGGCGGAACAGTACGACACGAGTGGGAACGGCAGTACGGCATGCTGGCAGGCATTGGGCACCAACTGCGCCCAGATACGGTGCACGGATACCGGTAGCTTGTTGCGCACAATGTCCACTACCTCGGCAACTGCACCCGCCACTTGTCTGCACGCACGTATTTTTGACGTGTCGGTACCCAAGCTCGAATGTGCATGTGCTGTTTCCCCGAATGCAGCCGAGGAAGGTGGCGGCCCTGCCTCTGCTGCCCCTCTGCCCCTGGTGATGATGTAGAGTTTCGCTGTAACTACAATACCGGTACCGTGTATGACATGTTGTTCTCCCAACTACAGACGAAGACGGCGCCGCCTCTGCCTCTGCCGCTGCCCCCGCCGACGATGTGGAGGTGCGGGGGCCGCACGCCCACCTGGCTGTGCGGCTGAGCGGCCGGGACCCGGGGCGGCGCTTCGTGCTGGGGGAGCGGCTGAGCTACGTGCTGCTGGCGGGGGCGAGGCTGCAGGTGGGTGTGTTGTGGATGCGGTGCGGGAAGTAGGCAAATTATGCCTTAAAGCAGTTACAAGCAGGCGGGGGCGAGGCTGCAGGTGGGTGTGTGCATAAGCAGCAGGATGTGTGCCAGCGCTTGGGTTCAAGAGGGCTAAGCGTGCTGGGGGGTGCTGGAGGATCGTGCTTGAGTACCTGTCGTTTGGCGGGGGCGAGGCTGCAGGTGAGTGGAGAGGACGTGTGTTAGCTTCATGCTGCCAGGCCCGCGACGTGAGTGCAAGATTCGACGTGACCGCGGGCCCGCGCAAAGCCGAACCAACCGCCTGAGCAGGCTGGAGGCCCTAGCGCACAGACGGCCGGACACCTTGAAGCAATCCAGTGTTGGTGTGCTACATTCAACTGCCGTACTGTTGCCCACGTTACTGCTGGCTGCGCATTCCTCCGCAGGATGAGGCGGCAGAGGATCCTCTGGCCACCACGGGTTACAAGCCGGGCACATTAGAGCAACGTGATACTGCGCTTGATGTCGTACTATTTGATGTCGTACTGTCGTCCACGTTCCCGGTACTGCTGTCCGCACGCCCTTCCGCAGGACGAGGCGGCGGAGGACCTGGCGGCAGTACAGCGCGGCGCGGGGGCCGATCTGCAGCTGTACTGGCGGAACAAGCTCATGGTGGGTTGGAGGACGCATTGTGTGGATTGAAGGTCAAGGCTCGGTGCACGGCTGTTGGTTGCCAGTGAGCTGCGTACAGTCGTTCCTTGGTTGCTTTGCACCCTTGTGGGCCGTCGGGCGCCTTCCTGGTACCTATGAACAACCGGGCTGCCTTTGTACCAGTATGCGTGCGTTGTGAACAACTGCAATGCAACTAATTTCCTACCTGTGTCCCTGTCCCTGTCCCCGCCCCCCCCCCCAAACTCGCAGCCACCTCTCAAGGAGCTGATGTCCCCCTGCCTGTCGCCCTCAGCGCTCTCGGTGGGTGTGTGGGGCTTGTGGTCCAGGGATGCCGGGTGCAGGAGAGACCACTTCGCTGATTGGGGACATGGACGCACAGATGTGTGCGCGGCCTATATTTCCGCGAGCCATAGGTGTTGCACCTACCGTAGTGTAGCGGATACCGGTACCACACACCACTGTCAATGCCACATGGTCGGCAGGTCGGTGGGTGCAGGGGTGCGGGGTGAGGACCTCCCTTGGCTGTCTGGGCACATGGACTCTAGGCGCTTTGTTCATTGCAGTATCAGCAACCGGGTGCTCGTGTCTGGTATCACACCGTGCCCTATCTCCACATGACGTGCTAGCAGCAGCATTTTGCAGAGCAGACGAGCCATTGTTCAGTCCTCCTGAAGTAATTTACCATGCGAAGCAACTGGGCAGCTGTACATGCCCAAGTTTGACCAGTATGCCCACCTCGTACTTGGCTGCCCGCCTGCAGAACCTCATGTCTGGCCCACACACGATGGTCCGTGTGGACGTGCTGGAGCAGCAGCAGCAGCAGCAACAGGAGGAGCCTGGGAGCCATGGCAGCGGCGGCGGCAGCGGCAACAACGGCAACGGCGGGGGTGCGGGCAGTGCTGCAGCTGGCTTCGGCAGCCCTAGTCGGGCTGCTGGCGGCGGCGTGCGCGGCCCTGCGCCCGCCAGCCCGCGCACACCGGTCAAGGGCGGTGGGAGGGGCCGGGCGGGGGCGACACCAAAGTCGCCTCCAAGCGCGGGCAAGGTGAGGCGTTGGGCAACTGGGAGACGGGGCTCTAGCACCTGCTCGGTGGCGCCACACACCTGTCGCATGGCACACTAAGACATGTGTCTGCGCCATGTGCCTACATGCATCAGCTGTCAACCGTGAGTTGCACCGAGCGTTAGGCAGGCGGCGCGGCGGGTTACCTGACATGGCCCCTCCGCACACACCCTTGTTCCGCACCCTCAGGGCGGCCGCGGAGCCACCTCCCCGTTGTCCGGCGGGCGGCAGAGCGGCCTGGGCCAGTTCTTCAGGCAGACCGCAAAGTGCCTGTCGTGCAAGCAGGTGGGCGCACGTGGCTGCTGCAACGGGGGCGCCGCTACGATTGACGCATGCGGCGCGCTCATCAAGTCAACCTCGGCCACCACAGCCAAGTACATGCCGTACGACATCTTCCACAATTTTAAAATTGTTATAATCAATGTTTAAGCCATTATTTGTTCTTTTGAGCTCTTTTCTTGTCTGTTTTGCCTGCACCTGGCTGTGCTTGCCGTGCTTGACTCGAGGGTTTGTCATGCGTCAGTCGTAGTTGCCTGGCGCAAAAGATGCATGCAACATCAAAGCTGTGTTGCGTGTGACGGCATGCACCGCAGGCCCTCCCCCAGCAGCCGTCGGCTGCAGACGCCCCTGGACTGTGCGCCAACTGCCGCAAGGAGCCAGACAAGTGGGTGCCGCGTTCATAGCGTGGTGTGTGGCTGTGTAGCGTGGTGTGTAGACACGTGGGTGCGTGGGTTCGTAGCTCGGCGTCGTGGGAACGAATGGCCGGTGCACCTGGTCTAGCTACTGCTTACATTGTTCTAAGCTGCTATTAAGTATGTAGGTGCGACTGCTTGATGTTACACAGAAATCAACGAAGGTTGCTGTTGCTTGACCACTGCAGATGGCCCTACGTGTAACTGACCCAGCTGGCAGAGAAGAACGCCGCTGCGGCGGTGTTCCTTTAGTACGGTACAACAGTTGTGATTGAATTTCACAACGTATTCCACCCGTATTTCCCACCCCTCAGGTGGCCCTCCGTGCACCTGTCCCAGCTGGCGGAGGAGAACGCCGCCGCGGTGCAGCTGGCCAGCGCGCACAGCACCTGCCTGGCGTGCCACTCGGGGGGGCACCTGGGGGAGGTGCTGTGCGAGAACGGGGAGTGCAGGGCGCTGTACGGCAGGCTGGGGGCGGCGAGGCGGCTGGCGGCGGCGGTGCAGCGGCTGGGACGCATGGATCTGTGCGAACCGTGGTAGCGTTTGACCTGTTGGATAACCACTAGCACCCAGGCAGTTGCAACCGGTGGGCTGCGAGAATGTACCAAGTTTGGAAGCTATGTGAAAGGGGCGGCGCAGGGGCACCACGGGCCAAGGACGCTGCAGGAAGCAGGTGTGCCCAAGCCGGCAGTATCGCCTCAGGGTCGCGCAGGATTCGGTTGTTTGAGACTGGCATGCGCGTTGTGCGAGCCGCGGTTGGGGCGTGTTGATGTTTGGTGCGGCTCACCGGTATGGTCGTACGAATAGCATGCGTTCAGATCAAACGCGTTATGACCGTTGTGACAGTGTCAAGCTCATGGTCAGACAGGCAGGATTGCACGCTTTCGATGGGTATGCTCAGGTATGCTGTGGGGCAAGCGGCGAGGGCAAGGCCTGGTCAACTGTCGTGTCTTGTCGCGTTTCAGGGGAGCTCCCCTGGTCACGTTTCTGCTACACGAACTGCGAAGTGCTACGCTGCGTAGCAGATAAAGGTACCGGAGACACCTCGTTTGCAAGCAACGGGGCGGGCTTCAATGACCTGTTCCGTAATGTAACAACGATAAACTACGGTCACGTGTGAGTGTACTGTGTATGAACAAGAAACGAGCGACGAGCACGTCCCTCTCGACGGCTGAAGGCCCCCCTGCATTAGGGTACACGCTCGAGCTACGCGATGTCCGATCTCGGCCTCACCTCATGATTCGGCCTCGGAACAGGCAACGTTCGCCACAACATCTATTGTATGTACTACGAAACGCTCTATAAACTGAGGTCACGTTCTTGGGTACCGAGCAGAAACCACACATGCAAGCATCCGCACCAGGGACTCCTTCCGAGGACCACAGGCCGGCCAACACACAAGGATTTTTCTACCACTTCCCAACATAGCAGCTTATCCTGAATGGACATGCCCACACACATGTACCGGTTTGCCACGTGCTGGCGGCCTCAAGCCGCTTGGACACGCGGGGCCATGACAACGATCGCCCCAACCCAGCCCCTGACCCAAGCCAAGGGGCATCATGGTGACGCTCGATAGCCCATAAAGCAGCAACAGCAGCATCCTAGTGCGTCACTCCAAAATCGTTGCTCGAGTGATTGCCACACTACTGTTCCTGCACGTATCTCATAGCACCCACCCACCTCCTGCCACCTCGCCCACTCTCTATAGCCAGGTGAGTAAAAGTGCCCGTTGTTTGCGTTCTCCAATCTCCTGTCGCCGACCGCGCTCTCCACGTGCCGACTGCGTTCCAGTTATGCCACATTGCTGTCCGCGGCTCCATGAAAACTGCAAATACCGCCTGCGCTGTCCTCATTGTCCCCAACGCTGCAACACCCACAAATCCCGTCACGCCTGCTGCTGTCTTGACAACAACTCCTTGACCTCGTTGGTCAGCTTCAGCAACTGCACATTTGTCGGCAAGCAAAGGGTGAGAGCTGTATACGCAGCGTGACGTCTGTGCAGCCTGCAAATACCTGCGTACCTGTGCCTGCATGCTGCCGTTTATGGTCTTCTGGCGGGCCAGTTGGGTGCGCAGGTCCTTGACCTGGGACTCCAGCTCTTTGACCAGGGACTCCAGGTTCCCGCTCTCGGACTTCATGCTGCCGACCTGGGTGCTCAGGTTCCCGACGTGGGACTGCAGGTTCCCAACCGTCGAGGTCACGTCCCCGAACTGCGCCTCGACCTCGGAGCCCACGACATCAAACTCATGTGCCATCTGCACAACATCGTACAGCCAGGATGTGAATCGGAAGACACTCAGCATGGGACTAGTGCCCTTTGCCAGGTTGCTCACCGTGTCGGAAATGCTCCAGCACCGCTTGATCTCCTGCTTGTGCACGGTCACGGCGATGACCGTGAAGCACAGCGCCGTGACCGCGAGGTGAGGGCTGCTGACCGTCCAAACGGAGAACACCTTGCACCCGCTCGTCTTCACGAAATGCACCGTCTGCAAGATCGTAAAGGCGGACCCGTGATTAGGAGCTTTGTTGGGAGGTGTTGGTTGGGATGCATAAATGGCTCGGGCTGGGCTCGCTGTTTGCTTATGGCAAGTACCGAGCTAAGAGCAGCGACAATGGCATACACGCGACCGTTGTCCTTGCAGAATCTGCAAGCGCGGATGCATGCTACATGCAGAACCAGTTCGCCATGTGGGCCTTCACCAGGCAACTTCAAGTAAAATTGCCAAGGAACCCACCATGATCCCCACGGAATGTAGCAGGTAGGCAGCGGCCAGGACCACCAGGACTGTGAACGGTAGTGCACTCCGCCAGCCCCCGGCAGCCTTCGCGTCGGGGCTGCTCGACGGCGACACCAGCGCGCTGCAGGTGACGACCGGTTTGCTGCAGCTGCCCTGCCGCTTAGCCCGCTGTGCACGGCTGAGGCGGAAACAAGCGGTGCGCGCTGCCCCGATTGCTACGGACTGCAGTCTGTGCTGGCTAGGAGGCGGCTTTGGTGCAACGCTCAATCTATGGCCATCCATTGCGAGCACTTATTGTGGCCAAGAAGTGAAAGCTTTGTGTCAAGGTGCCAGGTAACTCCAGGTAACAACAGCTCACGCTCTTTCAAATGGACTAGGGCGAGGAAGCCTGGAATTATACAATACAAAATTGGTAATTATTTATAATACAACATGCAGACACAGGAGCCCGCGAGTCGTCGCATAGGCATACTTGCATGGGGGTCACCGACACCGCGGGCGGTGTAGCCCGTGGCCATGACCACCGCACCGCGACACCGCCCCTGCATGCGCGCGCATGGTCATACTGCTTGCATGATTCGACACGACACCGCCCGCGACACCGCGACACCGGGGCTCTGCGCGACACAGCCCGCGATCATGCTCACTACAAACACAACTCGGTTATTTGTTATCGACCGCCTTGGACGCTCACAAGTGTTCCTCCTGTAACACCTGAGTCAGTCTAGCAACAGCCAGGCCAAGCCGCAGGAGCGCGTGCTCCTCGGCTCAGCATGGCGCGACGCCTGGGCGCGAGCTGTGCTTTTGTTCGGCGCGGAACAGCGCTGTCCTTGTCAAAATCTCGCATCTGTCCTGGTATGCATATCGATTTGTCTGCTTAAGGGCTGACAGCTCATCGCATGTTCCTTTGTTCGGTCCGCTCAGTACTGGCAGCGAACTGCAAGCTTCCCGGGACCAATGCAAACGTCTGCCACGGCGGACAGTTGCGTTCCGGGCTACGTAGCAGAAGGGTTGGTTGTTCTGCCATCGCCTTCTGTGTGGACGATTGCACTCAAAAGTGCCTTGTAGGCTGGGAGTGCAGGGTAGCGCAGGGTACAGGCTGGGCGTGCAGGGGGCGTGGGAGACAGGCTGGGGGTATGGGGCGGAGCAAGGTACAGGATGGGGGTGTGGGAAGGCATGGGGTACAGGCTGGGGGTGTGGGAAGGCCCAGGTACAGGCTGGGGGCGTGGGGAGCCTGTACCCTGGGCCTCCCCACACCCCCAGCCTGTACCCTGGGCCTTCCCACACCCCCAGCCTGTACCCCATGCCTCCCCACGCCCCAGCCTGTACCCCATGCCTCCCCACGCCCCCAGCCTGTACCCTGGGCCTTCCCACACCCCCAGCCTGTACCCTGGGCCTTCCCACACCCCCAGCCTGTACCCCATGCCTCCCCACGCCCCCAGCCTGTACCCCATGCCTCCCCACGCCCCCAGCCTGTACCCTGGGCCTTCCCACACCCCCAGCCTGTACCCTGGGCCTTCCCACACCCCCAGCCTGTACCCTGGGCCTTCCCACGCCCCAGCCTGTACCCTGGGCCTTCCACACCCCCCCTGTACCCTGGGCCTTCCCACACCCCCAGCCTGTACCCTGGGCCTTCCCACACCCCAGCCTGTACCCTGGGCCTTCTCACACCCCAGCCTGTACCCTGGGCCTTCCCACACCCCAGCCTGTACCCCATGCCTCCCCACACCCCCAGCCTGTACCCTGGGCCTTCCCACACCCCCAGCCTGTACCCCATGCCTCCCCACACCCCAGCCTGTACCCTGGGCCTTCCCACGCCCCAGCCTGTACCCTGGGCCTTCCCACACCCCAGCCTGTACCCTGGGCCTTCCCACACCCCCAGCCTGTACCCTGGGCCTTCCCACACCCCCAGCCTGTACCCTGGGCCTTCCCACCCCAGCCTGTACCCTGGGCCTTCCCACGCCCCAGCCTGTACCCTGGGCCTTCCCACACCCCAGCCTGTACCCTGGGCCTTCCACACCCAGCCTGTACCCCATGCCTCCCCACGCCCCCAGCCTGTACCCCATGCCTCCCCACGCCCCCAGCCTGTACCCTGGGCCTTCCCACACCCCCAGCCTGTACCCTGGGCCTTCCCACACCCCAGCCTGTACCCTGGGCCTTCCCACACCCCCAGCCTGTACCCTGGGCCTTCCCACACCCCCAGCCTGTACCCCATGCCTCCCCACACCCCCAGCCTGTACCCTGGGCCTTCCCACGCCCCCAGCCTGTACCCTGGGCCTTCCCACGCCCCCAGCCTGTACCCTGGGCCTTCCCACACCCCCAGCCTGTACCCTGGGCCTTCCCACAGCCTGTACCCTGGGCCTTCCCACCCCCAGCCTGTACCCTGGGCCTTCCCACACCCCAGCCTGCCTGTACCCTGGGCCTTCCCACCCCCAGCCTGTACCCTGGGCCTTCCCACAGCCTGTACCCTGGGCCTTCCCACACCCCAGCCTGTACCCTGGGCCTTCCCACACCCCAGCCTGTACCCCAGGCCTCCCCACACCCAGCCTGTACCCTGGGCCTCCTCACACCCCAGCCTGTACCCTGGGCCTCCCCACACCCCCAGCCTGTACCCTGGGCCTTCCCACACCCCCAGCCTGTACCCTGGGCCTTCCCACACCCCCAGCCTGTACCCTGGGCCTTCACACCCCAGCCTGTACCCTGGGCCTTCCCACACCCCAGCCTGTACCCTGGGCCTTCCCACACCCCAGCCTGTACCCCAGGCCTCCCCACACCCCAGCCTGTACCCTGGGCCTTCCCACACCCCAGCCTGTACCCTGGGCCTCCACACCCCAGCCTGTACCCTGGGCCTCCCCACACCCCAGCCTGTACCCTGGGCCTACACCCCAGCCTGTACCCTGGGCCTTCCCACACCCCAGCCTGTACCCTGGGCCTTCCCACACCCCAGCCTGTACCCTGGGCCACACCCCAGCCTGTACCCTGGGCCTCCCCACACCCCAGCCTGTACCCTGGGCCTTCCCACCCCAGCCTGTACCCTGGGCCTTCCCACACCCCAGCCTGTACCCTGGGCCTTCCCACACCCCCAGCCTGTACCCTGGGCCTTCCCACACCCCAGCCTGTACCCCAGGCCTCCCCACACCCCAGCCTGTACCCTGGGCCTTCCCACACCCCAGCCTGTACCCTGGGCCTTCCCACACCCCAGCCTGCCCTGGGCCTTCCCAGCCTGTACCCTGGGCCTTCCCACACCCCAGCCTGTACCCTGGGCCTTCCCACACCCCAGCCTGTACCCTGGGCCTTCCCACACCCCCAGCCTGTACCCTGGGCCTTCCCACACCCCAGCCTGTACCCTGGGCCTTCCCACACCCCAGCCTGTACCCCAGGCCTCCCCACACCCCAGCCTGTACCCTGGGCCTCCTCACACCCCAGCCTGTACCCTGGGCCTCCCCCACACCCAGCCTGTACCCTGGGCCTTCCCACACCCCAGCCTGTACCCTGGGCCTTCCCACACCCCAGCCCCTGTACCCTGGGCCTCCTCACACCCAGCCTGTACCCTGGGCCTCCCCACACCCCAGCCTGTACCCTGGGCCTTCCCAGCCTGTACCCTGGGCCTTCCCACACCCCAGCCTGTACCCCAGGCCTCCCCACACCCCAGCCTGTACCCTGGGCCTTCCCACACCCCAGCCTGTACCCTGGGCCTTCCCACACCCCCAGCCTGTACCCTGGGCCTTCCCACACCCCAGCCTGTACCCTGGGCCTTCCCACACCCCAGCCTGTACCCTGGGCCTTCCCACACCCCCAGCCTGTACCCTGGGCCTTCCCACACCCCAGCCTGTACCCTGGGCCTTCCCACACCCCAGCCTGTACCCTGGGCCTTCCCACACCCCCCTGTACCCCAGGCCTTCCCACACCCCCAGCCTGTACCCTGGGCCTCCTCACACCCCCAGCCTGTACCCTGGGCCTCCCCACACCCCCAGCCTGTACCCTGGGCCTCCCCACACCCCCAGCCTGTACCCTGGGCCTTCCCACACCCCAGCCTGTACCCTGGGCCTCCTCACACCCCAGCCTGCCTGTACCCTGGGCCTTCCACACCCCAGCCTGTACCCTGGGCCTTCCCACACCCCAGCCTGTACCCTGGGCCTCCCCACCCCAGCCTGTACCCTGGGCCTTCCCACACCCCAGCCTGTACCCCATGCCGCCCCACACCCCAGCCTGTACCCTGGGCTTTCCCACGCCCCCAGCCTGTACCCTGGGCCTCCTCACACCCCCAGCCTGTACCCTGGGCCTTCCCACACCCCCAGCCTGTACCCTGGGCCTTCCCACACCCCCAGCCTGTACCCTGGGCCTTCCCACACCCCCAGCCTGTACCCTGGGCCTTCCCACACCCCAGCCTGTACCCTGGGCCTTCCCACACCCAGCCTGTACCCTGGGCCTTCCCACACCCCAGCCTGTACCCTGGGCCTTCCCACACCCCCAGCCTGTATCCTGGGCCTTCCCACGCCCCCAGCCTGTACCCTGGGCCTTCCCACGCCCCCAGCCTGTTTCCTGGGCCTCCCCACACCCCCAGCCTGTACCCTGGGCCTTCCCACACCCCCAGCCTGTACCCTGGGCCTTCCCACACCCCAGCCTGTACCCTGGGCCTTCCCACACCCCAGCCTGTACCCTGGGCCTTCCCACGCCCCCAGCCTGTACCCTGGGCCTTCCCACACCCCCAGCCTGTACCCCATGCCTCCCCACACCCCCAGCCTGTACCCTGGGCCTTCCCACACCCCCAGCCTGTACCCTGGGCCTTCCCACGCCCCCAGCCTGTACCCTGGGCCTCCTCACACGCCCAGCCTGTACCCCATGCCTCCCACACCCCCAGCCTGTACCCTGGGCCTCCCCACACCCCAGCCTGTACCCTGGGCCTTCCCACACCCAGCCTGTACCCCAGGCCTCCCCCACCCCAGCCTGTACCCTGGGCCTTCCCACACCCCAGCCTGTACCCTGGGCCTTCCCACACCCCAGCCTGTACCCTGGGCCTTCCCACACCCCAGCCTGTACCCCATGCCTTCTCACACCCCAGCCTGTACCCCAGGCCTCCCCACACCCCCAGCCTGTACCCTGGGCCTTCTCACACCCCCAGCCTGTACCCTGGGCCTTCCCACACCCCCAGCCTGTACCCTGGGCCTTCCCACACCCCCAGCCTGTATCCTGGGCCTTCCCACACCCCCAGCCTGTACCCTGGGCCTTCCCACACCCCCAGCCTGTACCCTGGGCCTTCCCACACCCCAGCCTGTACCCTGGGCCTTCCCACGCCCCCAGCCTGTATCCTGGGCCTTCCCACACCCCCAGCCTGTACCCCATGCCTCCCCACACCCCCAGCCTGTACCCTGGGCCTTCCCACACCCCCAGCCTGTACCCCATGCCTTCTCACACCCCCAGCCTGTACCCCAGGCCTCCCCACACCCCCAGCCTGTACCCTGGGCCTTCTCACACCCCAGCCTGTACCCTGGGCCTTCCCACACCCCAGCCTGTACCCTGGGCCTTCCCACACCCCAGCCTGTATCCTGGGCCTTCCCACACCCCAGCCTGTACCCTGGGCCTTCCCACACCCCCAGCCTGTACCCTGGGCCTTCCCACACCCCCAGCCTGTACCCTGGGCCTTCCCACGCCCCCAGCCTGTATCCTGGGCCTTCCCACACCCCAGCCTGTACCCTGGGCCTTCCCACACCCCCAGCCTGTACCCTGGGCCTTCCCACACCCCAGCCTGTATCCTGGGCCTTCCCACACCCCAGCCTGTACCCTGGGCCTTCCACGCCCCAGCCTGTACCCTGGGCCTTCCCACGCCCCAGCCTGTACCCTGGGCCTTCCCACACGCCCAGCCTGTACCCCATGCCTCCACACCCCCAGCCTGTACCCTGGGCCTCCCCCACACCCCAGCCTGTACCCTGGGCCTTCCACACCCCAGCCTGTACCCCAGGCCTCCCCACACCCCAGCCTGTACCCTGGGCCTTCCCACACCCCAGCCTGTACCCTGGGCCTTCCCACACCCCAGCCTGTACCCTGGGCCTTCCCACACCCCAGCCTGTACCCCATGCCTTCTCACACCCCAGCCTGTACCCCAGGCCTCCCCACACCAGCCTGTACCCTGGGCCTTCTCACACCCCAGCCTGTACCCTGGGCCTTCCCAGCCTGTACCCTGGGCCTTCCCACACCCCAGCCTGTATCCTGGGCCTTCCCACACCCCAGCCTGTACCCTGGGCCTTCCCACACCCAGCCTGTACCCTGGGCCTTCCCACACCCCAGCCTGTACCCTGGGCCTTCCCACGCCCCAGCCTGTATCCTGGGCCTTCCCACACCCCAGCCTGTACCCCATGCCTCCCCACACCCCAGCCTGTACCCTGGGCCTTCCCACACCCAGCCTGTACCCCATGCCTTCTCACACCCCAGCCTGTACCCCAGGCCTCCCCACACCCAGCCTGTACCCTGGGCCTTCTCACACCCCAGCCTGTACCCTGGGCCTTCCCACACCCCAGCCTGTACCCTGGGCCTTCCACACCCCAGCCTGTATCCTGGGCCTTCCCACACCCCAGCCTGTACCCTGGGCCTTCCCACACCCAGCCTGTACCCTGGGCCTTCCCACACCCCAGCCTGTACCCTGGGCCTTCCCACGCCCCAGCCTGTATCCTGGGCCTTCCCACACCCCAGCCTGTACCCTGGGCCTTCCCACACCCCCAGCCTGTACCCTGGGCCTTCCCACACCCCCAGCCTGTATCCTGGGCCTTCCCACACCCCCAGCCTGTACCCTGGGCCTTCCCACGCCCCCAGCCTGTACCCTGGGCCTTCCCACGCCCCCAGCCTGTACCCTGGGCCTTCCCACACGCCCAGCCTGTACCCCATGCCTCCCCACACCCCCAGCCTGTACCCTGGGCCTTCCCACACCCAGCCTGTACCCCATGCCTCCCCACACCCCAGCCTGTACCCTGGGCCTTCCACGCCCCAGCCTGTACCCTGGGCCTTCCCACACCCCAGCCTGTACCCTGGGCCTTCCCACACCCCAAGCCTGTACCCTGGGCCTTCCCACGCCCCAGCCTGTACCCTGGGCCTCCTCACACGCCCAGCCTGTACCCCATGCCTCCCCACACCCCCAGCCTGTACCCTGGGCCTTCCCACACCCCCAGCCTGTACCCCATGCCTCCCCACACCCCCAGCCTGTACCCTGGGCCTTCCCACACCCCCAGCCTGTACCCTGGGCCTTCCCACACCCCAGCCTGTACCCCATGCCTCCCCACACCCCAGCCTGTACCCTGGGCCTTCCACGCCCCAGCCTGTACCCTGGGCCTTCCCACCCCCAGCCTGTACCCCTGGGCCTTCCCACACCCCAGCCTGTACCCTGGGCCTTCCACGCCCCAGCCTGTACCCTGGGCCTCCTCACACCCCAGCCTGTACCCCATGCCTCCCCACGCCCCCAGCCTGTACCCTGGGCCTTCCCACACCCCCAGCCTGTAACTTGGGCCTTCCCACACCCCCAGCCTGTACCCTGGGCCTTCCCACACCCCAGCCTGTAACTTGGCCTCCCCACACCCCAGCCTGTACCCTGGGCCTTCCCACACCCCAGCCTGTACCCTGGGCCTCCTCACACCCCAGCCTGTACCCTGGGCCTCCTCACACCCCAGCCTGTACCCTGGGCCTTCCCACACCCCAGCCTGTACCCTGGGCCTTCCCACGCCCCAGCCTGTACCCTGGGCCTTCCCACACCCCAGCCTGTACCCTGGGCCTTCCCACACCCCAGCCTGTACCCTGGGCCTTCCCACACCCCAGCCTGTACCCCATGCCTCCCCACACCCCCAGCCTGTACCCCGTGCCTCCTCCACACCCCAGCCTGTACCCCATGCCTCCCCACACCCCAGCCTGTACCCCGTGCCTCCTCACACCCCCCAGCCTGTACCCTGGGCCTCCCCACACCCCAGCCTGTACCCTGGGCCTTCCCACACCCCAGCCTGTACCCTGGGCCTCCTCACACCCCCAGCCTGTACCCTGGGCCTCCTCACACCCCAGCCTGTACCCTGGGCCTTCCCACCCCCAGCCTGTACCCTGGGCCTTCCCACACCCCAGCCTGTACCCTGGGCCTTCCCACACCCCAGCCTGTACCCTGGGCCTCCTCACACCCCAGCCTGTACCCTGGGCCTTCCCACACCCAGCCTGTACCCTGGGCCTCCTCACACCCCAGCCTGTACCCTGGGCCTTCCCACACCCCAGCCTGTACCCTGGGCCTTCCCACGCCCAGCCTGTACCCTGGGCCTTCCCACACCCCAGCCTGTACCCTGGGCCTTCCCACACCCCAGCCTGTACCCTGGGCCTCCTCACACCCAGCCTGTACCCTGGGCCTTCCCACACCCCAGCCTGTACCCTGGGCCTCCTCACACCCCCAGCCTGTACCCTGGGCCTTCCCACACCCCAGCCTGTACCCTGGGCCTTCCCACACCCCAGCCTGTACCCTGGGCCTTCCCACACCCCAGCCTGTGCTCTGGGCCTCCCACACCCCAGCCTGTACCCTGGGCCTCCTCACACCCAGCCTGTACCCTGGGCCTTCCACACACCCCAGCCTGTACCCTGGGCCTTCCCACACCCCAGCCTGTACCCTGGGCCTTCACACCCCAGCCTGTACCCTGGGCCTCCTCACACCCCAGCCTGTACCCTGGGCCTCCTCACACCCAGCCTGTACCCTGGGCCTCCTCACACCCATGGGCCTTCCCACACAGCCCAGCCTGTCCCTCACCTCCTGCAATGTACCCTGGGCCTCCTCACACCCCAGCCTGTTGCCCTGGGCCTCCCCACACCCCAGCCTGTACCCTGGGCCTCCTCACACCCCAGCCTGTACCCTGGGCCTCCTCACACCCCAGCCTGTACCCTGGGCCTCCTCACACCCCAGCCTGTACCCTGGGCCTTCCCACACCCCAGCCTGTACCCTGGGCCTCCTCACACCCCAGCCTGTACCTGGGCCTTCCCACACCCCAGCCTGTACCCTGGGCCTTCCACGCCCCCAGCCTGTACCCTGGGCCTTCCCACACCCCCAGCCTGTACCCTGGGCCTTCCCACACCCCAGCCTGTACCCTGGGCCTCCTCACACCCCCAGCCTGTACCCTGGGCCTTCCCACACCCCCAGCCTGTACCTGGGCCTCCTCACACCCCAGCCTGTACCCTGGGCCTTCCCACACCCCAGCCTGTACCCTGGGCCTTCCCACCCCAGCCTGTACCCTGGGCCTTCCCACACCCAGCCTGTACTCTGGGCCTTCCCACACCCCCAGCCTGTACCCTGGGCCTCCTCACACCCCCAGCCTGTACCCTGGGCCTTCCCACACCCCCAGCCTGTACCCTGGGCCTTCCCACACCCCCAGCCTGTACCCTGGGCCTTCCCACACCCCCAGCCTGTACCCTGGGCCTCCTCACACCCCCAGCCTGTACCCTGGGCCTCCTCACACCCCCAGCCTGTACCCTGGGCCTCCTCACACCCCCAGCCTGTACCCTGGGCCTTCCCACACCCAGCCTGTACCCTGGGCCTCCTCACACCCCAGCCTGTACCCTGGGCCTCCTCACACCCCAGCCTGTACCCTGGGCCTCCCCACACCCCCAGCCTGTACCCTGGGCCTCCTCACACCCCCAGCCTGTACCCTGGGCCTTCCCACACCCCCAGCCTGTACCCTGGGCCTCCCCACACCCCCAGCCTGTACCCTGGGCCTCCTCACACCCCCAGCCTGTACCCTGGGCCTTCCCACACCCCCAGCCTGTAACTTGGGCCTTCTCACACCCCCAGCCTGTACCCTGGGCCTTCCCACACCCCCAGCCTGTACCCTGGGCCTTCCCACACCCCCAGCCTGTACCCCATGCCGCACCACACCCCCAGCCTGTACCCTGGGCCTTCCCACACCCCCAGCCTGTACCCTGGGCCTTCCCACACCCCCAGCCTGTACCCTGGGCCTTCCCACACCCAGCCTGTACCCTGGGCCTCCCCCCCCCCCCAGCCTGTACCCTGGGCCTCCTCACACCCCCAGCCTGTACCCTGGGCCTTCCCACACCCCCAGCCTGTACCCTGGGCCTTCCCACACCCCCAGCCTGTACCCCGTGCCTCCTCACACCCCAGCCTGTACCCTGGGCCTCCTCCACACCCAGCCTGTACCCTGGGCCTCCCCACACCCCCAGCCTGTACCCTGGGCCTCCTCACACCCCCAGCCTGTACCCTGGGCCTTCCCACACCCCCAGCCTGTACCCTGGGCCTCCCCACACCCCCAGCCTGTACCCTGGGCCTCCTCACACCCCCAGCCTGTACCCTGGGCCTTCCCACACCCCCAGCCTGTAACTTGGGCCTTCTCACACCCCAGCCTGTACCTGGGCCTTCCACACCCCAGCCTGTACCCTGGGCCTTCCCACACCCCCAGCCTGTACCCCATGCCGCACCACACCCCCAGCCTGTACCCTGGGCCTTCCCACGCCCCCAGCCTGTACCCTGGGCCTTCCCACACCCCCAGCCTGTACCCTGGGCCTTCCCACACCCCCAGCCTGTACCCTGGGCCTTCCCACGCCCCCAGCCTGTACCCTGGGCCTTCCCACACCCCCAGCCTGTACCCCGTGCCTCCCCACACCCCCAGCCTGTACCCTGGGCCTTCCCACACCCCCAGCCTGTACCCTGGGCCTCCTCACATCCCCAGCCTGTACCCTGGGCCTTCCCACACCCCCAGCCTGTACCCTGGGCCTTCCCACACCCCCAGCCTGTATCCTGGGCCTTCCCACACCCCAGCCTGTATCCTGGGCCTTCTCACACCCCCAGCCTGTACCCTGGGCCTTCCCACACCCCCAGCCTGTATCCTGGGCCTTCCCACACCCCCAGCCTGTACCCTGGGCCTTCCCACACCCCCAGCCTGTACCCTGGGCCTTCCCACGCCCCCAGCCTGTACCCTGGGCCTTCCCAAACACCCAGCCTGTACCCTGGGCCTTCCCACACACCCAGCCTGTACCCTGGGCCTTCCCACACCAGCCTGTATCCTGGGCCTTCCGCCCCCAGCCTGTACCCTGGGCCTTCCCACGCCCCAGCCTGTTTCCTGGGCCTCC
>BQMZ01000106.1:0-85651 GCA_036984285.1 Chlamydomonas sp. KOR1 | reverse complement strand
CCCTTCTCCTCCCCAGGGAGTACACGGACGCCACCTTCACGGTGCCCAAGCCGGTACCGCCCTACCAGGGCCTCACGGGACCGCTGCTGCTGGCAGAGGTACGGCACGGGGTGGGCATGGGCGCATGGCCAGGAACGGCCTGCGGCCTGTGTGCGCTGACAATCTTTTTTCCCATCACCCATTTCCCTCGCCATCGCATGTGTCTAGCCCCCGCAGCCCTCCCCTCTCTCTTCCTACCCCTGAGAGGTGGGTAGGAATAGAGGGGGAGCAGACGTCTCTCACTTGGTATTAGATGTCGCAGTATTTGTTTACCGTCTTCCGACCCCCTTCTCCCTCCTCGGCCTGCAGGTGGGCGACCGGCTGGAGGTGCACTTCCGCAACGCCCTCACCCACCTGGACCCCCCTGGGGGCACAGCCTCCTCCACCGACCCGACCACCGACCCCACCACGGACCCCGCCCCCACCCCCACCTCCCCCTGGCCGGCCGTGGACCTGTCCCCCGGCGGCGGGCGGCTGCTGCTGGACGACGGCACCGACCCCGTCTGCGCCGTGGGGGCCGGGGGCGTGGCTCCGGGGCAGCAGTGCGTGTACAGGTGGCTGGTGCCGCAGGAGGCGGGGCCGGGGCCAGGTGGGGCTCTGCTGAGGATGTGGATGGAGCGGGGCCCCAAAGGGTGTGCGTCACGACCGCGTTGGGGCCGCGGCCTAGGGAGCTGACCCGTGCATGTGCACACGCCTGTGACTGGTGATGATCATTGCGGAGGTGGTCAGCGGGAAGGGGGCCGGGGGGCAAGGGGCGCGGGGGCCAGGGGGTGTCCTGGGGAGGGTGTGCCGTGTAGGTGGGCGAGGTGCAGCTGGCCATGGGTGTGGGCGCGTGCCTGCCCGGCCGTCGCCGGCAGGCAAGGCGCTGTGCACGGGGCAACGATGTCCGACCACGGCGGGGCGGGACGAGGCAAAGAACACCGTCACATGGTCGCTGCTGTGGGTGTATTGAGGGTCTCCTGCTGCATCTCGTACACTCCTACCTGCCGGGGCTCTTTTGCGTTGTGTCCTCGCTGTCGTGTGGTGGACAGCACCCGACCCGAAACCATACCCCAACCCATCGCCCCCAGGCGACTTCAACACCGTGTCCTACGCCTACACCAGCAGCACCGACCCCGTGGGGGCGCCCAACGCGGGCCTGGCGGGGGCGCTGGTGGTGGCGGGCAGGGGACAGCTGAGGGTGGTGCAGGGGGAGGGGGCTGGCGGGCCGCGGCTGCTGCCCCAGGGGGTGGATGAGCTGGTGCCGCTGTACTTCCAGGTGTGTATAGGGGGGGTGTGCACCGCTTCAGGCGACTTGGACTATGCAAGAAGGCGGGGCCTGCGTTGGAACGTACGTCGACCTGGGTCGCGCGGAAGAGGCACTGCCTACGCAGGCGCTGTAACAAGGACTCCCAGGCCATGGGCCGACGTCGCAATGTCCCCACTCCCCAGTCCCTCCCTCTCACGCTGAAACCGCTGTCCTTCCTTCCCTCCGCTCTCCCTCTGTCAGGTGATGGACGAGAACGCCAGCCCCTATCTGCCCCTCAACGCCAGGGCCGCAAACGTCAGCGACGAGGACGTGCGGGCAGCGACAGGGGTGCGTGGGGACAGGCGGGCTGGGCACGGCTTGTTTGTGGCCGTGGGGAAAGGCTGCGGTCGATCATGGCGTGGCTTTGGGATTTGGTGACTATATGGCTGTAGCACAGGCGGACACGAGCACAGCTGCTCCAGGGCCACCCGGACGTGCAGCATGCAAGCTGCACACGAACCCACCCCTTGCAGCTCAGGCACACCCACACGATGCACCTGCCTGCGCCCCTCACTTTGACGGCTCCTCCCTCCTGACGGCCCATGCCTTACGCCAGCATCCGACGCGTCTCCTATCCTTCCCTTCCCTTCCCTTCCCTCCCCCCCCCTCCTCCTTACGTCTGCCTTCCGGCCGCCTAACCCTCCCCTGCCCTCAGGGCGGCGGCCACTCCATGCACGGCGCCACCGCCGCCGCCGCCCACCGCGATCAACACGGCTCGCACCCGGGCACGGGCACGGGCACGGGCACGGGCATGGGCACGGGCACGGGCACGGGCACGGGCACGGGCACGGGGGAAGGCGCGGACGTGGCGGGCGGTGGGCACGGCGGCGGCAGCGGCGGCCCAGGGCACATGGGCATGGACATGGACATGGCGGAGGGCGGCCTGCTGAACTTTGCGGTGAGGGGGAACGGGCGAGGGGCGCGCCGCTGGCGTGGCAGTGATTACGGACGCGTGGAGCGCGCGGACCTGCCAGCCCGCTGCGCAACAAGCTTCCACCGGCCTCTGCATCGCCGCTGGCTTAGTTGCCACCTGCCTGCTGGATGCTTGCCCCTGTCCCTAGCATTGCCCCCTAACCGGCCCGGGGAGTCCAACCGTTGCCCTCCCCCCCCCTTTCTCATCATCGACCTCGTCGATTTGTGGACTTCGTCTGTCGGCCTACCGCCTGACCCCCCTTTCTCCCTCCGACAGGAGACCAACCGCATGCACGCCATCAACGGCTACGTGTACTGCAACGCGCCGGGCCTGGCCTTCAGGCGGGGGCGGGTGGTGCGGTGGGTCATGCTCGCCTTCGGCAGCGAGAGCGAGTTCCACTCGCCCTACTTCGCCAACCAGGTGGGTGCGCCCTGGGGAAGCAGGCGGGCATATGTCCGCATGCGCGCCAGGTAGCAGCCCTCTGTGTGTACCTCGAAGCAGGGAGTGTACCGATAATCAAGTTGCAAGTCTGTCTGCAAAGCATCCACTGCAGATTAGTCCAACCCTGCCGTGCAAAAGCCAAGGCCCGGGTCCCACCGGCTGGGGCTGCCCTGCTGCCGCACCACCCACCCCCCGGCGTGCGCGCACCTGTGCCCAACACCACCTTGCCCCCCTCCTCCTGGGCTCCCTGCCTGCGTGCAGGAGGTGTACATGGACCGCACGGGGTGGAGCACGCTGGCGCAGCTGCTGCCCGGCACCGCACGCCAGGCGGACATGCGGGCGGGTGGGTGCGGGGCAGGGCGGGGGCAGGGGCAGGAGCAGGAGCAGGGACAAGTGCGGGGTGCGGGGTGGTCCGGGGGCATTGCCGGTGGGCTGAGGCCAGGGAAGCTGGCCTGACGCCTGAGCATGTCTCTTTGACTTTGGCACGAACAAGGTGGGTAGGGCATTGTTAGCGCAACGGGTGAGGGCCTTTTGTGTGGCCAACCTGTATCCCTGTCCCCACCTGCTTTGCGGTGTGCCGCGTTCCAAAACCCTGCACCCACCCCCATTCTCCACCCAGGCTCCCTGGGCCGCTGGCTGCTGTTCTGTGACGTGCACCACGACTACCTGGCGGGCATGGTGGCGGAGGTGGAGGTGCTGCCGGAGGAGGGGAGTGACCGCAGAGCAGCAAAGTGAATGAACCGGAAACGAGGAGGGGAGAGGGCGGTACCGGATAACGCCACGAAGAGCAGCAGCAAGGGCTAGCCAGCCAAAACGTACGGTCGCATGCCTGCAGGTGGATCAGGATACGGACATTCATTCAGGGGCTGCATGTGCATGTGCATTTGCATAGGGGGGGCACGTGGGGCCTGGGATTCGTGAGGTACTGCGCGGACGGCGGGACTAGCAGGCGGCCGCATGTATGCATGCAGCTGGACCGCCGATAGAAGGGTTGCAGGCGCTGCACGGTGTCCCGATGCTGTATGTGACCTGTGATGTCTGTGATCCGCTATACAGCATCTCCTTGTAATGTGCTATTGTGACCCCGCAACTGCATTTGTGCACAGCATGTGAGGACACGACATAGATGGGCGGGATGCCGGATACGGTCACTAAGAAATGCCGGGAGGGGTCAGTAGGAAGAGTGCCGCAGTGATGTTCTGTTGGAACTGGGAGGTACCGCAAAGCGCGGACTCAAATGGCTATCGCTTGCTGAGTTCTTGCGGGCGGCACGTGTCGACGTGTGTCTGTGGTGCGGCGAGGACGGCATTCGGCCCGGCTTGGGGGCCGCTCGGGGGCCGGCACGGTGCCAGTGGCGTAGGCAGTAGGGGCACACTGTGGGACTGCGTCCAGCGATTGGGCCTTTGTGGGTCGAGAGGTTGGGCTCCAGACAGATTACAGGTTCGTTGAGTGCAGGTGGTGAGAGAGTGCAGAGGTGGGGTTGAGTACATGTGACAAACACGACATGGGAAGACTTATGTAATGTTGTGTTTCTAGCGTTCCCTGAGGGGCAATTGATCGCATCGTTGCAGTAGCCGGAGCCCGCGCCGCGCCGTAATGTGATGTAGCAGGATGTTGTCCCTGCCTCGTGCCTCCCGCCTATCTGCCGCTGCCGTGCCCCCTGTGGAGCGTGTGGCGACCAGGGGACCCTGGCCGCCTGGCGTGCAGGACTACACTAGGGGAGACGACACCCAGACCACGGCACCCTGTAATCTTGCTTCTCCCCTGATGGCAATGTCATGTGCTACGTATGACGGCTTAATCAACTACTTGACGCGAAGTCACGAAGTGCTGAAGGTCTCAAACAGAGCAAGGTCACGGTTCAGACAGGGACGCTCAGTTGTGAAACCGCCCTGAATGGGCATGCTGGCAAGCAGGGGAGTTCCCTCATCCTACTCCTGCAGGCGGTTTCTTTCACCCGCCTACCGGTATATTGTGCTCACTGTTCAGCTTGCACAGAACCGCTTCCTAACCATGCTGTACACAAACTTGTTGATTGACCAGATGTGTGATCATCATGCATTTTTACTTCATTGGGGCTTGGCGATGGGGGCGTTGCTTCGTTTCATGACGGCACAGCACACGCCGCAGGACGTGGCACGGCTCGGCTCAGTCAGTTAGCTGGTCTTCCAGCTAAAGAGCATTCACTTAGGTCAAATAATTACTCTGACCTTGATAATGTGTATTGTGCTCACTGCTTACGCTGCGAGCCCTAATCCAAACTGCCGCTGAGTAGCACAGAGTAGCGCAATCGTATTGATGGATTACTCCCACGACCTTGCGGTTCCAAATACGTTGTAGTTTCTGTCACTGCAAGTATGAACCCGGCGGTGGGGCTCGCGTGACGACATTGGAACCTTGAAGCATGAGAACCGCGCGGAACGCCAGCACTCCAATTGGCGAGGACAGGCACAAGTGAAGGCCAGAAGTGAGGGCATTACGGAAGCATTGCAGCTCGTATTTGTGGAGCGGTCAAGGGCATCCGCAAGTGGTGCGCGCCAAAGTGCGGAGAAGGGCGCGACCAACCACGGTCTAGCTCCAGTGACCCCGTAAACTTTCTATGAATGCTACTTTCAACCAGGCATAACGAGGATGCAAGGAGCGGGGGCCGGCGGGGCGTCCGGCCTTGCGTGGGGTCCGGCCTTTCCTCTGGCGGTTGCCACGGATGCAGCTGCAGCTGGCGCCGCCGCCAATGCGGATGCTGCAGCGGATCTTGCAGCCTACCAGGCCACACAGGTTTTGGACCCATGGCTTACGCAAACCCTGGGCGGCCACACCACGCAGGAGCAGCTGCAGCTGCACCTGCAGCCCCAGCCCCGCCACCACGCAGGCCCTGTCGACGTCTGCCCCGACCAGCAGCCCCACTCTCACCTGCAGCTGCACCGGCCACAGCAGTCCCAGGGGCGCGACGTACAGCAGCAGCAGCAGCAGCAGCAGCGAGATGTGGCAGCGGATGCGGCGGCGCCTGCCCCGCTGCCGCCGGTGCAGGGCGGCCCGGGCGCCTTGGACCAGGGCACTGCGGTTGGCGCTGGCGGTGGCGATGCTGCGGAGGCTGGAGGGCAGGCGGAGGTGGTGGAGGAGGTGCAGATGGCAGAGGAGCCACCTGGGCCTGCAGATGCTCCAGCGGCTGCTAACCCTGAAGACGGCAGTATGGCTGCAGCTGCGGGGGGCGAGGTCCCTGCGGGCAGGGGGCAGCCGCAGCTGCACGAGCAGCAGCAGCAGGGTGCGGAGGCAGACGGGTTTGCCGGGGTGTCAGTGGCAGTCCCCGAAAGGGCTGCAGGTGAGGCGCCCGGCGTCGAGGGCGGAGAGCACGCCGACGCGGTTGCTACCGAGCAGCGGCAAAGGTCAGGTGGCACAGCAGTGTGCCGCCCGGCTGGGGAGGAAAAGGAGCCTGACAGAGCCACATTGGCCGCTGACACGGTTGCTGCAGCCGTCGACCTGGCTACGGCTGCTGGTACGACTGCAGCTTCTGATGGTGGTGGTGCCGTTGGTGGTGGTGCTGATGAGGGTGGTGAGGCTGAGGCTGACCTCGACCCCGCCCCCGCCTGTGTGGCCTCCCTGGCGGGTCCCAGCCTGCCCAGCCTGCAGCTGCAGCTGATGGGCAGCGTGGAAGGGGCGGCGGGGGCCGGGGCGGAGGCGGGGGCCGCTGCTGGCGCCCATCGGCCGCTGCCAGCTTCGCCTCTCTTGGGGAAAGCTGGTGACGTCCTGCCAGGGGAGGCAGCAGCCTCGGGCCTGCTGGGTTGCGCTAACACTGCCGGACAGCATGCAGGGGGAGAGGGTGCGGCTGCTGCTGGGGCTGTGGACGGGCACGGAGGACCGGAGGCGCCCATCGTGCTCGGCTCGGAGTCGCAAGGGGCCGCAGGGCGCCCAGCCGTGGCAGCGGGGACAGCGGAGCGTGCAGGGGGAGGCGAGGCCCTGGACCTGACTGGGGAGGATGAGGACGAAGGCGGCAGATGTGGCGCGGGGGCTGGAGAGCGTCCTGCTGCTGCTGCTGCTGCCGTGGGCGGAGGGGCCGATGTCGGGCCAGCGCATGCCACGGGTGATGATGGTGACTGTGGCAGTAAAGGTGGTGGTATTGCGTCACCAGACCGCGACCTGCCGGACGCCATGGACGTAGATGAGGCGCTCCAGGCTGCAGCTGGCGGCGGCGGGAGAGCTCCTGCGCAGGCGCCTGCTGTCGACAAGGAGGGGGAGGGGGCAGGCCTGCTGCAGGTGGACGCCGGCACGGGGGACGGCGGCCGGGCGAAAGCGCAGAGCGTTAGGGGCAGCCCCGGAGCTGCTGCGACGTGCGAGGGGGAGGGGCCTGGGGCCCAGGCTGGTGGGGAGCCCATGGAGCTGGATGGCGGTGCTGATGTGGGAGCCGGTGCGGATGCGGGTGCAGGCGGCGAGGAGCAGACGCAGCGAATGGCTGCAGCTGCACCGCCGGGTGGTGCACAGCCTCCGCCGGCGGCACCATCACCACCACCACCACCATCAGCAGCAGCAGGCATCGTTGCTGCTGACCGGGGGCCTGGTGCTGGGGGTTTTGCTGCGGTTGTTGGCGGTTGCCGTGTGAATGGGCCCGCATCCAATCGACGTGCCGCACCTGGGGCGCCTATGGTGGGGCCGCGGGAGCAGCAGGATGGGCAGCAGCAGTCGGAGCAGGCGCCAGAGCGCCAGTCGGGTGGCGTCCAGCAGCAGGTGCCCCTCCTGCTGCTCCCGGCGGAGGGGAGCCCGCAGCAGGTGCCCGTGCCCGTGCCCGGCCAGGGCGGCCCCGGCATGGCCGCAGGCGCGGCAGGGGCTGCGGGTGCGGCCGAGGATGCAGCGGAGGAGGCCGCGGGCTTACATCAAGGTGCGCAGGAGCGGCCGGGTCCGTTGGAGGTGGTTTTGTGTGCGCAACCTTCGTTTGTTTGATAACTTCAGTGGCCTACACGGCTCAGCAGCTGCCCTTCTATGGCCCTGAACCTTCCCCCGACCCACCCTTCCTGTGCCCTTGGGAAACCGCGCCACAGGGGTTGCCCCTTGCGGCGTCAACGCCGCACCGCCTTTGGCAGCAGCGCCCCTACCGCCAGCCGCGGCCTCTCGCGGCCCCAGTCCGTCGGGACACAGGGCGGCATCTAGCCCCTGCAGTCAGGGCCAACCGACAACCGGCCCGGCTGCACCACGTGGAGGTCACGGCAGCAGCGGCCACTCCAACGGCGGCAGCGGGGGCGGCGGCGGCGGTGACGACCGCGGGCATGCGGCGGCGCAGCGGCTTTGCGACAGCGGCGGCGACGGCGGCTCAGGCGCTGGCTCGGGCGCGGGCCGCCGCCAGGGGCAGCAGGGCCAGGAGGCTGAGCAGGCGGGACAGCCTGCGGGTCGGGCGGTTGAGGGGCCCGGGGCCGCTGCAGCTGGCGGGCCCAGCGGTGGGGATGGGCATGCGGCTGGGGGAAATGTGCAGTCGCCCACCCGCACCACCACCACCACCACCACCCACACCACCACGACCGGCGTCCACCCGTCCCGCCTGCTGGCGGGCTCCAGCGAGTCCGGCTCCCAGGGGACACACACCACAGGTGCCACCATGATCACCACCACTACCACTAACAACACGGCATCGGGAGCGGCAGCTGCTGCGCACCAGCGTGGGCGTCACGCGCAGCAGCAGGTGACGGAGGGCGCCAGTCCCTGCCTCAGCGGGCTGAGCAGCCTGGGTCTGTGCCCCGGCCTGGAGGAGGTGCGGAGGCAGGTGGAGTGGGCGCACGCAGGTGAGTGGGTGGGCATGTGGACGGGTGTGTGGCTCGGGAACTTGCATTTGTGCAAGCCACCCTGACGCATTGGGGGTCAGGTGATCAGGTGGAGTGGGCACACGCAGGTGGGTGTATGTTGGACACGGACCGGGCACTGGATCCGTGGGGCTGAAACGCGGTGTGCTGAACATTATGCGCGTGTCACAAGGTGGGACCCTTCCAAGGGCGCATGGGGCCTGCGCAGCAGCACACGCGTAAGGGCCAGGTCCTGCGTGAGCTTATGGTACGCCCGCTGTCTTGAACCTCGAGCCGCGTATGTGATGCCGCTTGGTTGCCACCCCCGCCCCTGCCCCCAGGCATGCTCAAGGGAGACCCCGGGCGGGGCCTCATGTCCGTCATAATGACGGAGGAGATCAAGGTGGGCATTGGGCACGGCATGGTGGGGGCCTCGCTCCTTCTCTGTCAATACATGCCGCGCCTCCACCTGAACTCATGCATGGTCTCCCGCATCAACACAACCCATGGCAATACGTGACCGGCACGGCGCCGCTCCCATGTCACGAACAGTCCATGCTGCCCAGCAAAGACAGTCTTATCAGCATCCTACGCACCCTGCAGGCTCAGTGTCGCCGCCTTGCCTTGGAGCGCCATCATGCCATGCGTGGGTGGTGCCGTACCACGCAGACAGCCGCACGTCTTCAACCAGGTCCTCGACCTGTCATTGACACAACATTTCGATTCGACCGGCACTATCTTTTTGAAACACTTGTGCCATACACCGTCCATTCGTCGACTCAGCGGGGTCTATGCAATCGAGTATTCGGCCCAAACACCGTCCATACCTGCTCATCGCGTCCATCGCATGGCACTCACCCCAGGTGATCAACCTCATGACACGTGGCGTGCCATACACAAAGGCCGCTCAAAAGAACGCCGACATACAGAAGGTGAGGCAATGTCACAGCGTGCCTCCAACATCACCGGTATGCCTGCGTGGGCTGCGCGTTGATGGATACGACGCTGACCCTGGTCCGGCCTGCCGCTAAGCGGACAGCGACCGTTACAAAGCGCTGCAGTCAATCCACCAGTGTACACGAACGAACTCCTACCCCCACCAGAGCATCAACGTGTGCGAGACGCTGGTGGTCCGCGCGCGGCAGCAGCAGGGCCTGTGGGAGCCGATTCTAAGGTGGGGGCAGGAGCAGGAGCAGCAGCAGCAGCGGCCGCAGCAGGGAGCTGGTGGTGATGGGCTGGACGGGGCGGAGGAGATGGACGCCGAGCAGCGCCGCAGGGGCGGCGGCGACGGAGGGGAGGCGTCGGACTCTGAGCTGTCGGACTTCGGCCCTGACGAGCAGTGGTTGCTGGTGGGTGGGCTGGGGGCCTGCGCGGCTGGGCCATATCAATTAAGGCATGGCGAAAGGACACGGTTGGTGTTGCCTGTGGCTGAGCCGCATGCGGGTGGCAGGAGCGTGTTCTTGCTCTGCCGCCATTACCCACGCATAAGCCGGTTCTTGTGTACAATTACCGCCTAACAATGTCGCCTGCTTGCCGCGTGCTGCTACGGGGCGCAGGCGGACCTGAAATGCACAAACCACACGCCGCCACGAGGGCAGCAGCAGCAGCAGCAACGCCCCAAGCCACAGTCCGCTGCAGGCCCGCGCCCGACCCCCTCCCCGCCGCCCGCGACCACCCCGCCCCCGGCCTCTACCACCCGCGGCGCTAACCCCAACGATACCCCCACTGCCATCACCCCTGCTGTCACACCGGTGCACGGCGCCGGTGCATGCGCCGCCAGCCGCCTGCTGCTGCTGCCCTCGCCGTCACCTGCTGCGCCGCCGAAGGCACGGAGTGCTGCTGAGGCGGCGGGGGCGGCTGGGCCTGACGCGGGTGTTGGGCAAGCCACGAGGCCGGAGGAGGCGGAGGCGGGGGCACCGCCAGGGGGCACTGCACAGGGCCAGGGCCAACAGCCACAGCAGCAGCAGCAGCAGCAGACCGGGTTACATGGGGTGCAGCACGGCACGGCTGACAGCGACCTCACGCAGCCCCCAGAGTCCGAGCCACAGCCACAGCCGCAGCCCCAACCACACCACCAGGAGCCGCCCAGCGAAAGCGGAAGGATGGGCCGTAGCAGTGGTATGATCAGAGGGGAGCAGAGGCCTGCGGACGATGACGGCGGAGGTGCAGCTGCGGGCGTGGGCGCGGACGCCGACGCAGGGTGCGGGGGAGTGGGCAGCGAGCCGTGCGCCTCCGTGGCATCAGCAGGCCAGCCCCCGCCGCCGCCCGCGCCGGGGGACCAGGACCCTGACAGGCGGCTCATGCCGCCGCCGCCGCCACCTCCAGCCGCGCACGCTGCGCCCTCCCTGCAGCGCCCGGCTCCTGCTGCCACCGCTGCGGCTGCCGCAGGCGCCACCTGCGGCGTCACGTCGCCTGCCGCTGCCGCATCAGCCACCAAGCCGGCAGCACGCCGGGCGGCCCCTGGGGTGCCCTCCTGGGCCCAGCAGCGGCAGGCCTATGCAGCAGGGGCAGCTGTCGACTGCAGCCCGGGGGAAGGGGCGGGAGGGGAAGGGGCGGAGGCGCCGGCGGCGGGCGGCAGCAGCTCTGCGCCGTCACCGGGTCGTGCTGTGGCTGGGGTGCTGTTTGGGTCGGAGGAGGGGGAGGCGGGGGACGCGGCACTGGCAGCGGCGGATGCGCCAGAGAGGCAGGAGGGTGGGAAGCAGCAGGGTGCAGTAGCTGCTGTTCATGCAATGCAGGAGGCAACGGTGGTGCCGGCGGCAGCGGGAGGCGACGGGGGTGGAGGCAGCAGTCAGCTGGAGCTGCTGCTGGACATGCAGCTGGATCCGGCGGGGGCGGGGCCGGGGACTGGGGCACGGGCCAGGGAGCTTGGGGTGGCCAAGACGGAATGCACAGTTCCCGGTGCGGTGGTTGGGGTCGCGTCCAAGGATGGAGCTTCGGGTGGAGGCGGGGGCTTGGGCAGCGGCATGGCTGGTCGTGGAGCTGTGTTGGCACGCCTGGCGGCGGCCGCAGCCGGCACGCTGGTCGTGCAGGTCGGGGTCAGTGCCGGCAGCGGCATGCAGCCCCTGAGGCGCCCTGAGGCGACGGCACCTGCTGCTGCAGGTGCAGCCGGGCCGCTGGCATCGGGGCTCATGCCGCCGCCACCACCGCCTGCTCCTGCTGCTGTCGTACACAGCGGCCATGCAGCGACAGCAACGGCTACTGCTACTGCCGTCTGCGCGGATCTGTCCATGAGCTTCAGCCAGGACGTGATGCCGCTGTCGCCCTCCCAGCGCCATAACACACAACAACAGCAGCAGCAGCAACAGCAGCAGCAGCCGGGCCGCGCGCACGGCTCCATGCCGCCGCCCTCCTCCGTGCCCAGGCCCTCGCCCGCAAGCGGCGGTACCGGGACCGGAGGCGGCGGTGGAGGCGGGGGGCTGTTGGCCCCGCCCAGCCTTGCCGAGGAGGATGAAGAGCTCCACGGCGACGGCGATGGCGATGACACGCAGTGTGTCCCCGCAACGCTGCCGTCCCCTGGGAAGCAGCAGCAGCAGCAAGCAGGGCGAGGTACGCAGGGCGGCGCCGGCCTCTTGCGCCCTGGCTCTGGCTCTTCACAAAGGGGAGGTCAACACCACCAGCAGCAGCAGCGGCCAGGTGGAAGAGACCCAGGAGCCGGGGTGGGCGGTGCAGTTGGGCACGGCAGCGGCGGCGCCTCGCAGCTGTGTGTGGTGGGCTCCCTGGGCATGTATGCCGGCGGCGGGCCGGGCACCGTGACGCAGACCCAGACGCAGACCGACCCGGAGGCCCTCCCCCGCGGCGGCGGCAGCGGTGCAGGGCTGCGTGCAGGCATGGCCGGCAGCTTCAGCTTTGGGCCGGCGCTGGGTGGCGGCGGCGGCGGCGCGCTGCGTGTGGGCACCGACAGCAGCGGTGACGGCGCCAACGCCACGCCCGACCTCACGCCCACTGGCGGAGGCGGAGGCGGTGATGATGCTGTAGATGAGGAGGAGGGCGACCGTGGTGAGGACGCTGATGAGGACGGCGGTGGAGTCATGGTGGGCAGCGGCCATGGACTGGCCCGCACCGGCAGTGCGGCGGGCCGCAAGGGTGCTGCGCTGGGCCCGGCGGCGGCGGCGAAGCGGGGTCCGGCAGGGGCGGCTATGGCGCCGCGCCCCGGGGGTGCGACTGGCAGCCTGGGGCCGCTGCCGCTGATCGCCAAGGGGCGGCGGCCCAGCGCCCAGGAGCGGCGGGAGGAGCGGCTGGCGGCGGCGCGGCGTCAGGCGCTGGCGCTGGCCGCCATGGACCGCGCGTGCGCCTCCGCCGGTGGCGGCCCCGTCGCCGCGTCGACGGCTGCCGCCGCTGCCGCCGCCGCCGCAGCAGCAGCGGCATCGGCGGGGAAGCCCCGTGTGGCGGCCGGCAAGGCAGCCGCCGCCGCCGGAAGGCTGGGCGCTGGGACGCCGCCGCCGCCGCCACTGGGTGGACCGGCCGCCGGCCGGGCGGGCAGCAAGGTGGCCCGGTTCCAGTTCCGGCCGCGGTCGCCCCTGGGCCGCCCAGCGGCTGCCTCGCCGGTGAATGTGCTGCCGCCTGAGGCCGACTCGGATGACGAAGAGGTGGCGGCTGACGGCGGTGACGGCGGCGGCGACGGCGGCGGCGGTGGCAGTGGCGGCGAGCTGCCCAGCCTCAGCCTCGGCCTGGACCTGTCCCTGGCGTGCCCCGGCATGCGGGGGCCCACGGACGCGGCGTGGGAGGCGGTGCGGCGATGGGGTGAGGAGGAGGGGCAGGAAGGCAGGGCGGGTAGGGAGGCGGCAGCGGGCGGCGGACTGGCACGCTTGTCACCTCACTGCAAGGGAGGTGCTGCTGGGGCTGGGGTAGGAGGTGCCGTTGGCGGCGCCGGCCTGGTGGTGAAGGATGAGCCGCAGAGCCAGGCGGCGAAGGTGGGGGCCACTGCACCCTCAGGGGCGAGGCCCGGACACGTACCGCCGCCCAGGCATGGCTCCACTCCGCCGCCCAGGGTGACGGCAGGAGGAGGTCCTGCTGCAGCAGCGGCGGCTGGCGCGGGGGCTGGAGCGGCCGGCCGCTTACAGCCGGTCAGCGGCCTGAAGCACCGGCGCAGGGTGGTGTTCAGCCAGACACAGGACGACGGGGCGGAGGGGGCAGGGGACCAGCAGGACGTGTGCCAGCCGGGGACAGCTGGCCTTGCTGGTGGGGGGGCCAAGGCTCACGCGGTGGTGCGGGACTCCTTGGGCCTACCTGCGGACCCGGGGCACCTGTTCGCGCGGCAAGCCGGTGGCGGGTCGCCAGCGCAGGCCGAGGGCCGGAGTGGACCGCAGCCGCAACTGCGGCGGTCACCGTCAGCCGGCGCCTTGGGCCCTGGAGAAACGGCACAGCAGCTGCGTCCCTCCGAACGAGGTGCTGGCCGGAGCCCTGCGCTGCCGGATGGCCAGCAGCAGCGGACACCGTCGCCGCCACACCAGCGTCACGAGGAGCTTCAGCAGCAGCAGCAGCAAAGCGTGGATGGCACACGCGCCAACGCTGGTCGGCCAGGCGTGGGAGCAGCGCCATCGCCTGTAGGCGACGGCGGCGGCTGGTTGCGCGGCAGGGCCCTGGCGGCTGCAGCGGTGGCGGCGCGTGGCAGGAGGGGCCCAGCGAAGAGGGGGCTGGGGGAGGAGGAGAGCGAGGACGAGGAGGAGGGAGCGGACCGCGCGGCGCCCGAGTCCAAGGCTCTCGGCGCCAGCCCTCCTGTTCGCGGCGTTGCTGCAAGCGGTGGGGGTCATCCTCATGGCGAGCAGGGGGACGACAGCGGCAGCGGCAGCGAGGGGGACAGGCAAGGGCAGGAGGAGGTGGAGGGCTCTGATGAGAGCTCGGATTGGACGTTTGAGGGTGGGACAGCCGACGATTTTGTTGTTGACAGCAGAGCCCAGCCACCGCTGCAGAGCCGCGGGCAGCTGCAGCTGCAAGTGCAGCGGCGGCCGAGTGGTGGCGGGCAGGGGTCGGGGGCGGACCAGCGGGCTGTGGCGGGGCCAACGACGACTGCTGCTGCAGTAAAGCGTGGGGCCCGGGGCGGAGGGGGCGCTGGCGGTCGGGCCGAGGAGTCACAGGGGCTGGGCCATGGCCAGGGCGAGACGCAGGAGGGGACGGCAGGGACTGCTGGCAGGAACCTCCGGCGCAGCAGGTATGTGTGGCGGTCTTGTCATGCGTGTTGCAACCAGCGTGCCTAGTTGGCTGCGCACGAGTGCATGCTTGCAGGGCTGTCAGTGCATGCCTGTGTTGGGATCACCACGCCGTGGCCCCAGCCTGGCGGCATGCCAGTGCCGCCCCTGTCACCGAGGGTGTTGCTTTCATCTCTCTTCCGGCCTTTGCCCTGCGCCTCCATGGTCGACTGGCCCCTGTGGCGGCGTCATGCACTGCTAAGCCCGCCCTCCTGCTGTTGGCCCGTGCGCCCCGCAGCCGCCTGGGGACGGCAGCTGTCGGCGCCCCCTCCCTGCCTCCCCCCGACACGCAAGCGCAGGCGGCCGCTGGCAAGCCGCTGCGCCGCTCCCCACGCGCCAAGGGCAAGGCCGCAGCAGCAGCAGCAGCAGCAGCAGCAGCAGCAGCAGCAGCAAACTTTTGCCTGCTGCCGCAGGGCAATGGCCGCACTCCGCCGCCCGCGGACGTCCACGACGCCTCCCCTACTCGCCACCGGCCCACCGCACCCGCTCCCGCTGCTGCTGCGGCTCAGCAGTACCCAGCCAAGCGTGCAGCGGCGCCTCCGCGTCGAGGTGCAGTTGACTCTGCAGACGCTGATGACGAAGACGAGGACGCTGATGCGCTTGCCTGCAGCGGCGGTGGTGGCGCAGGAGCAGCGGCAGACGCGGCGGAGGCGGCGCCCGTGGCGGTCGGAGCTCCGCTCAGTCAACCCAGCGCGTCGGACCCTGGGACGCCGCCAGATGCCTCGCGACGCCGCAAGCGCCCTTCCGCCACCGACACCGCAGCCGCGGCTGGCGGCGGTGGCAGTGCCGTCGGCGGCGGTCTTTCGACGTGGGACCAGCTGCGTCAGCGGTCAAAGCGCCAGCGGTACGGTATATTCGGCGGACTGACTTTCATGGTGACAGGCTTCATCAAGCCCACCGCTGCCACCGCCACCCCGGAGAGCATAACCACCGACGGCGGCGCCCCTGCCGGCACCCCGCGCGCTACCCGCCGCGAGGTCGAAAACCTGATCACCCGAAACGGCGGCGTGCTCATGGACGAGCTCCCGCCGTACAACCCTCCAACCTCCGCCCAACAGCAGCTGCAAACCTCCCCCGCAGCTGCCGCTGCCGCTGCTGTCCGGCGGCCTGCCGCCGCCCCAATCGCAGCGTCAGCAGCGGCGGCGTCACCAGGCTCCGCTCCGTCCCTTCCTGACGTGGTGGTGGCGGACACGGGGGCGAGGCGTACGGCCAAGCTGTTGGGTCCGCTGTCCCGCGGGGTGCCTGTGGTGTCCCTACGGTGGCTGCGGGACAGTGTGGCGGCAGCTCGCTTCCTGGATCCCACGGCCGGGGCTCTGAGCCAGCAGCAGCAGCAGCAGCAGCAGCAGGGCGCACAGGGGCAGGGCAAGGGCGGCAGCACCACGGAGTACCTGCTGCATCCGGCTCGGCCGGATCTAAGGGCAACGGGCGTGTTTGCAGGTGGGGCGGTGCATCATGGGAGCTGCACCCGAAGGATGGTCCTCGGCATGGAGCGGTCTTGCCAGTCTAGTTACCTGTGCATTTGCATGGCGCAGCAGGGATCACGGTGCATCGGTGCTTAACCCCCGCAACCCCTGGTGTCCGGTCCTTGCTTAGCCGCAAGGAGGCCCCTGAATGTACACACTGTAAGATTTTCCCTCTGGAGATCTTGGTCCCCTGCGACACTCTGAAAACCCATGCCACGGCCCACCGCCGACCTGAGCTTCACACGTTCGTGTCCCCCTGCATCGCACAGCCACGCGCACCTGACCGCATCCCCTTATCCCCAATCACACCCCAATCACACCTTGACCACACGCGTACTTGCGTATCTGCACTTGTCCTGAAACTGCAACCAGTGCACCTGCACGTATACTTTTCCTCACCCCATTTCCTTTCTTCCCACCTTGCCACTCGTCTTAATTTACAGGTGTGCGCGTGTACCTGCACGGCGGCGCCGCTTTCAAGTCCAGCTTCGGCCGCGTCATGGCGCTGGCGGGCGCAGCGCTCACAGACACCTGGGAGGCCGCCGCACCGCCGCCGCCGGGAGCAGCCGCTGCCGCCATCACCGGGGCCGCCGGTGTGCTAACGGCGACGGCGGACCTCATCATGGTCGACGCCGAGGCCTCAGCAGCGGCGGCAGGGGCCGGAACCGCCGCCATCGCCGGCGGCGCACGGAACGGCCCGCCGGGGACTCCGAACCCTGGTAACCAGGCGCTGTTGTCGGGAGGAAGGGGCACGGGGGACGCGGCGCTGAGGCGGGCGGCGCGGGCGCTGCGCATACCTGTGGTAGACAAGGACTGGGCGGTGGCGGTGATCCTGCGGGGCACGCTGCCGGAGGGCTTCGTGGCGCAGCTGGTGGCACGGGGGGCGCCGGGGGCAGCCCTGCACCGGAAGGCGTCTGGGGGCCAGGGGCAGGATGGGGAGGGGCAGGAGCAGGCGGAGGAGGGTGGCAGGGTGAGTGGGAAGGGGAAGGAAATGCAGCAGCAGCAGCAGCAGGGCGGGAAGCGGCGGCGATCAGTGGGCAACGGGGCTGGGCCTGCGGCCGGTGGGGTTGTGGAGGGCGGCGGCGGGAGATCACCGTCACGGCAGCGACAGCGGCAGCAGGACGCTCCCGCCGCCGGCGGGGGCACCAATAAAGGGCGCAGCCCAGCCCCCTCGCCGCACTCACCTAGTGGCCCTGAAGCCCCGTCGCTGCACCCACAGGGCCGTCCGCAAGCGGCCAAGGAGGACGACAGCCTCATGGTCGGTGCGGACGAGGGCGCACGAGCTGCAGGCCCCTCGGGTTGCAGCCCCGGCACACGCACACGCAGCCCCCTGCCTGCGCCGACATCCCACCAGCAGCACCGTACAGGCACGACCGCGCCGCTACAGCGACACGAGGCGTTACCACCGCACGAGCGCAGCCCGCACCTGCATCCGCCGCATGCCGCTAGCCCACCGCCCGCCCATATGCCGGCCCCTGGGCCCGCTCCCTCCTACACCTTCGTGCGTTGGCTGCAGCCGCTGCCGCCCGCGGGCGGGGATGCAGCTGGCGGGGGCGGCTGCCTGTCCGCCTGCCCCCTGTTCACGGGGTTCGTGCGCAGGGCTGCCGCGGGGGGTGCCGCTGGCGGCCAAGGCCTGGCACAACGCGGTGTTGGCGAGGCTTCTAGGCAACAGAAGCGGCAGGAGCATGGGCAGCAGGGCGGGGCTGGGGAGGAGGTGCGTGTGGGTGATGTGGTGGAGGTGGCCCCGCTGCCGGGGCAGAGCGCGACGCGGCTGCCTGTGGTGGTGGTTGAGGAGCTGTGGGAGGAGGCGGGCGCGGACGGGGCGGCGGCGCGCTTCGCGTCCGGCAGGCGGCTGCTGCGGTCGGAGGTGAGGCTGGGCAGGAGGCGGTGTCGGGATGGTGGAGATGGTGTTATCCACTTGGCTGGGCTGCATTTGGGCCTCGTGTGGAGAGCTGGAATGGTAGGGACAGGCAGGACGGCGGAGAAGCGCACCTGGGTTGCCTGCTGTGTGGAATGGCACAGCCGCTTGCTCCGCAGCGTGCCAGACACTCCTCCAACAACTCCGTTGCAGGAGGATATACCGTGATCTTTGGGGCTTACACTCGCTCCCTAACCCCCCGGTCGCCGTTCAGGAGACGCCCTACCCCATGGCGCCCGCCCCCCTGCCGCACCTATACCACACCACCTTCCGCAGCGAGCGCCTGCCGCTTGAGGCCCTGGGGGCGCGCCTGGCCACACACCCCAACGTGGCGGCGGCGCTGGCGGCGGCGCGAAGGGCGGGCGGGCGGGCGGCGGCGGGGGGCAGCAGCGGCGGCGGGCGGCCTGCAGAGTACGTGTGCCAGTTCTCGTACAACCACAGGAGCATGGCGCTGGAGCCGCTGCCGCAGCCGTTGATGCAACAGCAACAGTAACAGAAGCAGTTTGCAACAGCTGTACGTGCACTAATAGCAGTCTTGGGTGTTGCCTCAAGTCCGATGCGGGATTGACGGTTGGGGCTTGGTAGCGACTGGGGCAGCGGTGTTTTTTTTCTGTTTTGTTTTTCTTTTCTGTGGAAAGGTTTACAGGGAAAGAGGCGGGAGAGGATAGGCCAGCGGGATCTCAAAGCCCGACCAGCACAGGCAAGCACCAACACCACCAACCCCCAAACCCAGTGCACCCCGGACTGCAAAAAGGGAACACCTAGAGAAGGAGAGGACCTGATGTGATGGGGTGCGGCGTGTTGAAGGTTGTGTGCGCCATAGGGGAGGCAGTGTTGTCATCATAGGGTGCAGCCATATTGTTGCGGGGGCTGGGCATCAACGGACATGGAATATGCCTCCCGATGTGCACCTTGAGAGTGCTCCCTTCTCCGGGCATGAGCGCACAGAGAGTTCCTGCTCGTGCGTGCAGGGGTTGTCACTGGTTGCCCGGTGTGCTTGTGCGCTGTCCCTCAGCCGTGTGGCAGTGAACCCACGCAGTCTGGCTGTGGGCAGGGACGTCCAGGGGAGAGGTGACATTTGCTGGAGAGGACATCCCTGCCCACAGCGTCATATTAGCTGGAGGGCGTGGCTGGTGTGTGGGAAGCACGTGGCAGCAGGGACCGCTCTTCGTAACGGCACGCATGCCTCCTGGTGGTGTTCAACCTGATCCTCATCCGTATACTAGTGTTTGTGCGCACCGTGGTGCTCGTTTGGCGCCTGGCGCCTGTATCTAACACGCCCATTGTCACCCACGCCGATTGCAGTACATGCTCGCTGCTTCCGGTAGTAATGGACAGCACGGCGGCCTTCACGTGCCACACGTGGCCCCGCAGGGAACCAGCACAACACTGCACATTGGTCGTACTGGGCAAGGGGGCGGCCAGCCTGTCCGCGCCACTACCATTACGCTCCGTTTTCCATTTTGCACATCCTACCTCCAGCGCACGCCCACAATTTTGCTGAGCACAGCCGTCCAGCGCCCACACCCCACAGCGCCGGTTGCACTCACCACAAGTCTTCCCCACAGCCACGATCCTGACAAGGCCGACCCTGATGGCGGAACTCGCCGCACTGGCACGAGCCTGCTGCACGCATAGCGCCGAAGGGACGCTGGCCACCACGGGCCTGCCCACCCGCCGCGGCTGTGAGCAGGCTGGCGGGGCGCTGGGCATGCAAGGCGTGACCTCACTGGCTGTCCATAACGCACGTCCATTATGTTTCTAGACCTATTCATGATGTGCCCCCCAAGGCCATTCGCGCCCCAGCACCCTTACCGGTACCCCAGTACCCCAGCACCCTTGCCCACTACCCTAGCACCCGTGGTCCACTTCACGCCTGAGCTGCTGCCCGCACCTTCGTCTGCAGGTGAAGACCAAGCGCAGCGGGGCAAAGCGCCACTCCCGGATCGTCAAGGCGAACGAGGATGAGAACTGGTCCGGGATGGACGAGGAGCGAGGGGGGCGAACCGCGGACGTGCACCCTACCCCCTTACTCCTGGTCCAACCCCGACCAGCCCTCATCCTCGCTCGCCACGGCGACCCGGGAGTGGCGCTTGCCCCGCTGCGCTTGGTCCAGTCTGGCAAAGTGGCGAGCACCAGTCTACCCAGGGCTTTACCCAACCCGGTCTCACCTGTGACTGGCGGGTGGTCCAAAATTTTGGCAACTTGGAACCTGCCTGACGCGGCTGTAGGACACTTACATAAGGATTTCCAGCATACAACCGGGTTCCTCTCGACGTCTTCTTGCCATTTAGTGGGTCGAGATCCTTATGGACCTGTCCTACCCCTGTCGTACAGCGCCTGCCGTACAGGGGGTAACAGCACTCGTGCAGGCCCCTGGCCTATCCTAATTGCAGCCCTGACGGCGCCTGCAATGCTCATACTACTTGGTTATTACCTACATAAACGTTCTGCCAAGTTTCAAGGCGCTTTGCACCTTCGCTGGGGGCAAAACTCGTGGCTAGCCGTTCGCGGGTGTGGCGTGTCAGTCAGCAGGTGTCGTTATTTCGTCGCGATGGGTGTTCTGGACTCGCCATTCGCATTTTGTTGTCTTACATAGTGATGTACAGGACCTTGAGGACTCACTTCAGCCGAACTGGCAAGCCTCGCTCCTTCGCATGTGTGCACCATGCTGAGCCACAAGAGAGCACAGCGGGCTCCGCAAGCCCCGCGGATTGCTCCACTACCGCTACACTTAGCAGAATGTCCTTCGTAGGGTCTCCACAGAGGCTAAAGCGTAAGCTGTGTGCGGTTTGCAGGCGAAGTGAGCCCTGATGTTTCGCGCCACTAACAATCAGAGCCCACAGATGCATATATACCATCTTAATGACAAATACAAAAATACTGAAGTTCATCTAAGAAGGATTGGGCGTTGGACCACAATCTCAGTATGGCACGTGCCGGGTTAGACCGGGTTGGCTTTACCTGGCTCTACCTGGCTCCACAGTGCACCGTAGTACTCATCGGGATATGGTCAGTGCATAGAACCCATGATGATGATCCTAATGTGACAAATTGCATGTGCCATGATGCAGGAACCGAAGTTAGCGCAGAGCAGCAGAGCAGCGCGGGAGGTTGTGGGCTGACCTTCGGAGAGCATGTAACAGCAGTGTTGCGTCAACATAAACAGGTTCTTTAACTACTGGCTATAACTTACTGGAGAGAGCAGGCGGGCTGTCGGCCATGGGCCCCCATGCGGTAGGACATTTTGAAGTCTTCCTTTAAAAGGCGTAGGCGCGCTCCTGGGCTACTGCTTAATGTCTTTGGCTGACACAGCTACATAGAGAACCTTGTGCTTGGCATTAGTCGCCACTAGCCCCCTCTTTCTTTTCCAGCGGGTGGCAAAATGCTGCGCCCGGACGTCAGCCGCAAGAAGGACTACAAGAAGGGTATCGATGTGGAGGAGGCTCGTCGCAAGCGCGAGGACAATATCATTGCTATGCGCCAGAGCAAGCGCGATGAGAACCTCCAGAAAAAGCGCTCAACCTTTGCTGAGGCTTCGGGCGCCGGCGGGGGCTTTGGCATGGAGGACAGCACGAAGGGCGCTGCTGCTGGGCGGGTAAGCTTTTGAAAAGCAGTAGGGGGTCACACCGCCTCGAGATCTGCTTGAAAAGATGGCCCGTCTCATGTCCCCGCGCAGCACCAGCTCGACGAGCTGCCCATGATGGTGCATGGCGTCTTCAACGGCAATGTTCAGGAGCAGTATGAGGCCACGCAGCGCTTCAGGAAGCTCCTGTCCATTGGTGAGCCCCTCGGCTGCTCAGGCGCCTTTGGGCTGGGTGGCGCGCTACCTTCCGCGCTCTTAACCAACACCTTCTATCGCAGAGCGCAACCCACCGATCGAGGAGGTGATTAAGACTGGCGTTATTCCCAAGTTTGTGGAGTTCCTTCAGCGCCATGACTCGCCTATGCTGCAGGTAGGCATCATCCGGAACCGCAACATGCCGAAGGTTTCAAAGTCTGGCTCCCTGGCGCAGTAGACGGACTTGACCAACCTTTTCTTCTTGTTCCGCAGTTTGAGGCTGCGTGGGCCCTGACCAACGTCGCGTCGGGGACCTCGGAGCACACGAAGGTCGTCATCGACCACAACGCTGTGCCCATTTTCGTGCAGCTGCTGGGCTCGCCGAACGACGACGTGCGCGAGCAGGTGCGCTTCTGGCTTTACTGCTGTCCTGCGCGGTTCCGTCACGGTGAGGATGGCACCTCAACGACACCGTGGGCACCGCTCGCAGGCTGTGTGGGCGCTGGGCAACATTGCCGGCGACTCCCCCAAGTGCCGTGACTACGTGCTCGGCCACAACGCCCTGCCGCCGCTGCTTGAGCAGCTGAAGGAGAACAGCAAGATCTCCATGCTGCGCAACGCCACCTGGACGCTGTCCAACTTCTGCCGCGGCAAGCCCGCCCCCAACTTCACCGTGGTGGGTAGGGCCCCCTTGCCAAGCCCAGCTGACCAGCCCTGTAGCACAGCTCTCAAGCGCAAAACACTGAAATGGGCAGCCACCCGAGTCTACTGACTGTCTGCGCTGGGCACGCAAGAAGCCCCTGCCTCCTTTGAGACAGGCTGCCCCCAGCCTATGCACATGCATAATTCAAAAGGGCATCACCTGCATCAATGCGGTGCCTGTGGCAACGCCGTGCACGCTGCCACTGCAGACGCGCCAGGCGCTGCCCACGCTTTCGCGCCTGATCCACCACACGGACGAGGAGGTGCTGACGGACGCCTGCTGGGCGCTGTCGTACCTGTCGGACGGCGACAACGACCGCATTGACAAGGTCATTGAGTCGGGAGTGTGCCGCCGCCTCGTGGAGCTGTTGCTGTAAGTGGGGGCCGGTGCAACACGGGCAGATGCGCATGGTGGCGCTGTACGGGAGCCGCTGTCTGGTGGACGCGGCCAGCGGGGGAAGCAACTTGGCAACAGCTTCACAGCTGTCGCTGCGTCACCTGTACGGGTGCCTGCTTGCAGGTGGGAGTCGCGTACGGCGCAAGCAGGGGTCTGACACTGCTCGTGCCCTTTTTGTCCCTGTAAGCAGGCATTCGTCGCCCGGTGTGCTGGTGCCCGCCCTGCGCACGGTGGGCAACATCGTGACGGGCAACGACATGCAGACGCAGGTCATCATCAACTGCAACGCGCTGTCGTGCCTGCACAACCTGCTGGTGACCAACCACAAGAAGAGCATCAAGAAGGAGGTGAGCGCTGGGGCTGTGCCGGGCGGAGAGAACCCAAAGTCAGGTGTTGCTTCGTTTGGGGGCACATACATGCACGCAGGTCCTCCTGTGTTTCAGCTGGTTCACCGTCTGCGTCGCTCGGTTCAGTATTGTTATCACTCGCTGTACTACGGTGAGCTTACGTGCGCTGTACCAAACTACCCCGCAGGCGTGCTGGACCGTGTCCAACATCACGGCAGGCACCAAGGACCAGATCCAGGCCGTCATCGACTCCGGCCTCATCCCGCCGCTCATCGGCCTGCTGGCCACCGCCGAGTTTGACATCAAGAAGGAGGCGGCCTGGGCCATCAGCAACGCCACCTCGGGCGGCACCGCGGACCAGATCAAGTACCTGGTGCACAACGGCTGCATCAAGCCGCTGTGCGAGCTGCTGACCGTGGCCGACACGCGCATCATCACGGTGGCGCTGGAGGGCCTGGAGAACATCCTCAAGGTCGGCCAGACGGAGCGGAATATGCCCGGCGGCACGGGCGTCAACCCCTTCGCGCAGATGATCGAGGACGCGGACGGCCTGGACAAGATCGAGCACCTGCAGGACCACCCCAACGAGGACCTGTACGAGAAGGCGGTGCACATCCTGGAGACCTACTTCGACGTGGACGAGGGCGACGACCAGAACGTGGCGCCAGGTGGGGGCGCAGTTGCTGTTGGCTGTGCTTCGCCACCCTTACTCAACATTTGAGCTGTCCTGCGCCGCGGCCGCTTGCCATGCCTACGGAGTCCAGGCGTGGGTGCCGATAAAGGCCATGGTAACGGCCGTAGGAAACGACTTGATGTTTGCTGACTGCTTCAGTGGCTGCAATTTGACCTGCAATTAGCTGCCCTGCTGCCACCTACCTCGCCGTCAATGGCCCTGCTGCCGACCTTGTCCCGCTACAGGCGTCAACCCCGCCGGCAACACGTACAACTTCGGCGTCAACCCGGCGCCGGCCCAGGGCGGCTTCAACTTCGGCGACCCCAACGCCGCCATGAGCGGCGGCGCCCCGGCGTTCAACTTCCAGTAAGGACCTACTGCACCTGGATGGAGGCCGTCCCTGATAAAGCTACAGCACCTGCACAGGCGCGGCCCTGCTGCATTGCTGGAGCAGGATGCAGCTTGAGCAATTGATGCAGCGGACTCTTCATTGGCGCCCAGCGGCGACCGTTAGCGACCCTGCGAAGGCCCAGCAAGGTGCGGGTCGCAACAGTGTGAACGCTGCAGGTGTTAGGGGCTTGTTATGTTCTGTAAGAGGCGGGATGTAGGTGCGCGGCATTCCCAAGAGTGGGAAGGCAGCGGGATTGCCGTGCTGAGGATGAGAGTAATGCATGTGTGGATATTGGGGTGGCACAGCACCTCTCGCTGCCCATGAGCAGCTTTGCCGACTTGAGTCAACACCCTGGCACATCCTTTGAGTAGCAGGGTGGTAGTAACAGCGGTCGCGGGGTACTGCCGAGTGTGCGTTGTGTCTGTGTTCGCGACGGGGTGCTTGGGGCTTGAAAAAGTACTTTGCTTGCGGCTTGTGTGTCTCTTGAAGTGTGCATGACCAGTGTGGCTTGCGGGAAATGGCCTGGGAAGATGTTTGTGAGCAAGATGAAAGCATCCAGGAGCGCGCAGTGCGAGGAGCCGTTGTCTTGGCCAGCCAACCTTTTGCGCTGCCTGTGAGGAATGACTCGTTTTGAGGGGGCGAGCTGTTTTGCTGCCGTACAGTACTAGGGCAGTTGCGGTGCGTGCTCGCCTCTAAGCACTGTGCCGTATATGTCTTCGACGTATGAGTACCTGCCCCAATACGTGTCGGTCGATTGCCATATTGCCTATTCTATTCATTTTTCCGGGTTCAGCAATCGTCGCCACGGATTGGGAAAGCCGCGCGTATTGTGTGGTGGCTGTTGTGTGCACCTGCATTGGTGTTGGTCGGTTTTGCTCAATTCTTTGTGTTTTGTCATGTTTAGTCCCCGTCGCTCCAGAGCCCACCCACCGCATGATTTGTGTGAGTGGGCTCGGCTGCGATCAGCGTTAACGTAACTGTGTAACGTCGTCGGAGTGCGCCAGCGTTCGTCTGAACGTCAATGCCGGTCTGGACTTCAGTCCGCTGCGGGTACGTGTCCTTAGCCTCCTGCACCAGGAGGACGTGCCGTCAAGTCAAACCACACGCTGATTGTGCGTTGGTCTCTTGGTAATCGGATAAAGTCAGCAAACGCACGTGTGTACGTGCGAGTGAGTCTTCAGCCAGTCGCGGAAGTAACTGAACCGTCTGCGTCGCCAGCGTGCGTGCCAGCGTGAGGTGGGGTTCTCCCTTACCTCCGGTAACGGCCGCAGGTCTGCGCGGCGTAGCTGTGCTCTGGTGACATGTCCGCGCTCCAAGCATAATAGCATTAGCAGTTACACGGCAATTGTGTGCCTGGTGGGATGCGCACGGCTGTAATGCAGTACCCAAGGAACAACAGAACATGGCGTAATGTCCTGCAGGAGGCACCTGGTTAGCTTTCCCAGCCTTTCCAATAATGAGTGCACCACTGCCCGCCTCACCACACACACCTCACGACAGCTACCCTTTCAATTAGGACGGCGCCTGTCTAGCGGCCAGCAAATTCGTAGCACTCAGTACGGTCCCACTAGATCGCAAGTCACGCTGCGCACTGGACGGCTCGCACCTGCAGCCCATCTCCAAGCATCTCCAGAAGGAGGGCAACCCCCTTAATCTTGTCTCCACCCCGCCGCCCACCCGCTCTGCCTTCTTGCCGAACGGCGCCCCTATGGTCCTGGGCGCACCCGTCCCCAGTACCTGCAGCGCCTGGTGGGTGCCTTGGCGCGCCTCGACCCGGGGCCCTGGTGCCTGCATGCTCCCCTGTGGGGCAACCCTCTCCTGCGGGCGTAGACGGGGGACAGCGGCCTGGAGGTGGACTTTCCGGAGCTGGCGTCTGTGGAGTCACTTCTCACCGTAGGAGATGCTGTACGGGCCTACCACGCCCTCGCCTTTGCGCGGCGGCAGCAGGCCTCCCTTGCCCCGGGAGCACAGCGGCCACTGGCGGAGTCTTCTCAGCTTAGCAGAGTCTACGGTCATCGAGTTGTGCACAGCCTATGGCGGACCGTCCCGCGGCAGCTGCACCCTAGCCTACGGTCGTGTGCCTGGACCTTGCGGCAGGTGGACGCATTGTGTGCTAGGCTGCCTCAGCCGTGGGTTGTGGCTGCAATGCATGCATTTACTGCGAACGACGCCCCGCCTCCCAGGGCGGTGTGGCCGCACATGCTGCAACACCTGGGGTGGCGGCCTGCTGGTGTGTTTGTGCCTGTTCTTAGCCTCACGGTTAAGGCTGCGACTCTGTTGCAACTTGTTCCTGCCTTTGATGCTATGCGTGAAAAGCATGAAGCTTGTGTGCGTGAGGCCTGGCCGTCTGTTGATGTCACTGAGGGCCGGCGCCTGTTGTTGCGTACCTTGGAGCGTCTGTGGAAACTGCGGTGGGAGAACTGCCATAAGGAGCCGTATGGGCGGCTCCTGCAGGGTGGCTTTGCTGGCTTTTCGGGAGTCGGGACCCTGGGCGTGCGCCGTTGTGTCCGTGTGGTGCCCGCATGACTCGGGGCCCCCGTTTGCGTCTATAATGCGCTCCCATTTGCATGAGGTCCTTGGTGCACCGTTGCTGCCTCACCACGTCTGGCTTGTTGTGTGCCCTTCTGACGCTGTCCTGCAGCCTGTGTGGGATGTGGTCTGCCTTGCTTGTATCGCGGCCCTTGAGCTGGGCCGCCAGCGCCTTTACCAGTCCCGTGACGACACACGTGTTGCGCGTGCCACGCTGGTTCATATTAGCGCTGAGGTGCTAGCAGACTTCTGAGCACGCCTACTGTCCTTTGCTGTGCTTGGTATCGCCCTAGGGGTTGGGACGCGGTGCCTGCCACGCACGGCTTCCTTGCCTCTGGCCCCGGGGGTCGTGTGCTGGTGTCGGCCCGCCTGATGTTGACTCTCCGCCTGGTTCACCTGTCGGTTGACCGTTGCTATTCGCGTGCCTGCCCATGCCAGGTCCGTCTAGTGAGGGGGTGTATTGCCGTGTGGCCCTTCCGGTGATCTAGGTCGGTGCATAGGGGAGTGCTTGCGTGGGTTGGGTGCTCCCCCGAGATAGAGGCGGGGATGTTCTGCCCCACAGGTCTATAGGTGTCCATGGACTCTCATGCTTCACCCTGGCCCCTCATGTAACAATGGCCACTTAAACTTGTAACGTATCGCCATTTAATTGAAGGAGCAGGCTGTGCGGTCACGACATGCCGCCCAGCACCCTGGGCGCGCCATTGCACCTTTCAACAGCTTATTGGTGTAGCCACCCTAAGCTAGCCAGGCATGAACCTGAACACGAGGACGTAGTCCCAATCAGAATCTCCTGAGTTCAAACATAATTGCGCACCCGTTTAACCAGCGCCCACGCAGCTGCTCCACCAGCACTGTAGACGGTACTGGAAAGCGAACGGCCGATTGTGCAGCCGTCTGCACACCTCCTGCCTGCACACGGCGGAGTCCTCCACTGGTGCGCTGAATCCAGTCAACCAGCTCTGGGTCCTCCACCTGCTCCCCCCAACTGCCTCCAGGGACACCACCCGCAGCAGCACATGCCCTGCGCCGGCACGGACTGCGCAGCGTGCACTGCGTTGACGTGGTATCATTATATGTGGGAACCCCACCGCCCATCCGCCCAGGTGGTGTCTCGCTGGCTGTCAGCCGTGGCCGGTTGCGGTAGGTAGGTGGCTGATGGAAGCATGGGCCAGCATCTGCGACTGAGTGGCCACCAGGAGCGGCGAGTGGTGGCGGAAGTGTCCGCGATGGCTATGTGTGAGGCTCCGCACAACAAACGGGGTACCAGTATGTCTCCACGGTCCACGCAATGCCTCGGCGCTTATTGCGTCAGAACATGAGACAGGTGAGCACTGAGCAGCACAGCACAACGCAACAACTACGAAACAAGTATCAAAGCGGTGACAAAGCAGTCCTCGCCTAGGGTGCCGTAGAGCCAGGCTGCCCCACTCAGTCACCCACAGCACACTCGGACACGCTGAGACCAGCAGCTCAGACCCCACGCCATGCTCACCCGCTGTGCCTTGCAACAGCAGCACAATGCAGCCGTGCTTGTGGTTGTATTGCAGCATGCATTGCATTTAGCGAATGCGCCGCACTAGGTCTTAACGAATTGGAGGGCTTGAAGCCGCACAACCCAAGCTGCATCAGCGGAGGCTCCCCTGAGCTGCATGGCACAAACAACGATGGGACGAGCAGGACGCTGAAGCGTGGACACAGACACTAAGCAGCACCGCCGCCTTCTAAAGGATATGATTATGATTGTTACGCTTGAGCAAAACGCCGCACGTCGTGAGGCCCAATGCGCAGACCAGTGCGTATTGACAGCTGCCGAAGAATGCCGATAAAGCAACCTGTAACTCAATATCTTGAGTTCTAGTTAGGAGCTTTATACACCGATTCAAGTGCTGAAGTTGTCAACAGAGGACTCGTTGACTGACGCAGTCGCGACGACCAGCTCAGCGCCATGGCTTCAAGCGCTCAGCTTGTGCAATGTCTGCTGGAATATGGGCAGCGCCTGAAGGATGTACAGGAGAGAGCATACGTTTACTCTCACCCGCAGTACGTCGAGAAGGGCCTGCCCCTCCTCTACGGTGTGCTGCAATCCCACCGCCAGGTGGGCGACGTGGAACCGCGCCGTTGACCAATACCTCCATGCTAATGGCCGTCAGCACAGGAACACCTCTGCGTACTCATGTGCCGCTCACAGGTGCTGGAGACTCAGCCTGGCAGCAGTGACAGCAAGTCAGTGAAGGTAAGAAATGCTGGGACTGGGGCTCGTGTCCTGGGGGGAACGATGAAAGGCTGCTGGCACGCCCACCGGGCACACGTGGCATCAAGCACCTAATCGCTCGCGGTGCGCGGGTACGGACTGCCATCATACCGGTTTGGAGGTGAAGGACTGTAGTACACACCGTTTTCTCCATACCCGGATCCCCACCACACTGCGCCACAGGAGGTGCAACGGGGCATCGCTGAACGCGCTTCAGACCATTTGTCAGAGCTCAGCGGCCTGGTCTCGAGCCTCAAGGTGCGGTGGGGTAGACGATGAACACTTGGCTGCACAGCCAGGCATGGGTTACCGGTACCTGGGACATGGCATACGTTGCTAGCGGACTTACAGGTGGCCGAAATCGCCCGGCAAGGCCTTACCCACAACTCTCCGTGCACATGGGCTCGCGGTTGGACGCACGGCCACTCCTCCGCGCCTCCCCTAACAGCCCCATGATGGAGCGTCACCTGGCGGGAAGGGGCAGGCGCTTACACTCAGTGAGCTGCCACGGCCCCGCATGACCTGCAGATCATGTCCCAGCATCTCACGTCCGTGGGCCAGCTGCTTACGGAGCTGCACCGCGTGCTGGGCTCGCTAACGGTGAGGAGGAGGGCTGCTGGACACGAGTCATGGAGGCGCCTGCAGCAGCGATGGATCCTGTGTAGTTGCGACACACTGCCGACCTCGTGAGGTTTCCCTGTTCCGCCTGCCTACTGCATGCCAGTTTGCGTACGCTTTTTACAGTTGGTGGCCTTGGCCTGCATTAAAGCAGGGATCCTAATCAACCTGCCCCCTTGCCCCGCGGCCGCGTCCTCTGTGCCAGCTTGACACCTACCCCGACCTGCTGCACACCTACATGGAGACGCTGTGCGACGCAGTGCGCACGGCGCTGCTACTCGAGGAGCTGCCGCGCAAGGCCGTGGCACAGGTATAGCAAACCGTGCCGCTCGGCCGGGCGTGCATGACGTGCTCCCTTGCTAGACGTGCAAGCACACCGTAGCTGCGGTACAGACCGTTCCGTGCTGACCTGCAAAAGCGGTTGAGCCGGTTCGCAGACAGCTTATTCGGTCGACTTGGCGCTGCATGTTACTCCGCCTGCAGATGGTGCAGCGGGCCGCGGCGCACGTGGAGCAGGCCACCGTGGCGCCCATGCTGGCAGCCGCCAGGGACCCCATCTTCCACACGCCCTCCGTCCTGGCCCTGCTGCAGCAGCTCTTCCGGCCCTGCATGCCGCGCGTCGCGCAGGTGAGCGGACAGCGTGCACATCGTTGTCGCAGGATTGCTCTCAGGCCATCTGGTTAAGGAACTTGATCCGCTCCCGCCTACGTTCACACAGGTGCTTGAGGTGGTGGTGGGCCCTGCCATGTCAGTGGCTGGCAGTTGTGAGGGCGTGAGCGCTGCGGGCCTGCTGGAGCTCCCGGTCGCGACCTGGCAGCTGGAGCAGCAGCACCAGCAGCAGCAGCAAGGCCAGGGGCAGGCGGATGAGGCTAGCCTGGGGCTGGGCCCCAGCGTCAGCGGCGGTGGGGACGTGTCCCGGAGCACCTCTGCGCCCAAGGGCATGTACGGCATGACGTGGCGGCAGGTGTACGGCTTCTTGCGCCACCACGCTGCCGTACGACAGTGGGGGCTGCTGGGCTTCCTGCTGTTCCCAGGTGCGTGCGACCAGCACCAGATCATGCAAATCCATGGCCCGCACAAAGCCTTCTCTTGCATCTTCCGCGCTTATCGCGCCTGCGCATGTCATTGCAAGGTACTGGTTAATGCTATGATGCGGGTTGTGCCATGTTTGCCGTTTGTGCCGTGTCACAGAGCTGCTGGCCCAGCCGGGTTGCCCCCAGCGCCTCTCCGCGCTGCTGTCCGACGGCTTCGTGCTGCACGTGTACAAGGACCGCACCGCCTGCGCGCACGAGGTGGCCGCGCAGCACATGCTTCCCGCGGGCGAGGCGGCGCAGCAGCAGCACCAGGGCAGCGGCAGCGGACCGGCCGCCAGCGGGGCCAGCAGCAGCAGCGGCGGAGGTGGCGGCGGGCTTGGCGGGCTGCTGGGCAAGGGCGTACTGGCAATGATGGGAAGCAGGTGCGTCATGTACGGAGGGCGGCCCCATCGCCGTGGATCTTTGTACTCGCAAGCAGCTTACATGACCTCAAGCGTGTTGGATTGTCAGGGTTTGCTAGAATCCGATGAGGCGGTATGACTGGGTGCGCTTGCGTCGGGGCATGTGTCTGCATGCAGGCACCGGCGGCCTAGCGGCCAGGGCGGCCCCGACCCCAGCGACCCGCTGCAGCAGCTGCTGGCCGACACGGCAGCCGTGGCCGCGGCGCTGGCGCCCATGCAGCACCGCATGTGGCGCGCCTACCTCACACAGCAGCTGCGCAGCCTGAGCGCCGCGTGCGAGGTAGGCGGGGCCGCAGGGATGCCGCCCACGTTGCTGGGCCCTTAGTCGTACGGTAGCCGTGCTTGGCGCTCTGTCCGTTGACGTGCACTTGCATGCACGTGTACCAAACAAACCGCCCACCCGCCATGCGTTCGCGGCACTTCTTGCATCTCGATCAGCTTAAATCCAAGCCTTGCACTTCTTGCATGTTCACACACGTTACGTTACAGGGCTAGTATCTCTTAGTACCCGCCACAGGGCTTACCACGCGTACTCGCATGCGCGTGGGCAACCTTGCGTGTACCGTGAACGCGCTTGTACAGTGCCAGCATTTACCCGTGTCTTGACGATCCGCTGCAGGCCTTCCCCGACCGTGTGGCTGGGCAGCTGGAGGTGCTGCTGGCAGCGCTCTCGCTGTCGCGTGACGAGCTGCTGTGGTTCTTCAGGTGCGCATATGTAACGCCTGCACGGCCTCTCCTACGCGAGCCGGCATCCCTGTGCTGACCTGATGGTATCTGCCTTCCACACAGCTATACTCGCACGCATGCCTGCATATCAGTTGGCAGCGTCCTTGGTCACTTCAACTGCTGCACATACAAAGGCGATCTCAGACCGCCGACACGCGGAAACGCCTGCCTACCTGCTGCTTCTGTTGCTGCACTGCTTTTACCCTGGCCCCGCACCCCTCCAGGCACCAGGGCTTCGATGCCCCGCCGCTGCTGTCCCAGCTGCTGGCTCTGCGCGGCCAGGCGGGCCCCAGTGCTGCCGTGGCTCCCCCCTTTGAGGACGCCATGCAGGCGCTGCAGCTGCTGGCCGCCATGGACGCCCTGCACCGCCAGCTGGTGGGAAAAGCAGGGCGGGGTGCACCATGTGTCTTAACAGTACAAGGTTCCGCTTTGCTGGCTGCGTAACTAGTGCCGTGTCGATCAGCCGTGTGCACGCACGTGAGGTTGTTCTACCTGGCTGCTTGAGCTGCGGGGATGCGGTCCGACCAGGGTTTGCCACACTCCAAGGCGAAATGCAGTACCTTGAGCTGCACATCTAATGCGGTCTTGGTACCGTATGCGGCCTCTCTCCGCTGTAAGGCGTTGTCACCGCCGTGTCTGCCCTTGGGCCCTGCAGGCGTCGCAGCACCCGGCACTGACCAAGCAGTACAAAGACGCGGCCTCTGCCGAGCTGCAGGTGAGTCCTGTGTGGTGAGAGTCGCACCCAACAGATAAAGCGCCTTGGGTCGAAGGTGTGCTAAGGGCGTCCAACCAGGTATTACATTAACTTCTGCACCAACACATTTGTATGTGCCGCGTACACCCCAGTGACGGCAACAGTGCCCCTTCGTTCTGGTGTGCATGCAGCCACTACCGCAAGTTGCCCTCCCAACCGCAAAGGCCCTATCCCACAGCTGAACCGCCCGCGCCGCTGCCGTCTGCTCCCTCCTGTTGCCCCCAGACCCACGTGGTGGCGTGCACCCCCCGCGTGGAGTACCGCCTGCGCAAGGCAGCGGCGGACGCGCAGGGCCCCACAGGTGCCGCCATCGCCGCAATGTCCGCCCCTGGAGGTGGTGGCGGTGGGGCGCTGCAGCCATTCCAGGTGCGGTGACATGTGCCCAGCAGCAGCCGGCCCACGTCGCCTCATCGCGGATCCACTAGACCCAGCGGCGTGAAACAGACGCTCATCACGATAGGAAGGCGAAGGACGGTGCCAACGAGGCAATGCCACACAGCGCTGCCAGCCTCAACTCCTGTGGTCACTTTCCTCACAACACGCCGGTTGCTGCGACACGGCGCATTTCGTCTGGTCCACCGTCCCCCAGGACCTGACCGACCTGCTTCGCAGCCTGCTGTGCGGCTCGCTGCCCCCGCCCGACGCTCCGGGCCGGCTGTCCTCCGCGCGCGGCATCTGGACCTTCCTGTCGCTGCAGCTGGCGGCCGCAGACCCACAGCTCAAGGCAGCGCGCGTGCTGCAGTTCGCGGAGGACACGGCGTACCTGGCCGTCATGCAAAAGGTAGGCTGCTTTCTACCTTGTGGCAGGCAAGCTGGCGGCCTTCTGCGCTACTGCGTGGACGCCAAAGCTCAAAGGCACAACAGCCCAACAATGTCACTATAGCATGAGAAGTGCCAGCCACAGAAGCGTGCTGACATTTCCTGACTGCCGGCCCGGCTGCCGTATACTCGCTCTCGAACTCCCTCAGTCCCTCGACGCCGCGCGGCTGCTGTACGAGGCCCCGCTGCTGCACGCCGGCGCCGCCGACCTGGGCTCCCTGTGCCACCACGCGCAGCAGCTGCTGGCAGCGGCGCAGACGGGCCTGGCGGGCGGCCGCCTGCAGCATGTGCAGGTGGCGCTGGCGGCCATGCAGGTGCGAGGCGGGTGCCCCGTGCCCCTTCGTGTTCGGTCTATGCATGGTTACACAACGCATGAGCTGTTCCTGAAAATGGGGTAACCGTAAAGTGGCAAAGCCGTGGGGAGGGGGGCAGGAATGAGCTGTTCCTGAAAGGGGGGGTGTGCAGAAATGGCCGGCATGTACAGGAGATTGTGTGCTGACTGTTCCCGCTGGCTTGGCGGCCCCGGACCCGCAGGGGCTGCACTGGCTGCTGCCGGAAAAAGCCGACACCCAGCTGGGCCCCGGGGCACGGCCGCTGGCCAGCATCTCCACCAGCAGCGCCGCTTCCCAGGGGGCACAGCAGCAGCAGCTGGCCAGCCGGGCGCACAGCGTCAGTGGCGGCCCCGCTGGCGGCGGCGGGGCAGCGGCGGCGCTGCGGTCGCACGCCAGCAGCAAGCGGTTGCAGCCCGCGGCGGCGGCGGACCTGGCGCAGCAGTGCACCGGCTTGGTGGTCGGCAGCGTGCGGCAGCTGCTGCGTGCGCTCGTCAAGGTGCGTGCGGGCGGCCCTCCTGTCCTGCCATGAGGCAAATGATTGGCATGCCGACTGTCTGCAGGGTATGAGCTCCGGCTGGTTTTGCCTGTTGATCGAGTCGTTGCAGTCGCCCGCTGTTGATCGAGTCGTTGCAGTCGCCCGCTGTCTGCACGTGCTTTATGACCGATGGTCATCAAGGTTGGGGCGTGTGACGCTGCCCCTTAACCACTCCCAGGCTCCGCTGACCGGCTCGGGCGCCCTGCACAGCACCGCCTCTCTAACCAGCGGCTTTGGCGACGCACTGCAGCCCGCCGCCAGCTCCACCGTGCAGTACCCACCCGCCGGCTCGCGCTCCCGCACCAGCCTCATTAAGGCCATGGGCTCCAAGCTCAAGCTCATGGACACGGGCACAGCCACCACTGAAGCAAGGTCTGGGGCAGGGCAGCAGCAGCAGGACGGCGGCGGCCCGTCACCGAGGCCGTCAAACGACAGCGGCGCGTGGGGCGAGGGGGCGCCTGAAGGGGGCACGGAGGCGGTGCAGGGGGCGGGGCAGGACGGCGGGCTGGTCAGCGCTGCAGACCTGGCTGCTAGGTTGCTGCCGCTGGTGCTCGCCCTGGACCAGGGCAGGTGGGTGCACATTCCGTACGATCCTTGAAACGCGCACCTGTTACTTCCGGACGGCAGAGCGCGGGTGGTACAAACAGGCGCGCGCTGATGGCAGCAGACGCTGCTCCTGTCTTGGAGAATGTGCTGCACCTGTGGCTCAGGGAGAAAGCGGGAAATTGGGAGGTGAAGCTTCGCTTGTCTGATGGCACGGTAAGCAGCACTCGGCCAAGCCCAGGGGTCGCCCGGTGTGCGCGTGGTCGACTCCGCACCGTTGACGACGTGCCGTACTGCGCAGTTTCCGTGTAGGCAGGCTGGGAATAAGGCCTCATGTCCCTGGCATTGCAGGGTACTGGCGGCCGAGCTGCCCCCCACGGCGGCGTCGCTCTCCCAGCAGCCGCCCTCCCAGGGCGGCAGTAAGCCCCTGTCCGCCGCCGGCGCCGGCACCGGCACCCACTCCTCAGCGGCGGCACTGCAGCGCTCGGGCAGCAACTCCCTTGGGCTGGGAGTGGGCCGGCGCAGTAGCGGCGGCGGCAGCACCGCAGGAAGCCAGGGCAGCGGAGGCTCAGGGGCAGGGGGCGTGGCGGCGGAGGCGCTGCAGCAGTGCCGCTCGCAGCTGGTGGCGGCGGTGCGGGACAGCTTCGCGCAGCTGCTTGCCAACACCACCACGGCCGTGTCCCAGGTGCGAGTGATTGGGTGGGCCGGTGGTCCCGACAGTATGCGTTTACGCTTGTGCGATTGGAGCCGATCTAAGTCTGCGGTGCCACAAAAGTAAAACACGGCACAATGTCCACCGGCTGTCCACCAGGCCTTGTCCCAAGTGCGCACTGACTTACATTCATTTCGGACTTGTATTCGCGAGGACACACGAACAGCCTGTGATTGCCGGTGCTGCCGCTCAATGCTTCAGTCGTGGACAAAGCCCTCTGCTGCGGTACAAAAGTGAACAGTGTGGTAGATGTACTTAATGGAACCCCTCCGCTAGCAGCTCTGCCCTTGCCCGCCTGCTGCTCCGTCGCGCAGGCGTCCGTGCCTGTGCCCTCTGCGCACCTGGGCCCCCTGCAGCGCTTCTTGCAGGCGGTGTGCCTGCTGCAACCGCACCTGGCCACCGAGCTGCTGCCGGAGGTGGTGCGACTGGCGGTGCAGCAGGCGGCGGCGCCCACGCTGCAGGTGGGAGGGGGAAGGAGGTTACCAGGGCCTGCAACAGGTTTGGCATACTGCAGTCTGGTACCAGTGGGGGAGGGGCAGGGAGGAGCGGGCGGGGAGAAGGGGACGGCGGGAGGGAGGGTGGGCTGGGCCTGCTGCGCGAGGTTGAACCCATCGCGGCAAGGATAGGCCAGGTGCTGGTGTACAGAGAGGATGGCCGTGTACGTCAGCTTGCATGTGGCTGCACGGGAGCGGTAACGTGTTGGTGTGGTATGGTAGCCTGCACAACTCATCTGACGGACAGGTGGCTGCCCCCTCGCACCCCCAGACCATCGGGGTGGAGGCCATGGCCACCCTGAGGGTGCGCACCTCGGCCCCGCGGGCGCCCACAGCCACAGACGCCGGCGGCGGCACGCTCAAGGTAAGACACACCCACCACCTCAACGCCACTGGACATGCCCACTCAACCCACACTGCAACCGCAACATCGCACCCATTGAGCGCTGCAATCGCTGCCGCTACCGCGCCCTCTGCTACTTATCCATCAGCATAGCAACACGAGTGATACACGTGCTTGCCCTGCACACAGCAGGCGGCGGCGCGGCTGCAGCCCAGCCACCCCCCCCTGCCATCCGCTGCCCCCACCACGCGTCACCCCAGCATGGCCGGCAACGCCCTGGGCAGCGGTTCCACCTCGCTGGCTGGCGCGGCAGGCGGGGCGGCGGGGCCGCTGCAGGCGCAGCTGTCCGTCAAGAGCCTCACGGCAGGTGCGCCCGCTGTGGGATACTCCAACGTGCACCACCTGCACCGCCTCAAAACCCCCACTGTACATTGTGTGCCCCTCCCTACCATCACTGACCGTCGCATCGCCTTGGTCCTCTCCCACGCTTGACCTTCCCCCAGCCGGCGACCCCCGGTCCATGGGCCCCATGGCTTCCGCCCTGCCCTCCGCCTTCGCCCGCGCCTCCCTCGCCTCCGCACTCAGCGGCGGCGGCGCCAACCCCGCCGCCGCCGCGGTCGCCACCTCCGGGCCGTACGGTGGTGCTACGCCCTTCACCTCCGCGCCCTCCTCTCCCTCGCGCTCTCCCACCCCCTCCGGGCCCTCCGTGCTGCGTGCCTTCCACACGTGGCTGTGGGCCAACGTGGTGCTGGACGAGGGCCGCAGGGGGGTGGTGTACGACACAGGGGCGGGCGCCTTCCTTGTGCCTGGTGCGGCAGGCGGCGTGGCGGGCGCAATGGCGGCTGCCACCAGCGTGAGGGAGCTGGCGCTACTGTTCGAGGTGAGCCAACGCCGAGGGGGCAACAGCTTCCTGACTGCGTATGGGACGGGTGTAGGTGCCGTGTTAAGCAAGCAGTACGTTTTGGCTCACAAAGAGTATGGTAAGCTACCCCTTCCAATTGGTGTCTGTGCAGCTGTTCGGCCCGTGCGCTGCTGGGGAGCTGGCGCGCTGCAGTGAGCAGTTGGTGGTTGCCACCCTGGAGCTGCTGCAGGTGCGGGGCCGCGGGGGGGAGGGGAAATCACAAAGCGGCAACTTAACGGCACCGGCAACGATCAGCCTGCAAAAGACCAGGGGGAGGGGTTTGCAACGACAGGTGCAGTAAGTACTGTCTCCATGCCACACCTTCTGAACCCTGCACCACCCCCTGTGGACTGCCCTCCCATACACTCATTCCCTCCTGAACCTGCCCTGCTGCCGCCGTGGTGCTGCCACATCCCATCTCAGCACGCCCCCTTCTCCTCTCCCTTCCCCTGCCCTGCCGCTACCCCCCTTCCCCAGGCCCACCTGGACGCCAACGCCCGGCCCCTGCAGGAGCTCCTCGAAGCCGCCCGCCTGCCGCTCCCCGCCCGCACGGCCGCCGCCCTCTCCGCCCTCTCCTCCCTGGCCCCCTCCCTGCCCCCCCTGGCCGACGCCGTGGCGCGCCTCAGCCGCTGCCTGGCGCTGCGCATGCAGCTGGGCCGTGCAGCGGAGGTGGCGGCGGCACGTGCCGTCGGCTTCCTGCCGTACGCGCTGCAGGAGATGGCGGCGCCGGTGGCGGCGGGGGAGGGGCTGGGGGGCTTGGGGGCGGCGGGCGGTGCGCGGAGGTGGAGCGCGCTGCTGCGGCTGCCGGAGGGCGGCACGGGGCCGGACGTGGGGCTGCCGGACAGGGACGACCCTCTGCTCACCGCGGCCCTGACAGGTGTGTGGGGTGCTGTGTATCATCCACGGTAGACACTGGGACGTGGGGCTGACGTGCCGGAAGCAGGCGCAGGCAACTTTGTCAGGTCAGCGGATGGGTTCGTAACACGTGTAAAGGCATAACGGCATGAACCCAAGCAGCCAGGTTTGCTCATCAGGCAGCTGCATCTTCTGGCATCCCTGTAACCTGTCTTGTCCCTGCGTCGCCCCAGGCCTGCTGTCCAGCCTCCAGGCGGCGCAGCGCTGGCACCACCTGCCTGCACTGCTGGCGGCCCTCACCGCCGCCAGGGCACACCCAGCAGCGGCAGGCGGGGTGCTGCAGGCAGGGGCCGGCAGCGGCAGGGGTGCGCAGTCGCAGCAGCAGCGGGAGCGGGAGCGGGAGCCCGGCGCTGCGGGGCCTACCGTGCGGGAAATGGAGTGGGCGGCGCAGGGCGTGGTGCGGGTGGCTGTGGGAGTGGCGCTCAGCCTGCAGGCAGCCATGGCGCAGGTGCGGGTGGCCGTGGCCACTATGTAGTATGTGACTGCATGCACGGTTGCCACTGCCGACTTTGAGAGCGTATAGCGGTGTACGCATGCACTCGCCGGCATAGTAGCACGGTATCCATAGAAGCCCACACACCTCCCAGGCCACTAGGCTCACTTCCTCATCCATTTTATCCTGCCTTCCCGGCGCCGTCTTGCCTTCCCCTACCCCTTGTCCCCAGGCGCTCCACCCCGCCGCCTCACAGTTCCTGCTGGGCCCCTCCCGCCCCGCCGCTGCCATGCTGTGCGCCTTCCAGCGCCTGGCAACCGCCTGCGTGCAGGCCGCAACCGCAGCAACCACCTCAACCGCCCTCCCTGCCAGCACCGCCAACAAGCCCCCGCCCTTGCTGCCCGGCCAGCGGCAAGCTGACGCCTTCGCCTCCGCCTCCGTCGCAGCCGGCCGACACAAGGCGCTGGTCGCCCTGTCCGACCTGCCCCTGCTCAAGGACTACGTGTACACACCCGACTGCCTGGGGGCCGGCGACGATGTGGGGGCAGAAAGCGACCAGCAGCTGTGGGCGCAGCAGGGGGGTGCGGGCGGCAGCCTGTCGCCCACGCGTGGGGCGGAGGTGGCGGCGGCGGCCGCGATGGCGGCGGCTGGGGGCCTAGAGGCTGGGTGGGCTGTGGATGCGTTGGGCGTGCCGGAGGGTGCAGGGGAGCCCTCGTTGGACGGGCCGGACGCGCGGTGGTCGGGGGTGGTTGACACGTGGCGGCCGGACGTGAGGCTGGTGCCGCTGGCCACAGGGTGCGGGCGTTAGTGGGTTGGCGTGTGCATGCGGGAGGCGGCTGGGCAAACGCGGCGGTAGGCGGATGAGAGGCTGGCCTGCTTGTACAGCGACTTCTTTGTTGTGGAGGGGAGGGTGCATTTAGGCGTAGCTCGTTTCGAACGCCAGCGTCAACAATGCATGAGGTCTGTGGTCTGCTGGGAAGCAGCTGCAGGGGGGAGGGGAGGAGGGGTCGTACCGCTGCAGGGCGGTGGTATGTGGGAGCAGGGTCGCGGCCATGCAAACTACACGAAACACTCCGGGCGTGGGGCTTGTGTATAGAAGCAAGTGACGAAAAATCAAGTGTACCGCCATATGGAACTCTCGCAAGTCATGGGTCTGCGTGCGCGGGGGCCTCTGCCGTCTGATGTGGGCTGTTGAGCGGCTGGACGGATGCAGTGTCAGGTGGGCAGCGTAGCGGCTGATCAAGGGCTGGAGCCTGGAAGCGCCATGACCCGAGAGGGGGCACGTCCGGAGCTTTTGATGACGCTTCTAGTACGGGACACAGCATAGCTCGTGCGCTTTGAGACCGTGAAGCACCGGTCACATCCATTCAAACTCTCTGCACCGGCACATCCTGCCCATACAGCAAGCGGGGTGCAAACGCCGAGTCCCGGACGTCTGTCCGGGCTGGTTCCAAGAGGGGACCCAAACTGTCAGGGCATACACAATCGTGCGTACAGTGAGGGCAACAGCAGCCCTGCAGCATGTACGGGGGTGTGTTTCAGGGGGCGAGCCAGTGACCAGAGATCCGTGCTGAAGGTACTCACCCAGACAGCTGAAACCACAGGCTCCGTTCACGTGCCTTCATGCAGCAACCCGTCATGTGCCATGTGCCGCGCTCAGCTCCATGTGCATATGTGCTATCTGCCTGCCGTTCCCTACGGTGGCTTCTGGTGCACTGCCGTGCGGATTGCACATTTCTACCATCAACCAACCGAATCGACACGACACCGTTCCGAACATTGTAACACGAAGTCCAAAAAGGTAGTTGTATCACCTAGGGCGATGCCATCTTTGCACGACAAATACTATGCCATCTACTCCTGCACCAAAGGCCTCCAAACCAGACGGCATGCCCCGTCAGCAACGTACGTAGTCCGCAGTACAACACAAAGTGAAGGTGTGCGCTAGGCTGGTGCCGTCGGGACGCACGGCTCTACTTGCCAACGTCCACCCCTTGCTGCGCACGACCCGACCAGCGCGTTGCAAGGCGCACGCATCCAGCCCCGGTCAGCCCACAGCCCACACTGCTGGCCCTGTCCCCGCAGTCACGTGTAGGGCCCTTGACCCAACCTTGACCCCATCATAATCCCAAGCTTAACCCCTAACTCATCCCCGGCTCCTGCCTCCCGCGCCTCGTCCGCACATCCACACCGCCGTGCCTCCACCCTGCCCCTCAGCACAGCCCCGCCTTTCTGAGGTTGTCCTCGATGCGCTGGTTGATGGGCACCCCCAGGTCGGGCACCGCGAAGGGCTCCCCCGTGATGCGCTCGTACAGGTACACGTAGCGCTTGGACAGCTCGCACACGAGCTCGGCGGGCGCCTCGGGTAGCACGGCGTCCTTGTAGGGGTCGCACCTGGGGAGGAGGTAAGGCATGTGGGGCGGGGTGTGTGGGTCGGTGGGCTGTGGACGACAAAGTACCGATGGTTTGGTTGCCGAGGGTTTGTCAGCGAGCGAGCGAGGGAATGTAGGCACTGGCACTGGTACTGCAACCAGGAGGGGCGGTACGCTCCGCATGTCCGCAAAGTGCACGTAGCTGCACAAAGTCCCAGGGGCCTGGCCACTGTGTCCTCTCCTGGGCAACAGCATTTCCCCTCCGTCCACCCTGTTCCACCTGATTTAGTACCCTGCCGCCCCCAGCCGCTGCCCCGGCCCCGGTCCCGGCCGCCACCCACCGCTGCCTGAACCACAGGCGCAGGAACTCCTTGTCGATGTTCTCCGGCTCCTGCCCCGCCGCGTGCCGCGCGGCGTACGTGTCGGCGATCCAGTAGCGGCTGCTGTCGGGGGTGTGCACCTCGTCGATGATGTGGATCTTGCCGTCAGCGTCCTGAGGGGGGTGCAGGGGGCCAGGGCCAGGTGAGCGCGGCCAGGCTGCGCACGGTATGTGGAGCGTGTGGGTTGCGCTGTCGAGCTCTTTTATAGGATGTCGAGGACAGGACGGAGGGCGCCGGGTGGGCACTGGGCAGGGAGCGGCTGGGGGAGCGGCAATGGGTGCAGCTGGTGGAGCCGACCCAAAGCGAGGCCCATCGCCATGACGCGTGTGGCTGCAACCGATGAGCAGCCCCAAGGCGTTTTCTTCGCGCCACGTTTCCCGCTGCGCACCTTGCCAAACTCGTACTTAGTGTCCACCAGCAGCAGCCCCCGCTTGGCCGCTTGTTCTTGCCCGAACGCAAACAGCTGCAGAGCGGCGGCGGACACCTGCGGAGGAGAGCGCAGGGGCCGGGTCAGTAACAGACACGGCATGCAACGTGTGCGTGCAGGTGTGCAGGGCCGCAACCACATCCTTGCCAGCCCACCTTGCCCTCCCTCTCCCCATCCCACCGTGTCCCACTCCTCTTGCGTCATGAGGCCCTGCTCCACGATCTCCCTCGGGCTGATGGGCACGTCGTGGTCCTCCGCCTTGGTGGTGGGCGTGATGACGTTGGCGGCCAGGCGGTCGTTCTTGCGCATGCCGTCGGGGAAGGCGTTGCCGCAGTACTCGCGGGCGCCCGCCTTGTAGTGCGTCCACAGGCTGGTGTCGGTGGAGCCTGCGGGGGCAGGGGTAGGGTGGGGTGGGCGGAGAGGGGCTGGCGGTGTGTTGGGCTGTGTTGACGGGCGGCAGCATCGCACGGCAAGGTACATTGAAAGAGTACGGCTCGTCGTGCCCGTAAATTAACCCTTGGAGGGGCCCATTTGAACTTCCCTGTCGCTGACAGCACAATACTGCCACCCGTAGACCCGTTAGTCTTCTCCTATGGGCACAGCCGGCCGACGCGGTCCGCATCCCGCGCGTCCCCCGGCCCCTTCGCCCACCCACCCGTCATGAAGCCCCTGCACACGAACTCCACCGGGAACACGCTGCACTTCTTCATGACCGCCACGTTGGGGTCGGGCGTGGAGAGGAGCGCCGAGGGCACGATGTGCGCCGCGCTCTTGAACCACCAGGCGGCGGTCTGGTTCAGCACCTGAAGGCGGGAATGGGGCGGGGAGGGGGCCAAGGCAGTGGGGCGGTAGGTGAAGAGAGAGCGTCCGCAGGTCAGGGCCTTGGCGGAGAGCGCACGCAGTATGGAGCCCTACAGCGAGATCTGCTCAACAGGAGCATACCCAGTGGGCACGCAGATACGGTACCAGTACGGCAAGCCTAAACCGACTCAGGGCGCCGTCCTTTGACCGGGCCGTTGCTCCCAGCTCTGCGCCCAACCTCCTGCATCCCCACCTTGTGCTTCAACACCCAAAGCCTTGCAGAGGCCAGCAGTCCCCACCTGCTGCCTCCCTCGTGCTAAAGCATTCCTCGCTCCCGCCCCGTTGCACCCTCCTCCCCTGTCCCGCCCAAGATCCCAAGCCCACCCCTCTTGTCCCTCACATCCCCTTCCCCAACCCCAGCGACCCTTCATGCATACGGCAAGGACGCAAGCACGGCCCCCTTGCCCCACCTGCCTGACCCCCCTTTCCCAAAGCACGTTGCTTCACCCTCCCACCTGCCCCGTGCCCCACCACGCCCCACCTGCGCCCTAAAGCTCACCCGCCAGCCCCCAGAGCAACCCCCCTCCCCCCAACGCCCCATCTGCCCCTCCACACGCATCAGCCCCCTAAGCCCGACCGCCGCCCCCAGTCCCCCCTCCCCAGGAAGGCGGACCGCAACTGCAGTGAGTCGACTTCCCCCTGATTGTATTGCGTTTACTACTTCTACCGCTACCACCAACTGGCGCCACTAGTACTTTGGTCCCCATGGCCCCTCCCCCCACCCTCCATGCCCCACCTGGCCCTTGAAGGGCACGGATGCCAGCAGGCGGTCGAAGGCGCTCTGGCGGTCCGTGGTGACGATGACCACCGTGTCGCCCAGGTCGTACGTGTCGCGCACCTTGCCCTGCGGGGTACGGCACACAGCGTACGACAGCGCGGAGTGGATACCGCTGCAATAGAGGGGGCATACTGCCCTGCAGGCGCCTTGGCCCGTTGCTGCCATTGCAAACCAATGGCGTGCAGCTCCTCACAGCGATGAGACGGGGGAGACGTCTCAAAGCGTGCCGCAGCCTCTGTCCCCTGTCGCTCCCGTCGGCACTGCACTGACCTAGGCCCCTGCGGCCGTCGCCCCCAGCGCTCAGCACGGAAAGGCCGTCAAGTCCGACCCATGGCCCCGCCGGCGCGGCTGAGATGCTGGACGCCGGGATACAAGCGTATGCATGGGGCACGTGGACGGCTGCGCCTGCCGCTGCGTCCACCACTCGGCCTGCCCTGCCCTGCCCTGGCGCCCGCCTGCTGGACCGCTGCGCCGCTGCCCTTGCCCCGCCACCACCACGGCATCCAGCGTTAGCGCCTGGGCCCGCCTGCCCCGCACACCCCCTCATGTTAACCCTGACCCTGCTAAACATAGAGCCGTGACGTGGTAGTGCGGAACTTGGTCTTGACGGACGCAACCCTTGACGCATGATGCAGCTGTTGCCCCACATGTGGAGCAAGGCGCTCATGCTCCCTGTCGGGCTCTCCGGCCCTGGCCCTGCAGCCTGCAGGCTGCAGGCCTTGGGCCTATCCTCAACACACTGCTTCGAGGGGGGCGCGCAGGGCACGCCTCCACCGCCGTCCCGTGCCCCCACTGACCTTGCGGCGGTTGGGCAGCGGCAGGTTGGTCTCCGTCAGGCAGTTGTGGCGGGCCTGCCGCGGGAGACACACGGACGCGGACACGCATGGTGCGGCTCAGTCAAGGGTTGCTGCTGCTTGGTGTGGATGGCCAACTGGGCACGCAAATCCTCACAGACTTGCAACCGCCCGTGAGGGGTCAATGCGGGTGTAGTCGTCGTACTGAGGCCGACTCGCAGTCATTCAGTGTCACGGTTGCGTTCAGGCGGTGCAAACTCCTTGCTGGACCATAAGGATCCGGGGCCAGTGCTACACGGGTGTGGGTACCCCACCGTCCCCACCTGGGCGATGGCGTCCACCACCTCCTGCCGCACGCCGCTGATGGACTCAACAGCCCTGCGAGGGGACCAAAGATAGCTTAGCATGCTGCAAACGCCGAGCATGTGAACCGGCTGTGCGGCACTCAGACTTGCGACGATGCAGAGCTCTTGGGCCTCCTACGTAAGGGGCTGTCACCCAACAGCCCTGCCCAGACTTGCGCCAGCCCTGACGCACACGACATATTATTATTTTCAAAAACTGTCCAACGCACAGCATGTGCGTAACTGATTGAGCGAACGCAACTCGGCAGATGGGTGTGCACAGGCTGTCGCATTCAAGCGTCACGTGGGACTGTGGCGTGAGTGGCGAGCTGTGGTTGAACCAGCAAATGCTAAGCGCATCTGATGAGACATGGTGATTGGCAAACGGCTGCAGAAATCTGCGACGCAATGCACGAGAGCTGGGCGCAGGCAGTCGTAAGAATGACACGCCAGGCGTGCTGCACGGCATGGAAGGCTGTCGCTCCGCATGGAGTCACCTCTTTACTTGTCAAATAACATAGGCTTATAACAGGCGTCACTCACGGGGACGAGGCAGCCTGTGCCCGCACTAAGACGACGCGCCTGGCCGCCGCGGCGTGTCGGAGCGGCCGCTGCTGCCCACGAGCACACTGCTTGTTGAATGCTAATGATCTCATATTTCCTCCTGAAGCAATTGGAATGGGTCCTGCACCACGAGTCGCTGCGCACGGCCTTAACGAGGGTTCCCACCTGTTAGACAACGCTGAATCAATGCTGAAACGATTGTTATATGTGTAACTTGGCTTTGCATATGAGTATTACACGTTTGCTCCAACGTGTTCCCCGCTCCGAGACCACGCTGTTCCAGGAGGAGCCCAGCAGGCGTTGAGTACATTCCGCTCTTCTACAACGCTTTACGCTGCATCGTGCATCCATATCCATTCTGTAGTCCGCACATAACCTGGGACGAAGCTTTGTCAGTCAGACATGAACATCGAATCTCTCATGCTCAAGTCATTGCCATACAAACACGTATGATATGCTTTTGCACGGGCGCACTGTCGTGCTCCTAGTTGACGAGGATGCAGGGGACATAGGCGCCCTGCTTGAGGAGCCTCAACGCGTTCGAGCCACGGCATGGCGAACAAGCTGTAAGAGTAGATAATTGCATGATGTTACAGAGCGCAACTTGAGAGGCGCCGCGGCTTGGGTTGTCGGTGACCGACTGACAACCACGATGCGTGCTTGCTCCATCCAGGCTCAGCGCGGACTGGAGTCATGGACTCGTATCCGTGGAGGCTGTTATAAGCCCTCCAACTCCACGACTAGACGCCGTGCATTCGTCTCGTGCTCCGAGCGGCCCCGGGCCAGGGTCGGGGAGAGGCAGCCAGCGGCACGGCGAACCCCAGGCAGGCAGTGCCGTAACGAATGCGGGCCCACCCAACCAGCAGCCTGGCGAGCAGGGCTCCGTCCACACGGCCGCAGCCTCCCTGGCCTTCGTGCTCAACCTTGCGCCATCCGCACCCCATGCCATCCAGACCGGCATCCTCCCGCCCTTGGCCCTGCAACATGCGACCCACATCAGCATCACAGGCCCTGCATACGCACCCCATGCCGCCCCCGCCTCTAACCACCTCCACCTACGTGGCGCTGATCCGGACCCCGCGCTATCCTACCTTGCGCGCCCGCCCAAGCTGCCAACTCAGTCCGCCCCAGCCCATGGCGTCCCCCCAAACTCCTTTCCTTCCCCCGCCAACACCAGCCCACTTGCACTGCAAGCCCCCACGCCCTCTACAGCAGATTCTGCATACCACACGGAGCGCACCCTAGGCCGTGCGCTGCTGCTGCTCAGCTTCAACTCCCCCGCCTCGACGCTGTCTGCGCTGCACAAGCTGCACGCGGCGGCGGCAGCCACGCAGGGCCGTACGGCTCTGGCGGCGCTGCAGCCGGTGCCGCTAGTGGCACGTGTCTACGCCGCCGCCACCGACCCAGGGGTCGCGCAGCGGGCCGGAGAGGTGCTCCTGGCGTTGCTGGGCGTTGCGGGCCTGCCACTGCCGGGTGACGTCGCCGCTAGCCTGGTCATCCCCACCGCTGTACGGCACCTGCAGGTCTCGGCGGCGGCGACGGCGGCAGCAGCGGCGGCCTGGCAGCACTCTGTTGGGACTGCAGCGGCGAGCTACCTGACGGGTGCGTGCGGGGGAGTGGCGGGTGCCGCTGCGACAGCGGCAGCCCACGCCGTGGCGCAGCAGGCAGCAGTGTCGCCCCTGGCGGCTGCCGGGGTGGCCGCGGCGTGCGGCGGCGGACTGAGCCACATGTCCGCCCTACTGCGGCACGGCAGTAGCAGCACAGGTCCAGGGGGCAGCGGCGGGGCGCTGGGGCAGGCGGGCTGGTCGCCTGCCGTCGGCGGCTCAGCACAGCCGCACATGCACCTGCCCCATATGGCCGCCCCTAGCCCCGCTGCCTCTGCAAGCTGCCGGCTGGTGGCGGCGCAGCTGCTGCTCCTCCTCGCACAGCCCTCACAAGCCGCATGCAGTTCTAGCAGCAGCGCCCACCTTTCGTCCACTGCAGCGGCGGCCCCTCTCGGCTCCACCGCGGCTGTCACGTGCGCGGCCGCGCGCGACCGCATGCTGTCGTGTGGCGTGCTGGGCGCGCTGAGCTCTGCGCTGGGCTGCATGGAGTGCCTGCCGCTGCAGCTGTGCGCTGTCAGGCTGCTGGGGGCGCTGGTGGCGGACTGCACCGGCTGGCCATGGCACTGGCCCGTGGTGGGGGCGGGCGCGCTGGAGGGCCTTGTGGGCCGCGTGGTTGGCCTCATGGCTCTCGCAGACCCAGACGAGGGGAGCCCCGAGGGGGAGGTAGCAGTGGGGTGGAGCGGCGGCGGCGGTGGTATTGGCGGGGGCCTGCATGCTGCGGCGAGGGAGGTGGTGGTGCGGCTGGCGGCCGGGCCGCTGCTGGTGCGCGAGGCGCTGGTGCGCAGCGGCGTGTTGGCGGTGGTGGTGGAGGCAGTCATGCTGCCGCCAGCGGCCTCGCTGCAGGCCCCTACCCCTGCCCCGGCAGGCAAGGTGCAGCAGCAGGGGTCCGCGAAAGGCCGCCTGTCGTCCAAGCCGTCAGCACAGCAGCTGCTACCCCAGGCGCCCGCATCTGCGTCCGCGTGCGCGCTTCTGGAAGCCATGCTGTCGGTGCTGCTGGGGCTGAGCTCGCTGCCCGGGGTCCGCACCGCCCTGGCCGCCCCGGGCATGGCCCCGTTGTTGGGGCAGCTGCTGGCTCTCTTCGAAACCCTCCCTGCCGGTCAGCGGCAGACAGGCGCCCACCCCTCCCGCGCCGCCAGCCACAGCAGTGCCAGCTCCCCCCCGGGGACGGCGGCTGGCAGCGGCGGAGGCGGTGGCGGTGGGGTTGCCTCGCCTGCCCCGGCGCAGACCGCGGTCCACGGCACGGTGACGCAGCTGCTGCTCAACCTGGCGCTGGACCCAACGACCCATGGGTCTCTCGCCACCCGCCACACCGCCGAGCTGCTGGTCCGCTGCGCCGCGCTGGGCAAGGGAAACGCTGGGGCGTACACTTGTAATAGCAGCAGCGGCGGCGGGAGCGTTGCGGCGGCGGATCCCGCGGTGCGGGCGGTCGCAGCATTGCGACTCATGGCGGCGTTGGCGGCGGACGCGCGCTACACATCGCACCGCCCGGTGGCGCAGCGGGCGCTGGTGGCGGCGGGCGCGGTGGAGTACGCCCAGGACGTGGTGGCGGAGGCGGTTTCGGGGCTGCCGGCGGGTACGGCAGTGGCGTTGTACGACGCAGGTCTGGCGGCGCTGTGCGCGCTGATGGCGGGCAGCCGGGGGGTGCAGCGGCGGGTGGCGGGCTGCGGGCGGCTGCTGGCGGCGTTGGTGGCTGCGCTGTCGCACCCGACGGTGCTGGGCTGCGACCGGCGGCTGCGGGCGACGTTGACGGCATGGCGGCTGATCACAGCGCCGCTGGTGGCGGTGGCAGGGACGGAGCCTGGCGGAGGCGGAGGAGGCGACAGCCTGGCGGGGGGTGTGCTCGGGGCGCTGGGCGTGATGGTGGGGAAGACGTCGGGGGACGGGACTGCAGCGGCGCCGCTGGCGATGCCGAGGGTGTCCATCCTGCAGGGGGCGGTGGCGGTGGCTGCGGAGAAGGCGGCGGAGAGAGCGGTGGCGAAGGCGGTGCCGCCGCCTCCTGCAGCAGAGGCGGAAGTTTCACTAGCCGCACCGCGGGGCGAGGACCTTGCGCCAGGGCTCGGGCGGATTTCAGACGAGAGCGACGGTGCGGCGGCGGCGGCGGCGACTGGGGACGTGTGGCAGAGTCTGCAGCTGCCGGGCACACCACTGCCGTCGCCAGGGAACGCCGCCTCGCCGCGAGAGCTCACGCCGCTGCGCGTGCCCAGCGCGCTTGTGAGGCAGGGGCTGTCGGCCGGGGGAAGCCGCGTGGGCACGCCCCCGGGCACCCCGTCGGGCAGGAGGAGTCTGTTGGCTGCTGCCGGCGGCGGCGGCGGCAACGGAGGCAGCGGAGGCAGTGGCGGCGCTGTGACGCCGCGCAGTACAAGTTTTGCCAGGTGCGTCGCGGTCACAGACCGGTAGGTACACGCATATGCGTGTAGCAGACTTGTGCATGCGTATGACATGCCTGACTGGAAGCAATCCACTAGCTTCAGTTGCTACCGCAAGGCCTTTCGATCCCTGAAGGTTAGCGTCGCGCACGCCTCTCATCTGTCTCCATTTCCCCGCCGTGCAGGACGGACTCTGGCGTGTCTGCCGCATCGGCCAAATCCGTCACCGTGCCCGGCCCCACCGCCCACGCTGCTGCCTTCACCAGCGGTGCCAGCGCCACCTCTGCGTCTGGGCGCCTGCGCCCCGGGTCAGCCAACTCCAGCTCAGGCGGCGGCAGCTCCGCAACCAAGCCGCCCCTCCCACGCTCTGCGCTGGGCCAGGCCGCGGCACCGGGGCAGGGCCCCAAGCCGGCCGCCCCCGCCTCTGCGGCAGCGGAGCCCGCAGGCGAGGTGCAGCTCAGCACCATGGCAGGCTCAGGGGCAGCAACTGGGCAGGCCAGTGGTGGCAAAGCGGGCAAGGGTTCAGGCAGCATGCGGCAGAAGAGTTCGGAGGGCGTTGCCGCGGCGGGGCCCGCTTCCCCGTACTACCCGCCGCCTGCAGCGCGAAGGAACCAGGTGGCGCCCTCGCCCCCGGCTTCCGCCCCGCTTCCCACGCTGCCCGACACTGTGCTGCTTGTCTACCAACCTAGCTACGCCGAAGGAACTTCAATTAGCGCCCCTCAGGACCCTACTGCTGCCGGCGACGATACCACCACCCCTCCGCCCGCCGCCGCAGCGACGTCTACGCCCGACGCACCCATACGGCCGCAGGCCGGCACCGGCCCCCCGTCAGCTGCGCCTGTGGCAGAGGACTCGTCACCTGCACCTGCGCCCGCGCCCTCTGCACCTCCTGGGCCCCCGCACCACAGCAACAGCCCCGCCGCCTACGCCCCAGACATGCTCCTGTCCTCCGCGGACATCAGCTTTGCGCACAACACCATTGCCACGGCACAAGCCGACACCGCTTTCTTCGCCAGCAGCGGCAGCGGGGGTGTTGGCGGCCCGGCGGAGCAGCTGGTGCTGCAGCTGCAGTCGCTGCTGCTGCGCCCCGCCGCACGTGCCCCCGCCGCGCTGGTGCTGGTGCAGCTGGCCCGGGGCGCGGGGGTGCGCGGTAGCGCGGCCTTGGCCATGGGCTGGAGCCAACTGGTGGAGGCCATCAAGGGCAGCATCACCAGCGTGTACAGCGACGCAACACAGGGACAGCAGCAGCAGCAGCAGCAGCAGGTGCAGCCGCGGAGGCAGGAGGAGGGGCAGAAGCGCGGCCCGCGGGGCACCAGTCGTGCACCTGGGTACAGGTAGGTGTCGGGGCGCGAACATGCCTCTGCATGTGTAGGGTAAAGGCTGTGCCTGCAAAGGTGTCCTTGCCCGGTGGACGGCTCAAGCATTTGCCCGCTCGCTGCCTTAGGGACCGGGTCGGGAAGTAGCTTGCACGCGCCGTGCATGGGCAGCTCGTGTGGCCACACCAAAAATGCCAATAGCTCTTGGTGCCACGCCGGCGACCCACCTTGATGGGGCATCCTGTCCGCGCCAGCCACTCGATTCCGTGCATCCCGTCCCCACCGCCGACGCCAAGCCTGTCATGCTGTTGACCGGGCAGCTCACTGCCCTGGTCGTGTATCGTGTGATTCCTGGGATCCTGGCCGTAACATTGACTCTCAACTGAAGTCATATAGCTGTCCCCGCCCATGCTCTCAGCTGCATGCTCCCTGTCCCCCATGCGCAATCCTCAGGTCGGAACCGGTGCGTCGCGGCTCCGCAGGCTTCCTAGCAGCAGCATTGGATTCCCTATCGTACGGCGCCGGCGGGCCATACGGCGACCTGGACGAGCACGACTTGGCGGCGCTGCTGGAGGCGCTGGAGGTGGTGGCGGGCGGCTGTGTGGACGGCCGCGAGGCGCTGGCGCGCGACCAGCCGCATGACGGTACGGCAGCAGCAGCGCAGTACGACAATGTCGTACTCAACACGCTGCACACCCAGTACGACAGCGACAGCGACTCCGACTCGGACATTGACGTGGGGTACTGTGGACGCGGTCGAAAGACCCGTGGGTCGGCGTCCAAGCGGCCGGGGGGCAAGCGGGCGGCGGAGGAGGGCCCGCAGGTGACGCTGGTGGAGGCCTTGGCGGAGCTGGCGTGCGGCTGGGGGCCCCTGGCGGACCGTCTGGGTGCTGGCCGTATCGCTGCGCTAGAGGCCCAGGAGCAGGGGCAACAGGGGGAGGAGGTGCTGGTGCGGGCGGACACGCAGGTGGCAGCCAGCTGGCGCGTGCCGGCAAAGGCGGTCGAGGCGGTGGCGGCGGCGGCGGCGGGGGTGCGCAGTACGGCGGCCGGCGGCGGAGGGCAGGCGGGCGCGCGGCGCGTGCTCGACACGTGCCGGGCGCACGCGTGCCGTACGCTGGCGTGGCTGGTGCCGCAGCCGTCGGTTCAGGCTCGGCTGGACGCGGGCGGGATTGCGGCGGAGCTGGGGAGCGGGCTGCTGGTCGCATTGTCCACAACCAAGGTGCGAGGCGCCACGGAAACGCCGACATCCTTGGAGTGTCCATCGCACGTCATCCACGTACCTCGGCCTGTGTCCTCCACATGTCGTTGGTGTGTCGTGTCAGGGTGGCTCCTCAACGCCCCCCCCCACCACCACCACGCGCTTCACCCCGGCCCCCAGGACGACGACCTGCGCTTCGCCGCCGTGGGCCTGCTGCGGCAGCTGGTGTCGCACGCGGGCGCCGCGCACGACGCGCTGGCGCACCCCGCCTGCGTGGTCACGGCGGTGGAGGCGCTGGAGGCCGTGTGGTGGGTGCAGTGGTGCAGGCGGGGGGCCTTGCGACGAGGGGCCGCAGGGGCACGCTGTGTGTCAAGAACGCACACATGCTGCATTCATGCTGTACCCGTGCACCCTGGCATGAGCCTGGCCACCTAACCGTGTGACCGTACCCCATGAGCTTGGCCCCCGCACGGTGTGACCGAATCCCCATGCGCCCTGCCCACGACAGGCACCAGCACGGGCAGCTCATCTCCCCCGCCGCCGCCCCCCGCGTCATCGCGCGCCCCACCACCGCCTCCTCCTACGCCGCCACCGCCCGTCTCGCCATGGGTCGCCCCGCGCTCCTGCGCATCGGCTCCGGCAACCCCTCCGCGCACCCCAACCAGCCCGGCAGCCTCCACCCTTCCCCCCTCTCCGGCCACCACCCCCCGGCCTTCCCCCGCAACGCCTCCTTCTCCAGCGCCGGCCCCGTGCGCTCCGCCACACAGCCCATGCCCTCCCTCAGCCGCCCCTCAGGCAGCGGCTACGGTTTCCACCCCCCGGGCCACAGCCCACATGGCAGCTACAGCCACGCCCAGCCGCACCCGGCCGCCCTGCTGGTGGCCCACCCGGGGGCGTCAGGCCACGCGGTGCGTGGGAGCAAGTCCGGGGCGCACCCCGCCCTCTCGGGGGCAGCGGCAGGTGGTGTGGTGGGCAGCCTGGCGGGCGACTCGCCGCACGGCGTGGCGACGCGGCTGTCTCTGGCCTCGGGCGCCTGCAGCGACGCGCTGCGGTGGACGGACCCCTCGCAGCACGCCATGCGGATGCTGGAGCTTGCGGAGGAGGCGGGCGGAGGAGGCGGGAGCGGGGACTTGGCGTCGGATGGCCTGGAGGCGGGCCCCCCGGGGCGCCAGCAGCAGGACCCGCAGCAGCAGCACCAGGAGCAGCGGCATTCGCGGTCAGCGGCTCAGCCGCTGCCGGCGGGACGCCCGGTGAGCGCCACCAGCAGCAACGCCAGCGGCGGCTCACAGGCCGCTGGTGGCGGTGGCGGAGGAGGTGGCGGCACTGGCAGGACGCCACGGCCCAGCGGCACCGGTTTGCTTGAGGCGTCGGGTCGGCTGGCTAGTGTGCTGCCGCCGCTGCCGGCGGCGCTGGCGGAGGAGAACCAGCTGTTGCTGGAGGTGGAGGCGGCAGGGAAGGATCCGCTGCGCGCGGCGGCGCTGGCGGCAGCCCTGGCGGCGGCGGGCAACAGCAACGGCGGCGGGCGGAAGCGGTGGACCAGCGACCCCTTCGTCATGGACGACCTGCTGGAAAGCGCTCGGGCCAGCCGCGAGCCCGGGCACACCGACAGCGGCAGTGACAGCAGCGAGGACGAGGAGGAGGGCCGCGGGTCGTTGGTGGCGGCAGCATTGCTAGCGGGCCTGCGAAGCAACGGCAGCAATGGCAGTGGCGGGCGTTCGGGCGCTCAGGCGGTGAGTTTTGGCATAATTTGCGCGCTGCGACGTTAGGAAACCTCGCTGCTTGTGTTGTGCACCACGCACGGTGCCTTTCGTCCCGCCATGGTACGCTGCCGCCACAAGGACAACCAACGGAGCACGCTGGCTGCGCGCATCAGTGTCGTGCCCTCAGTTGTCTTCGCACGCAAGGCCAACCAACGCCGCACGCGGGCTGCATGCATCCACATCGTGCCCGCGACCGATTTGCATGCAGGAACGGCGCGGGCCCAGGACGCTTCTGCCGGTCCAGGCTGGGCCAGCTCCGGTCATACCGAAGACACGCAGCAGCGCCGGCGCAGCTGCCGCAGTTTCTGCTGGCGGGGCTGCCGACCACGCTCGTGCGGGCAGCCCTCGCGCCGCCGGAGGCCCCTCGACCCCCGGCCCCGTCTCAGGCGGCAGCGGCGGTGGCGGTGTCGGCAGCGGCGGCGGTGGAGTGACGGCTGAGGCTGCATCGCAGTGCGCTGTGCGGCTGGTGGAGGTGCTGACGGCTCTGGCTGTGGACACGGACGCGGCCAGGGTGGGACCCACGCAGGGCTGGCAACTTGTTTAATTTTCTCTATAGAATCCAGTTTCCAGCTCGCGGAGCGAAAAATTTTGGAGGGATTTAATTGCAACCGACCAAATTTCTGCCCCCGACTCATGGCTAAATCATTGCCGGTTCACTATTTATGCCACATGCCGAGGCGCGATTTAATCGGGCCCAGCCGAACCCCCCCACGTGCTGCTCTGCGGCCATGCCCCCTTGCCGTCAACATGCTCCCGTGTTCTCCTCTCGTTCAGCACATGCCTTCCTGGCACACACCTGGCCGGTGTCGCCGCAAATGAGCTACGGCGGTGGTAATTCAAGTACCAGGGAACAGAGCATGGGGGCGTTCCGGCAGTCATGCAACGGGATGCCGTAGGCGAGAAGTGCATTTAGGGTTTAGGGCGGCGCTGGCAGAAAATTATTTCCCTGAGTGGCATTCGGGTGCAAATAATTCCGGGCTCACTAAAGACACGGCCCCAAGGGCCCGGCATTTAATTAGATCCGACGTATGGGCTTGGCGGAAGATGCCAGCCCTGGGGTGGGTGTCCTGTGCCAACGGCCGTGCTTTGCATCCTCACTGTTCGCTTTGATACAGCCCTTGATGGCTCATGCAGTCACAGCGAGTGCTTATCCGCTCGTAGTACTATTGTCACGTTGCCCATCGCTCCTCTTTACCCCCAGGCCATGTCCACGCTGCCCTGCTTTGAGCTGTTTGTGGATCTGGCCGCCTGCCGCTCCCCTCCGCTGGCGCTGGCGGCGCTGAGCCTGCTGCACCGCCTGGCGGCGCGGCAGGACACGCACGAGACGTTCTGGGACTGCGACGCCGTCGCGCAGCTGGTGGCGCACGTGCAGCGCCGCAGCGCCGCCGTCAGCCGCCGCCGCGGCGGGGGCGACGGTGGCGGCGGCGGCGGCGGCGCCGTTGGATGCCGCGGCGGCGGCGGTGCAGCTGCGTGCCGCGCAGGTCCTGGAGCGCCTGGCGGCGGACCCCGACCTGCATGGCCGTCTGGCGGCGACGGAGCTGCCGGCGGCGCTGATGGCCATCGTGCGGCGCGGGGCGGAGCCGCCGTCGCCGCTGCCGCAGCAGGCCGCCAACCTCCGCGACGCCGCGGGCGCTGCCCGGCTGACGGGGGCAAGCCCGATGGGGTCGATGCCGGCGTCCTTGGACGATCGATCCGTTCGTGGCGGCGCCGGGGTAAGACAGTCGGATGCCTAACACAATACAGCATGGGTACATGGTTGTGAGTTGTGAACTGACGTTTTTGCCACTACCTCGACTTGGCATTAGCCATCACGGCTAGGATCAGGTGCCTTTAACGTGCTCCGCAGGCCGCCACCGCCGGGACCGTGGCCCTCGGCCGCGGGCTGTCACGGAGCTCCCTGGCGCCCGACGCCGGCGCCTCCTCCCCCTCCTTCTCCTCGCCCGCCTCCTCGTCGCTGCTGGCCTGCGCGCTGTCTGCGCTGTGCTCCTTGCTGGACTCACCGGACGTGCGGCGACAGGTGCGGCGGGGCCGGGCGGTGGGGCGCCCGGACGCGCACACTAGATGGGGCTTGCGTGCGGCGCCTGGCCTTGTGCCGGCTTCTGGCGGGTGTTCCCCGGCTGTCTTGGCCCCTGGCTACGGTATCTGTGGGCTACCCTGCCGCTCACGGTCCTGTGGGCATCCCTGGTGGCTATTGTTGACGATGCTGCACGCCCTCTCCCCTCGGCCCGCAGGCCCGCGAGCGGCGCGTGCCGCTGCACCTGGGAGTGCTCGCCTCGGCCTCCGCCAGCGGGGCGGCGGCGGCGAGTGGCGGCGGCGGCGGCGGCGGCGACCCGCTGGTGGCGATGCTGGCGGCGCAGTGCGGCGAGAAGCTGCGCGCCGACGCGATGCCGGTGGCGGGCGGTGGGCGGGCGGGGCTGCACGTCTCGCGGAGCGCACCGCAGCTGCCGTTGTAGGGCCTGCGTGGGGGCTGTTGCCTTTCATTCAAGGTGGTAACTGCAGGGTAAAAGGGAGTTGGGACCGAAAAGAGGGGTAACCGGGTAAAGTGAACCAGTATCCGTGGTGTGGGCGTGTAGCACTAATGACGGCACGATCGAGATTGATATGACTTTTAACCCCGAAACTTCAGCGGAAAGGCTCGTTGCTACGCGTTTGCTACGGTATGCGATGCAACAGGTGCAGCAGCGTGCCTGGCACTTGTGATCTGTAAGGGCTTCTTTCCATATTGGCGTGCGTCTCCATGACCCCCAATATGGCTGGGGAAGGCACTTGGTTGCGGTGCAATACCGTGGCCGCTGCGCTCTCTGCAGCGGCTCAAGGCGCATGGACTAAGCATGATATCAATATATTAAGCTCGGCGACGTTCCTGACAGTCCAATAACGAGGGTAGGATGGTCACAGGGTCGTGATGGGCCGTCGGTGCCACTGGGGTCTTGGTGGTGACAAGGGAGTTGGCGAATATGCAGTCCTGAGCGCGCAACCGTTTTCCCTCTGGGCCTGCGTTCACCAACAATTTTGGCTTGAGTTCCGCGTCCTTGACGCGCTTGACGCGGTTAAATGTACTGTATGTAGGTCGCTGGACATGCATGGTGCTTGCGAACACGGTGGTAGGGGCCGCTGATTCGCAGGGGCCACGCGCCATGCTACTTGACTGCTTGCCAACAGCCTTGCCAACAGTGTGCTTGCACTGCTTGCCCCAGTAGCGCTCATGATATATGTGTATTCTAGCGTGCGCCTGGGCCAAATCACGGCCTGCATTGGCCCTGCGCACAGAAACCGTGCACCCCCCCAACTAACAGCGCCTCAACATGCTATGACATGCACATATGTTCCGTGTACTACGTACACGGCCATAACTACAGCTGTAGCCCACACATATCACATGTGTCCGTGCAGGTCCGTGTGACAATTCAAACGCACCGGGTCTCAGCTGCAGCGGTGCTGGGGTCAGGAGACGGTGTACCGGTACACGTCAGAGGGTCAGGTGCGCCGAACTAGACCGGGAACCTGACAAGGGTGTATCCTCCAGCGGCGTGCTCGGCTGGCTGTGAGGCATGTGAGAAGTGGCGAATACCCCCCCCCGGCCGTGAAGCACAACTGCAGGGCTCATGGGCAAGCAGGCAAGCAGGCCGACAGACATGGCACCTCCGCAGCATCCAGCCCATCTGCATCTTACACTCGAGCTGAATCGCACCTACGCGAATGCCACGGTAAGTACAACCGTTCCCAACCGACCAACCAGCCAACCTTCCACCTCCCTCGAATTGTACAGGTACAGTTGCCCGCCCGCTCCATAGATTGCTCTGCAGCACGAGCCCCACGTGTCCACTAGCTGGCCACCACACAAGACGAGTCGAGCACAGCCCCCGAACAGCCCTCGCACACCGCCCAATATCCCTCCGCCACCTGCCACAGCACACAGTACGGTATACATCAGCCTTACCCAGTAACTAGCTCTTAACGTTTACGACAATACAAAGCCTGCATGCATCTGCTCAACCACTATGTGCGACCAGGATGAATGCTAGCATGTGGAACTTGTCGGTCCAACCTGTCCGGGCAGGCGACCGCTGGGGCACGTGGCCGATGGCACGCACATCACGGCAGACCCGAACCCCACTCATGTCCGAGCAGCGACCGAGACCGTCAAGGACACGAGGAGCCTGCTCGCGGCGCTACAAAGCAGCACTGTTTACGGTAAACAAGGCAACGACGTACTATACTACATGCTTAAGGAGTACAAAATGAGGTGCCTCTAGCGTCCCATGCCTGGCCCGCATGCAGGGGGGCATTGGGGACGGGGTAGGTAGGTGCAGGACGAGCAACCAATGAAAAGCGCAGGAGTGAAGTATAAGCCCCATGCGTGGTGCCTTGACAGCAACCTGCCCGGGACGCCGTGCCCCACACGGCGTGGGCCACACCGTTACCATGCCGCATGGCACCACCAGGTCCCCGTGCCCCGTGCAGTACGTGCAACACACTGCCCATTCCCTACAAGCTCCTTAACGGACGTTCTTCGGTTGCTGTGACGGGGCAAGACGGGGGTGTTCCGCATCAGCGGCCGCCTTCATGGGCCAGCCCCATGCTCAAATGCAAGGCCCTGTGTTCGGCAACACCTTCCGCGCTCTCAGTCCAACCGTGGCCCACAGCCCATTTACGGTCGATGATGCAGCCCACTCAACACCCAATCGCCTGAAAGCCCTCAGCGCTGCCCCCGCCACTGCTGCTGCAGCCTCCCGGCCTATCCCGCCCAGCCCTCAGCGCCGCCCCCGCCACTGCTGCTGCAGCCTCCCGGCCATCTCCCGCCCAGTTCTCAGCGCCACCGCCACAGCCATTGTAGCTGCCACCGCTCCGCGTGCGGCCCCCCTCCCTGCCGCCTCCACCCCTCTCCCGCTGCATCCTTCTTCCCTGGACCACCTCTGCCTCCGCCTCCACAGCAGCCTCTGCCCTCCTCCTTATGCCCTTAGCCCTCAGCAGCCCCTTGCTCCGCCTGCCGTACGCTCTGCCCCTGGCTCCCTTCCCTCAGCTCGTGCTGCTGCTCGCACGCCACGGCCCCTCCGATACCGCCGCCGTGCACCCTGGACAGGGGCGTTCAAAGGGGATGTACAATGCGGGTGGCGTAATGGGTCAGCAGCAAGCAAGTGGCCATCGTTGGCGACGAGCCGAGAAGGCAAGCGTGGCAAGCGGGGGTGGATACGGCATGTCCTGTTGCCAACCAGCATGTCACACGCCCACCGGTACCGCCTGCGCATGCCACCCGTTTTCCCTTCCCGCCCACCTGGGAAGCTCTGCGCCAGTCCTCAAGAGAACATCTCCATCGGAGGCGATGTTGCCTCGTTCTGGTCTTTGTCTGTGTACATGTAGTGCAGCTGCTGCGCGAGCTTCATCATGCCCAGCGCCGCCTCGTCGTCCTTGCCGAACACCTCGGGGAAGTCTTGCAGGTCGTCCAGGTTGGCCACATCGCTGGGGCCTGGCCCCAACTGCAGCCGCCGGCGCTTCAGCAGCATCGCCGTGCCCGCCTCCCCCGCCGCGGCGCCCCGTCTGGTGTGCCGCTCCTCCTGCTGAACGATGCCACTGCTGTTTGGCGTGAGGCGCTCCTGCGGCACAAGTTCATAAGGCACGGGTATGGTACTAGGGGTAGTCGAAAGCGTCATGGTGGACCCAAACGCCGTAGATGTTAGTGTGTAAGCCCACCTGCTCCATGAAGGCCCGGAGGATGCCAATGGCCTCGCCACGGCCCCTCTGGCACGGGTACGTCATGACCCCCTCCGGACCGAGCCACATCAGCAGCCAGAAGTCCACCTGCGGTGCGGGAAGGGATTGGTAAATCATGGAGCGGAAGCGTTGATAGCAAATGACGCACATGCAGGTCCGTACCGTGCAGAGAGGTGCCTGCTAAGGCGTCTGGCTGCAGCGTGGTCATTGGCCGCGAGGGGCAAGGGTGCTCAAGCACCTCCAAAGCACTTTCTCAAAACCATCCTCAAACTAGGCCCCTGGGCCCTTTCCATTCCACTTCCGTTGTGGATTATGGTAGTGCCCTCAGTATGCACACAACCTTCCGACACCTCTGTAAGCCCCGTTAGCAATAGAAAATGAAGCCAAGCACGCACTAGAAACGGGGTGTAAGCTGGAGGCACAAGCACTGGTAAGCTGACGCACGCTGACGCACGTTGGCATGGGAAGGCCAAGCCTAACACCAGGACGCAGTTCTCATCCATGCTGCGCTATCTATGCATAGCATGCCCCGCCTTCGCAACCCGCCGAAATACGTACCAGGTCCGTCAGGACGGCGATGGGCTTGAGGTGGGGGGAGTGGAAGTTGGCTGCCACGAGCTCCGCAGCCAGCTGGTACTGCCGGCTGTGCACAACAAAGAATGCATACAGTTCAGTGCGCCCAGAGCAATAGTTCCGACCCAAAAGGTTTCGACTTGCATTATTCAACACATCTGTGTAGCTCTTACCCGATGTTCCCCTCCTTCTTTAGCTCCACCACCATGCGCAGGCCGTTACGTGCCAGGCGGGCCGCCACCGCCGCAGACACACACAGGGCTATGTGGGAAGTGCCACTCAGCGCCACGGCCGCCCCCGGCAACGTGAAGTTTAATAAGGACCTTGACTCGGAGCAGTTGATCCACTCTGCACGAAGAAGGTCCAATCTCAGTGCCCACGCATCCCTTGCCCGAGACGTCGGCCATGTTGACACGACCAACACCCAGCGTCATGCTAATCACCCACCGTGCTTGTCCGGCGGACGCAGGTTGGTGTTAAAGTACTCCAGGGCAGCAGCGATGTTGGTTGGGGAGCTCTCGCTTCCCGCGCGCCACTCGAAAGGCTTGGTGCTTGTCACATGCTTCACGCTAATCGGCGGATCTGAAACCACCACGATGTTGCAAACCCCCACAGCTGATTGGATGCGCTGCCAGTCCTGTGCGGTGACGCTGCTCATGGGTGTGCCTGCAGCGCAGAGAACCGTTTTGCGTTAACGTGCTAGAGCAAGAACAAGAGGCCAAGAATACAGTTTGCCCCCAGGCACCAGTCAAGAGGCTGCCGCTGCAGCAAAGCAGACGACAGTGCAGACATGACAAAAGTCGTCGGCATCCCACTTACTCTGGATGGCAGGCTGCAAAGGCGTTCCCCTTTGTCCCTCCGGCGCGATGCCTGCGAGTACGTAGAGCTTATTCCCGCGGGATGCATAACGTCGTGGTTCCGAGAACCTTCTTTACCACCAACGCAATCAGTACAGTATGCATGCCATGTGCTGTGCGCGCTTGCCTTGCTTCTCGAACTCGTTGATGATGCACTGCAACATCGCTGGGCTCTCCACCATCTCGAGGCTCCTCCGCGTAAAGCTGTCCATCCTCCCTATTGCCACCATCGCATTCGCTGTCCACTGCTCCGTCTGGTTCAGGCGTAGAATTTTCTTTATCAGGGCGTCATATTGTTGTTGTTGTGCGGAGACGGGCTGGGAAACGGGTGGTGTCTTCGTGTAAATGATGCCCATTCTGGGGGTAGATGAATCTATCAGATCAGAAGAACGCAGTATTATGTGCTCCGCACACAATAAGAATAGGCAATGAGGAGAGGATTGGCGTGCAGCATTTGGTGTCCTCATTCTGTACGACCGGCAACTCTTCCACTTAGTGATGTCTATGGCCATCATTCTGCAACGTAAGGCGGGGCCTAAGCCAGGGACCCAGACCAATGCGAGCGCGGAACGCAGAGGAACCAGGTACCTATGGCCTACACCACCTACCTGCACTGCAGGGTGACACCTGCTTGCTGCGCCTTGTCAATTGTTCTCCTGTGCCCATTTACGGTCGATGATGCAGCCCACTCAACACCCAATCGCCTGAAAGCCCTCAGCGCTGCCCCCGCAACTGCTGCTGCAGCCTCCCGGCCTATCCCGCCCAGCCCTCAGCGCCGCCCCCGCCACTGCTGCTGCAGCCTCCCGGCCTATCCCGCCCAGCCCTCAGCGCCGCCCCCGCCACTGCTGCTGCAGCCTCCCGGCCCTCTCCCGCCCAGCTCTCAGCGCCACCGCCACAGCCATTGTAGCTGCCACCGCTCCGCGTGCGGCCCCCCTCCCCGCCGCCTCCACCCCTCTCCCGGTGCATCCTTCTTCCCTGGACCACCTCTGCCTCACTCCTCTCCCTGCCTCCGCCTCCACAGCAGCCTCTGCCCTCCTCCTTATGCCCTTAGCCCTCAGCAGCCCCTTGCTCCGCCTGCCGTACGCTCTGCCCCTGGCTCCCTTCCCTCAGCTCGTGCTGCTGCTCGCACGCCACGGCCCCTCCGATACCGCCGCCGTGCACCCTGGACAGGGGCGTTCAAAGGGGATGTACAATGCGGGTGGCGTAATGGGTCAGCAGCAAGCAAGTGGCCATCGTTGGCGACGAGCCGAGAAGGCAAGCGTGGCAAGCGGGGGTGGATACGGCATGTCCTGTTGCCAACCAGCATGTCACACGCCCACCGGTACCGCCTGCGCATGCCACCCGTTTTCCCTTCCCGCCCACCTGGGAAGCTCTGCGCCAGTCCTCATCATGCCCAGCGCCGCCTCGTCCTCCTTGCCGAACACCTCGGGGAAGTCTTGCAGGTCGTCCAGGTTGGCCACATCGCTGGGGCCTGGCCCCAACTGCAGCCGCCGGCGCTTCAGCAGCACCGCCGTGCCCGCCTCCCCCGCCGGGCCAGCTGCTTCTCGAGGCCGCGGCGTGCCATCCCCTGGGCCTTGGCGTGGCTGTTGACCTGCAGCGGCGGCAGCCCGCACCCTGCTTGGCATGCCGGTAGACGTCGGCAAGCCCCATGGGCAGGCCTATGTGCGCAACGTGTGACCGTGGTGCATCACCAGTGTGGCTTACCTGCGGCTTGAAAGTGGCTCCTTCTGGGTACTGCTGGCGCTCTTCCTCGAGCCTGCACAAGGCAGCGTCCACCGGTACGGACCTGTCATCTTGCGAAAGGATACGTGGTGCCTACGGTGCGAACGCTTAGCTATGCCGTATGAGGGTATTGCACGTGTGGGTGCACCCCCAAGCCAACTCACTCTTTCTGGGAGCGCCTGTGGTTGTCGTACAGGAGGTCCGTTGCCGATATGCGCAGGGCCTGTAGGATGATGTGTAAAGCCGCCCGTATAAGCATGTCTGTGTACGAGAGCATTAGTCTGGTTGCCCACGCGTCGCTACCAGGTTCTTGACTGGAGACCGCAACACTCTCGGAGGCGGTGCGGCACACAGCAACTTATTGGTGGGCTTCCCTACGTTGGCGTACTAGTGGGGTCAGCTGAGGTAATGTGGTATACCGTACCTGGCAGACCGACGTCCGGAACTTCATGATCTGTTCGCTCTTGCTGTTGATCTTGGGTTGGAAGGTGCACTCCGCCGCCTCGGCCGCCTCCCGGTCCGCACGGATGGCCTCCATGGAGTCCTGCAGCCGCCACAGCGTGCTGCTACATTATTGCGTCTCGTTCTCCGACTACACGTGAACGTAGCTCACCAACCATGAGCGCAAATGCCTCCTAAAGCGCCTTACGGTTAGGTTGCTCACCAACGTGGACTTGCGAAATGCCGTTGTGCTCAGCCTAGCCCACTTGGCGTCGTCCGCCGCGGCGCCGGCCCCCTGGTCCCCGGGGCCATGGTGGCCGTGCTGCTGCAGCTGCATCCTTCTGGCCAGCCGCGTGATCTCGGGGCGGAAGGTAGCGCCCTGCAACTCGCTCTCCTCGCGCTCCTTGCGCTCGGCCTCCGCCTGCGCGTGCACGTGAGTGAGTGCGAAGGGAAGCAAGCAAGAATGACACACCTTGTGCAAGGCCAGCCATCCCCGTGGAGGAAGTGCCGTGCATCAACCCATTACCCAGCATCCTTGAATAGTGCCCGATTCGGTAGCCTTGTCCCATAGCATGCGCGCAGCACCTACCCTCCGCTGCCGCTCCCGCTGCGCCTCCAGCCCCTCCTCGTACAGCATGCCGCCGTAGCTGCCCTGCCCCTGTCCCGGCCGGCGGCCCTGCATGATGGCCCGGCTGACGGCCGTCATGCGGCTGGACGCGCGGGCAGCTCGCAGCTCCTCCTCGTGGGCCCGCGCCTCGGCCGCCCGCCTGGCCTCTAGGCGGTGCTGGCGCCTCTGTGCGTTGTCGTACAGCCGCACCGAGTGCTCACTGTGGTACACCAGCAAGGAGGCAGCAGCATGCTTCATGGTCAAGAGTACGTTGCCGTGCTAGACAGCTGGGCATGCTTGTACATGTTGAAGCGTACTAGGCTGGTCAGTACGGGAATGGGAGACGCAGCGGGCATGCATGCAAAGCGACGTATTCGGCACTGGCCCTATCACGTGACCCAGCACCACAGCTTGCCTGGAGGTGCGCACTGACGTCACGCCTCCGCCTGCCGACGGGCCCCCGCACACCGGCCCGGGCCCTAGCGCGCTGCTGCTGTTGGTCGAGCTGCGTGCCAGGCTACCCCGCAGCCCCCCGCCGGACACGCTGCCGGCCCCCGCCCTGCGTACGCCGCGACCAGCGCGGCCCCTAGGTGCCGTGAGCTCTTCCCCCGCATTCAGCCAGGTGACGCCGTTGGGCCCCGAAGGCCCGCGGCCGTGCTCCACGAGCCCCGAGGAGGCTTGCTGGTACTCCGCGCCGCTCATTAGCTTGGCAGCCAGCCGGGCCTCCGGGTCCGTGGCCCCGGAGGAGGCGACGAGCTGCTGCCTACCCTCGCTGCCCCTGTCAGGCGCGCCGAGGCTCAAGGACCCCAAAGGGTGGCCGCTGACGATGGGTACTGGGGGTTTCAGCATGGGGGCCGGACCCGCGGGGCCTGGTGCAATGCCGTTGCTCTCGTAGGCGCAGTCGGGGCGATCGTGCAGCTTGCCCTCTGGGCATGCCAATTGGGCAGCTGCGGTGTTTTCCGCCACCCGCCGCAAGTTGGCGGCCAAGTGGGCAGCCAAGGCTTCTGCCGCCCTGGGATGTAGCTTGTGTTCCATAGCGAATGCGGCGCGACCACTGATGGGTCATCCCCTTTCCGGACACGGACAACATGCTTGTCTTGGCCGAAAACGATACTGGTCTCGAGCAGGACTGGCTGCGGCAACGTGCCGTTGTTCCCTTTTGAAGCCATGACTGGGTTGAGTTCCTGCAGGCCCAATAGGCAGTCAGCTGATCAGTGTGCCAGTTGCCGTACGTGGAGCAGAACTTATACCTGCCCACTCCTGTTGCTGCTCAACAAAATTCCACAGCCCCGCACCTGCTTCACCTCGTGGGAGTTCCTGTCGTTGCGTGACTCTTGGCGTCAGTGTCCTGTAATGCACAAAGGGCATGTCGTTGTAGACATGGTACCAGCATGGCAGCAGGCAAGAGGTATGTAGCAAGGTCCCAACGCCTGTTGCAATTTCGCATACCTTGCAGCTTTATTGCCTTGTAGTCAAATCTTAGTTGGTATTCCGGTTAGCCTGGTGGATGCAGGGCGCTGCCGCGTTACTCATGAGCTGCTGCCCCAACCCACTCCTCTACTCCTCCAGCCACTGCAAGGTTAAGCAGCAGCAAGACTGCTCATTAAAAGCTTCTTGGGGTCAATTCGAGAAGTCCTGGGCCTATGACTGCTAGCATTCTTCGCGGACCATTTTCGGGCAGGTGGGGTCGCAGCCGACTGCCGACCCTCCACCAATGCGTCTTTCATGTCATACCATACCTGGTGTGGAGCTTGCAGTAACGCGCGTCAGTTACGCGCTCCGCAGGAAGAGAGCACTTCTCGCGTGCAGCGATGGAGGTTGCACCAAGTAGGCACTAGGCTTCCGCCATGGTTTCGTTCCTCCAAAGATATGAAAGATGCAGTAGAATGAAGCCTTGACGATGGATGGGCACCTTTCGGCGACAGTCGAGGAGCAGGTTGCTACCCTGGTTGGTACGAAATGCCAAACTTGGCTGAGCACCCCGATCACTTTAAAGTTTGGTCGGCACTCACATTAGTCAGTTGCGCTCTGTAGGCCGCGAACAGAGCTGCGAGGGTCTTTCAATCGCAATCGATACTCAACTGACAACCACCTCATCCCGAACCCGAAAGTACACGTGCCTCATCCTCCTAACCCAAACAGCCAGAAGCCCCCCGCTACCACGTGCGCATACAGGTGTCCGGTCAATGACATGCCACAAACTCCGTCGGCCACAGTCAGCGGTGGCGCCCCAGCCCCCGGAAACGCCAGCGCTACTGCAGCTAGGAACAGAACCGGGCAAACAGCCAGCCACACCACCACCCAGACAAATGCCCGTACTGCCATGGAACTCCTCTTCTGCTCCACAACAGCCACTGTCAGGGCCGCGAAGCCCTGCCAGAGGGCCAAGGGCGCCAGGTAGGCGCCTGCCACCCACGCGGCGGCCCAGTTGAGGCACACCAGGGCGGCCAAGGACGCCGCGCAGCACGTCAGCACCAGCACGCGCTCGGCGTGCCACGCCGCCGCAGCGGCAGCTCCCTTCCTGTCCAACCCATCCACCTCGTTACCTTCCCCTCCCTGTCCAGCGGCCCTGGTTTCCCGCGACCCTGTTGCTCCGCCTCGCCGCTGCCCCGGCCGCCCCACGCCCACGCCCCGCTGCACCAGCCGCCCCGCCACGCCCGCGCACACCGCCGCTGCCGCCGCCGCCGCCATCCACAACCCGCCAGCCGCCACCAGGCCATCGGGCGAGCCCAGCTGCAAGGACAGTACCCTGCGGGCCGCCGCCTCCACCTGCGGCCCTACCATTGGCAGCTGGGACAAAGCGGCCAGGGGGCCGCGGCACAGTGGGCTGGCCCCCTTCTGTCCTGCTGCCGCTGCAGCTGCTGCTGCTGTGGCTGCTGGGCCCAGGCTGCCAACATCCCCGCAGACCAGCGCCCGGGCACCGGCCGCTGCCGCGCCCAAAACCGCCACTCGGGTCAGGGCGCGCGCTGCGGCGGCGCCCCACACACCTGCATGGTGCTGGTGCTGGCCGCCGTGCCCCGCCAGCTGCACCGCCTGGCGCATAGACCAGGCAGCCTGGAGGGACGCGGCGGCAGGATAGGGGCTCAAAGGGTCGCGACATACGCACGGAGCGGAACTACAGGATAGGGTGGCACAGGGTTGGGGTCAGAGGCACGGGGTTCAGAGGGACGGAGCAGAACTAGGCGCGGGACGCTAACAAGCGGATGTCACACCGCTGCCAGGCACTGTCCCCACCGGCCGCCTGCCCCTCCGCCCACCTGCAGTTGCAGCTCCGCCGCCAGCGCCGCCGCCGGCCCCACGTACCGCTCCACCGTGACGTGCCTGCCGTGCTGCGTGGCCAGCCACAGGAAGGGCGAGTGCGTCATGCGCTCCGCCAGGTTGTTCAGCGAGCGCAGGCACAGCTCCAGGGAGGAGCCCAGCGCCAGGGCGGAGTCGCGCAGGGAGGGCGACGGGGAGCCGGGGGCCCGGGGAGTCTGAGCGACGGTGGGGGGGACAAGGGCCGTCCAGGCGGGATGGTGGTCGTTACGCAGTGAGGTGCCCTATCGTGGTGGTACCACTAGCATCATGTGGTTTCAAGGCCCTAAGTCGTCCTCGTTGCTACCGGTACCCTGCGAATCAGGGGAGGGAGCAAGAATCAGGCTGCGCCATCTCGTCCACGGTCCTCACCCGCTGCACCAGGCGCAGTGTCGCTGCGTCCGCCATGTACCTCTTGAAGGCGGCGTGCGGGCCGCCCGGCAGCCCCACCGCCTGCTGCCAGGCGAAGGCCAGGCCCTGCAGCAGCCCAGACACGTACGACACCGACTCCTGGGGCCGGGGAAGGAGGGGCGGCAAAGCCGGTTGGCTGGCTGTCTATACCGCAAGTGAGATCCTATCAACAACTGATGACATATGTGTACCAGTCGAACATATGCCGTGACATTGACACGTTCCGCACCGCGCAGGGCCCGTAAAGTTAAAGCGGTTTGTGCTGGCACTGCTGGGCAAGGGCAGCACGAACGGCAAATGCGCGCCAAACGCCGCCTCCTGTGCACGCCTCCCGCTGGTGGGAGATGTCATGCCCCACCTGCCTCCAGCCCTGCAGCCAGGGCGCCAGGGGGCCACGCAGCAGCGCCTCCACCTGGTCGTCACGCCACAGCGCGGAGCGGGCCTGGGGCGCACAGGACCAACATGTTGGTCTACATGGATTGTGCCGGTGCGAACCCTACCCCGCGAGGGAAGTAGGCGAAGGGCGCGAAGCTGGCGTAGTCTAGCAGTCAGTTCAGTCAGTTCAGGAGCACGGTTGCTGCCACAGTTGGTCACCAAGACCGACAAGGACATATGGAAGACGTTGCTTCCCACACGAGGCAGACCGCTCCCGGCTGCCCTCACGTGCACCACCGCCACGCTGAACGCCGGCTCGCCGATTCCCTACAAGCCCCCTTGCCACCGCCCCTGTACGGCCCCCTCTCCTCGAACTTACAACCGACTCTGCAAGCCTTCACTACGTTACTACCGCGTTACCTCCCCTCCCTTCCCACGCTCACCGGGTAGTAGAACAGGTACCTCATGAGCCACGGCACGTCCAGCTTGGGCAGCAGCCCGTCGTACCCCACCGCCACCACCTCGCCCGTGTCCAGCCGCCCCGCGCCCGCCAGCACCTCCAGCACCACGGCCTGCTGCACCACCCCACCGCGCGCAAAGCCCCTGGCGCCACCGCCAACCCTGCCAAGCCCGCTGCTGTTGCTGCTCCTACTGCTGGCACCCGCGCTGCTTTCCGCTGCTGCAGCTGTCTGCTTCGCCAGCCCCCGCCACTCCTGGTGGTACTCGTCCGCCCATGCCGACAGGCACTGGTGCGCCCCGCAGGCCATGTCCGGCACAACCCACAGCACGTCCCGGGCCAGCCACTCCACGTCCCCGCCCCGCAGCCCAGCCAGGTGTACGGCAAGCGTCGCGCCTGTGAGCACGGCAAGCGCCGCCGCGTCGGCGTCCTGAGTACGGCCGTCGTACGCGCTGTCGTACCGCTGTGGTGCGAAGGCCAACGGGGTGACGTACGCCAGGGCTTCTGTGCCGTCGCCTCGGCGCGCGCGGATGAGGGTGTGCAGGTTGTGGCAGGCGCAGGGGGTGCGGGGCCCGGGGCCGGAGAGGACGTGTGAGGTGGTGAGCTGCGTGGGAAGGCCCAGGGCCCGCAGCTGGCGCAGCAGGGACTGGGCGGAGGAGGTGGAAAGATGCTGGTCGGAGACGTTCTGGGCGATAGGGAGGGTGCTGGGGAGGATGAGGTGGGCGGCATTCCTGCAGAACCGAGAGCTCGTGCCGTCAGGTAGGAGGAGCGTGTTTACGTGCACTGCCCCCACATGTCATGCATCCCCTTGGCTGGTGCTATGGCTACTCCTCCAGAGCCTGCATGATATCATGCACGGAGTATGCAGTCTGCTCAATGCCTTACCCAAGCGTTGGGCTTGCGACGCCTGCCTGGAGCCCCTTCTCCGAGAAGCCCACGGGCCGGTCAAGGGCAGGCAGCGCCAACAGCCCAAGCCATCCTACCATTATCAGTGAAATGCATATGATGTGGGAGTTGTTCACAAGTGCACCTATGAGCCGCAGAAGCGGCTTCTCTGGTGGAGTCTTTCGGAGAGCCCCGGTGGCCACCATGGTGCGGGGCCTGCAGAGGCTCAGTGTGACAGAAGCTACATAGCAGCTTGTTTTGACTGTTTGTTCGCGTTGTAATTCGCTAAGGGCGGACGACACTTGGCGACTCCGCGCGCAGTGTACCAACCGCTGCAACCACCCCAAATGCACAGATCGCGCCCTCCCAAGGCAACGAGCTTGCTGCGACGATGGCAAGGATCACTTTTAAGAGCCCGAATCCTGGCTACCCAAACCAGCACTTGTCGCGTGTTCTCCTGCAGCTGAGTTAGTGAGCGCGTTGCAATCGGATGCATAAGGAATTCAGACTAAGTGAACAACAGTAAGATCTTTCAAAAAGTCATCGACTCGTTGCATAGGTGCAAACCGGAGCCGCCCACACGATCCCCGCCGGGTCACCCGCACCTAAGACGGGAGTCACCAGCCACATTCACAGCAGCACAACACCGTTACCTCTAAATAAAGTAGCCGGCCAAAATGGATTACGCATCAGAGCAGGAGATGGAGCTGGAGGCGCTCCAGGCCATCCTCATGGACGACCTCATAGAGTACGAGGGCAACTTGCCGTCTGGCTGGGTCACCACCGGCACCACCTACAAGGTCATCATCGCGCCTGAGGATGAGGAGGACTCAGAGTACCCACTCAAAGCGGAGCTGCTCTTTGCCCACACCCCGAACTACCCAGAGGAGCCGCCCAGCTTCAAACTGCGTTCAGTTACCGGCCTGTCGGATGCAGACCTTGCAGAGGCTACAGGGTTACTGGAGGAGCAGGTCCAGTCAAACCTGGGCATGGCCATGATCTACACACTCATTGGGGCAGCCAAGGAGTGGATCCAAGGTGGGGCGGCAGGCGCACGACGGCAGGCGGGACGTGCCGTCGCATGCCGTGCTGGCAACGGGGCAACCTGCAGCACACCTGTGCAGGGGTTAGGGAGTCTCATAGAGCGTACCAACCTTAGCAGTGCTGCTGCAGTGCCAAGTGTCCGGCTGGTATGGCCGGTTAAATGGACAGCAATAGGCCGCCCAAGGTGGTGGTGGCTGTGTGCGGCCGTGCGGGTGGACGTGTCAACACGCTGCGACCCGGCCTGCAGGCCGCTGACCCAGTGGGGCACTGCACCAATTGCACATGGCAGTCGCATGTGGCGTGTAAGAGGTTGTTTCCCTTGCTCCGCTCTCCCAGGGCGCGTCAGCAGCGGGCCAGCGGAGGACCCGGAGGTGGCGCGGAGAAAGGTGGGGCCTGCACGCAACCAGTCGGGGCACATGCATGGCCGGCTCAGTGGTACCGTACGGCACGTGTGTCCAAATGTCGTGCGCTTCCCCGGGCGGGCGGGGCAGGCGTGCAGGCACACGCACGGTAGTTTGATGTGGGTTGGGGCCTGCCGGAACCGAAGGGCCTGCTGGAGAGGGGCTTAGGGCGCTGCCCCTCGCTTAGGCCTTACTCCTGCTGTGAGAGTGCTGCTGCAACTGAGGCATGCCACAACCCGGGGGGGGGGCGGCAGGAAGTTCGGTTCCGGCCCCCATGCCTACTTATGGGAAGGTGACCCCCGAAGAGACCACCCGACCCCTGCCGTACAGTCGTACAGTACGGCAGGAAGCTTCCTGGTGCCGTACATTCCCCAAAACGTGCTCAAATGGACCCGGGAAAAATGCCAATGAACTGTTTGTGTAATTTCTATACGTTGCACTAAGTACCACGCGCACGGCGTGCTGCAGCACGTCTCCGTGAGGCACATACTGTCAGTCAGTCACGCAGCATGCACAGCGCTTGCGGAGGCAGCTGCTGCCTGTCAGGCGGAGCTGGTTGTGGCGCAGCTGGCAAGGGGGTGGGCTGTGAGGGCAGCATTTCGGCCAGGAGGGTGGCAGTGCCCGGCCAAAATATGCGCGGCCACGTGTGCACGCATGCTGGGCAGGTCCTCCACCCTCCCAGCTGCCGACGGCACTGCTGGGCTGGCATCTTAGATGGTTTTCACTATAAAGTCCAGTTTCCAGCCCGCGGAGCGGAAAAATTTGTGAGGGATTGAAATGCAACCGAATAATCTTGTGCCCCAGACTCATGGCTAAGTAATTTCCGGTCCACTATTTATGCCTCATGCTGAGGCGCGACTTACTGGGGCCCAGCTACACCCCTCCCCCACGCGCTGCTCTGCGCGTCTGCGGCCATGCCCCCTTTCCGTCAACATGCTCCCGTGTTGTCCTCTTGTTAAGGCAGGTAGGCACATGCCTTCCTAGCGCAAACCTGGCCGGTGTCGCCGCAAGAGAGCTGCTGCGATGGTAAGCCCAGTACCAGGGAACAGAGCATGGGGTGTCTCCGCAGTGGTCATGCAACGGGATACCGTACGGCGAGAAGTGCATTTAAGGGGCAGGATGCCCGCACGGTGCAAGCGGCACTGGCAGGAAATTGTTTTCAGCAGTGGCATCCGGGCGCAAGTAATTTCGGGCTCCCTTGAGGCAAGGCCTAGCGTGCCCGGTACCGGTAGTTAATCAGATCGGACGTATTGGCTTGGCGGATGATGACAGCCCTAGTACGGCGTACCTCCTCCACGTTTGGTTTGCTTGCATGGGCGGTGTCCCTGTGCCCTAGTACCATGACAAACAAACAGTGTGATCTGGGACATAGCTTTAAACACAGGTTTGGTCCTGCGCCACGCCTGTCAGGCAACGCCGCCAGACTGACAGAACGTGCAACACGAGCAAATGCCAGGTGTTCGTGGGCGGTTTCGTGGCTCACCATGGTGGAACAACAACAGCAGGATCACATTACTTGCACCATAAGCTCTATCCATGTGCTGGGGCACAACCTAGACCGAGCGCAACATGCATGGGTGCAGGCTGCGGGGGGCGTGTGTGATGTGCGACCTGATGTGGAAAGGGAGCTTGGTCCATCGCCTAGCCCCCTACCAACCCACTATTATATGAGACCCTGTGCACGATATGCATGTTAATAGACTGCATTTGATAAGAGGAAACCAATGGTGCCACTCCCGTGGCGAACCGATGCCGGCGTAGAAAAGTTGTTCTGAGGGTCTGCCAGTTACTGGCCGGCTGACCAGACCCACCACCCACCCCCTCCGACTTTGGCGGCCCATAACTTCTGTCTCCGTACGACAGTACGAATTTCAAAAACATATTCTAAATCCTTACAATGAGTACTAAGTATTTGAGGCATGGGGTCACATAGTGAACTTCCTGCCGCCCGCCCCCCCCCCTGCCACAACTGTTGTTTTCCAAGCGTCGTTGTGGGACGTTGGAGCCGGACGCCTGGGTTGCGTGCGTTACCAGGTTGTGCTGCCGCAAGCAAGCTGCTCGGGAGATGCCGAAGCGGCCCCCTCTCGAAAACCACGGTCCCAGGTACCTGTCACCCTTCTTGTCATGATGTGCGCCCTCATCCCCGGTGCAGGAGCTGGAGGAGGCGGAGCGCAAGCGCGCGGAGGCACGTGCCCACGGCACGCCCGTCACACCGGAGGCCTTTGCGGCGTGGAAGGTGGGACGGGCCAAGGGCGGGGGGATGTACCATGTGGGGCGAGCTTGGGGCCAGGGTGATGAGCCTGCCGAGCGGCAAGCACCTAGGGCTGGTGGCATCCGGTGCAAGCCAGGGCGTGCAGGACGGGGTTGCGCACGCCTCCACCTTACCGATGCGCCGCTCCTTCCATCGTCCGTGCCCGACACGATAAGCACTGCCTTTCACAGCATGATTCTAGTGCATTGTGTCACCGTTGAGACCGTGCGACCGTGCGGTGCCATCGGACTGTCCCCCTGGCCTGTCGATGCCCCCCTCAGCATCGTTTTACTTCGTAACTTCTTCCCCCCCCCCGCCCCAGGCCAAGTTTGACGCGGAGGCGGCTGCGCTCAAGGCCAAGGCGGCGGAGGCGGGCAAGGGCGACGAGAAGGCGCAGCGCCTCACCGGGAAGGCGTGGTTCGTGCGGCAGGTAGGGAGAGCGGTGGATGGGGTGCAAAACGGCATAGTGAGGGGTTGCGAGCGTGGAAGCCATGGGGGTATAACATAGCGGTTGTGGCCAATCGGAATAGCTGCGCTGGGCTGTGCTCAGCCGATACGCCGCCCTCGGCTTTGCCGGCATGGCCCTGCGCATGCGCGACGCGCGAGGTGTGGACGTGGGGTAGCGCGCGTCCTTCTGCATCGTGTGTTGCTGCCGCCATGCTGCACTCCTTGCCCGGCAAGCTGCAACGCGGCCTGTTACCTGACTGCACCCTCGCACCTGCTCCCAGGCTGCTGCGGGCGCTGAGGTGGGCGACGACGAGGCGGGGGCGCTGTCGGAGGACGACGAGGAGGACTTCGAGGTAGGGTGAGGGCAGGGGGGCCCCAGGGAGCGGGAGGGGACTGAGGGTGCAAGGGATGGACGGAGCGCTTACGTGGCGTGGCAGGAGGCGAACTGAACCCCGAGAAGCTCAGATGCACAAGAATGATAAGGCCTCTGGACCGTCTTGCCGTGGCCCAGGGCCGTCCGGGGCAAGCGACACGGAGCCTGCACGGGTGCTGTTTTCGCAGGCATTCCTTAATGTTGCTCACATGCCCAGGGGGGGTACCTCCGTCCTGCACGGCCGTCCGCCCCCTGTGACATGCGTTTGCTGCTGCTGCTGCCGCTGCTGCGTGCCGCTCGTGCTCAGGCGGAGGATGCGGGCGCTGCTGCCGTGGAGGAGGACGGTGAGGAGGAGGACGACGACATTGATTATGATGACGACGACGACGAGGGCATGCTGGACGAGCTATGAGGGGGCGGGGGGCAGAGCGCGAGGCCTGCGTATCGTGGATGCGGCACTAATCGGTGCCTTGGGAGGACCAGCTGGCGGACGTTGGGGCCGCTCGCGCGTGCACGCATCGATGGGGCACGCGATACAGGAATGCGTGGGCTCGGATGGCGGGGGCTGTTGCGGGTGGACCTGGTGCAGGTACGAGGTCCGTGGCATCCGTGCAGGCCGCGGACAGGAGCGCGGGGCCATGCAAGAGCATGCTGCTGTGCCTTGTCGTGGTGGCACACGCGGAGCGGACGTGGTGGCAGGCTGGGTGCGGCGGTGTAGTGCTGGTGTGTGCGGACGTTGGCGTTGGGGCCTGGCGTACTGCACACACGAGGCTTTGGGTTCTGTGGAAATGGGCCGTAGGCGTGAGCCCGGGAGTGCTCCGCGCTGCAATGCCACAGCCGCAGGGCGCAGCGCATGGCTGCACGCAGGTCTGCATCGAACACGGCGGAAGCACTCACTAGGCGCAAAAACCCCGGTGCTAAATGCTCTCCCCGTAGGGCCTGGTGGAGAGCACGCCAAACCGTGCCCTGCCTTGCGGTGCAAGGTACCTTGTGCTTGTGCGCACAGGCTACAGCACAACAGCAGGGATGCCGTAATGAACTTTCTTTACTGCATTTGCAAAAGAGCTGAAATTGGAAAGCAGTGCGGCATCCGCGGCAGGCAAAAAGGCAACGAAGTCGCACACCGATTTATACCCCACACTCTGCGCGCGTTCCTGGTACACCTTGTCCTTGGTAAAAGTACTGATAGCAGCAAGAAGTATTATGTGTGAGCGTTCGCTTTCAGGGTTGCCGGCTTGCATTTTCAAAATGACAGGAGTAAACTGGCCCGGACTATGCCGCCTGGTCATGACGCAAGCCATGCAGGGAAGGTATGCCAGACCGTTCTCACTAGCAATCCGGTGGCTGCATGCCAGCCTTGCCAGCATATTACAGCGTTAAGCTGTACGGCGCTGTCGTGTGCGCCTCCTTATGCCTACCCTTCTCGCTGTATCAGTGTTTATATGAACATAGCGGGAGTGAAACATGCACTAGGAAGCGCGGCGTTGCCGGCCTTGGGTCTCACCAACTGCCGGTCGCCTCAAACATCGCAGGTTACCAAACCAAAGCCGCGAGAAGGGCAGAGCACGGACGGAGCACAACCCAATGCTAGTTGAGAGTTGATACGTCTAAGTGCAAGAGCGGTGGACCTGGCGCTGCCGTTTGCGCAGGGACCTGGCACGGGCAACGACGGAAAAAGCACCGGGGTTTTTGCTTTGAGCGACTGCTGGCAGGACGTTGGGATTTTGGCAAGGATAAGGTGGAGTTGCTCTGCGCGCAGGTGCTGGACTTGGGTTCGCATGGTTAGGTTAGGTTAGGTTTTTACAGGGGACCTCTTCCGGTCTTCGGTCGGGGTGTCGTACCACACCCACCAGCCCGAGAGGGCAACGAGACAGCCCTCCCAAAGCAAACAAGCCTGCTACTGCCCAGGCGTAGTAAACGCGGCTAGGGCGGCATACCATGAAGACCTATGCACAGGCAGTCAATAAGCACGGCAGGGCAGAACATTCATGGCACCCGGGTACGTAGCAGCAGGCACCACCAAGGGCATTGAAGCATGGACTGCGGCCCAAGTACACGCGGCACCTGCGCACTACCCCAGACGTCACCACCACGCACTCTGCCACACTCGCAGACAGGTCAGTCAGTCAGGGCCCATGCGTAGGGCAAGTACGGTATGTAAGTAGCATCAGTACTGTAGCGTACAGTACGCAAAAGTGCGTTCAATGCTCAAGCATGCTGCTCAAGCACCGGACCGTTGTACTGGACTCTGTTGCCCTGTATGCCAAGGAACGGATGGAGCGCAGGCACGCTCTTCCACCCCTTGGGCATGCCCAAAGCTGCGAAGTCTCGCAGGCGCGACCAAAATCCACTACCGCCCGAGTAAATGCTGCAGCCACATGCCGTGCGTCTGGATGCAGTTGAGCATGCAGATGCCGCCGTCCATGCTCCATGGCCGACAACGCGCTTAGGCACACCACCTCCCACACCTTGCGATGGATGCCCTTGGGAGGCATGACCAGCCACAAATGTTGGCGTGTGAGGCGTATGTCACGTGCGTAGTGCTCTATGTGCTCACGAATAGCCAGCGCAACCTCACACTCCCAAAAGTGGTGAGTGCGCGGCGGGCTGCTGTGATGACATGCGAATGTGCTACAGGGGCACACCCAGGGCTGGCTACCACGCATGTGGCTGTTGCCCAGCAAGGGTACCCCATCAACGGCTAACCGCCACAAGATCTCATGGCAGTGTCTATGAGATGGGTACACGCTAATACCCACGGGAGATACCCGTGCCTGCTCTTGCCGTCTGCGGAAGGACAGATGGGTGTAGAGCTGGGGCAGAAACGGTTGGGTATGAGAGGTTGGAGGTACGACACTTGACATGGGGGCGCCACACTGCGCCACACGTGGACGTGAGGTATGCCAAGGGCCGAGTAATGAGCAACACGACGAGATGGTCGTTAATGGGCACAGGTGAGCCGACTGCTGGAGCCCAGTTCCAGTTCTGCAACTCAAGGTACTCAACCAGTCCTGTCAGGAGCATCTGGAGGTAGTGCCAACGGCAGCGGCAACAGACGTTGAGAGTGTACAGCCAGACAGCGCAGCTTTGCCATCTGCATCGCCCGTACGCTCCCTACATCCCGTTTGCTGTCAACTGATGTTGTCACAGCGCTTCTATAGTCCACTTGGGAGTCCATTTGGGTTATGTGCAATTGCTTTTATTTGTGCGGGGCTCACAATCTCAAGGCGATGCGTCCTCAAGCGTCGCGTGCGCTCGCCAACCCATGCTTCTACCAGCGCACGACTGTGCCCAGGAAACCCATATCGCGTCTGAGATGTAGCTGGCCCACAGGTCGCGCAGTTTTTCGAGTCGCAACGTGTCAACCGAAGGAGCGCCCTGCTCAATAAGGAGCGACACCGAGATAAAGGCCAAAAGCTGTTACCTGGCCCTGAGCAGTAGCTCTTGCGCATGTTGGACTCGGCTTTAAGGTTAGTCTTGGACACGAGTGTCTGAGGTGGCATTGACACCTGTCTTTTTCACCTTCCTTTGACAGCTAGAGCCTGGTAGATCGCGTAGCTGGTATTGCGTGGAAGCGTTGACCGGCCTTAGCCATGACCGCAGGCAGAGTGCCGCAAATTGCACCGAACACCCTAGCGACCTACAACCCCGTGCACGTTACCACATCCAGCAACACAAGTATCCCAAATACTATCAGGAAGACTGGTAGTAAGCGCTTCAGCAGACTGCTGCTGTCGCCGTTTCGTCTGGCAGCCCGACTTACCTCGCGCTGAGGACTCCCTTCCCTTCCTTTTTTTCCCGCCAGGTGATTCACAGCGCGGAGCCCCTGCTGTTCGGGTTTGTCTGGGCTTTCATACAGGGGACCCCTTTCGGTCGGGATGAGGCGGGGCGAGGTTGGGGTGGGTTTGGGAGGGAGGCTACACGACAGCCCTCCCAGAGCAAGCCGCTGGCCGCGGCCAGCAGACCGAACGGCCCCACACCTCGGTTAGGTTAGGTTAGGTTATTACGGGGGACCCCTTCGGTCGGGGTGTCGTACCACACCCACCACACCTCACCCCCACCCCGCTCCCCCACGCCTGAAGGCGACATGGGGCTGGAAACCTCCAACCGACAGGCGCTGTTACTGTTGCGCAGTGAACTGACAGGCTGCGCCGCTGGTGCAGTGGTGAGCATATTTGCCTTCCATATTGCGATAGCAAAAGAGCCGGGTTCGATTCCCGGGCGGCGCAGATGGACACCTTATGTCATGCCGGTGTCTGCGGTTTTTCTGGTGCAGAAGCGAGAATGGAGGCGGGAGTCTTGGAGCGGGGGTTGATGCGTTTTACCTGGTGCAGAAGCGAGAATGGAGGCGGGAGTCTTGGACCGGGGGTCGATCATATCGTATTGGGGGAGGGTGAAATTTGCACTGCAAGTAAAACGCTTTGCGGGGGCACTGGGAGCGCGGGTGTCGAGTGCAAGGTCCAGTGCTGCCACTGCTGTTTGCTCGTTGGTGGTAGCGTTGCGGGCGGACTGTTTGGCTGCACGGTTGGGTTGTGCGGCTGGACAGTGGGAGTCGGGCTGGTGGACCGGCGGAGTGGAGGAGGAGGGTGCGCGGGCATTGAGAGCGAGCGATGGGAGCATATCGCAGGTGAGTACGGTAACAGGGAAAGGCGGGCAGGGTTCGCAAGGATGGTGACATGCTTGTTGCTTGTAGCACTGAGAGGGGTGTAGCGGGCTGTAAGTGGCTGTATGGCTGGCAAGACGCACGTGAGGTTGCCGGTTCGTCCTTGACAGCTTAAAGCGGTCCAGTTACAAGATGCGGCTGATGGGGGGGGGGGAGGGTACAACCTCGTGCAATGGCTTGCGGCCGGCACCCATTTTGGCATACGGCAGGTCTAGGCACAGTCACGATAATGTGTGCACTCACTCACGTAGGGTCGTGGTGCTGATACTGGGATAAACCCCAGATGTGCTACTGACGTCAGTAACAAGTCTGCCGTGGTCATATCCCTCTTGGTTGCTAAGCGGCCTTCCGTTTGCGGCACTGCTGCGGCCATCCTTGCAGCCTCCACAATACCGTGCGCTGGATGCCCTCTTGGTGCTCGGCCGGCAGGGTGTGGGCCGGCGGGGCTGCCCTCTTGGTGGTGCAGGATGGATGAGCTGCTGTGAAGCCGAGGTGCGAGGGCATACTGGTTGAGTGCTACGGGGCACTGGCAGCCCTTCCATCTGTACAAAGCTTTTCGGCAGAAGGGCTTGCTCCTGAGGCGGCTATTTGGGGTGTGTGGGGCAGCATGTCTCGGGGCGGAGGCGGAGGTCGTTGAAGAGGGGTGGACGTGGACCGTTGGGCGGGGACGATTCACAAGGAGGCGAAGGCAAGGCCTACAGGTGCATGGGGAGCCGGGTGCTGGGCTAAAGCGAGCCAAGCGTGCAGCAGCCGGGATGGGTTCCGGCGAGGGCGCCTCTGTTTGGGGCAGCGTCAAACCGTCGCGCGGTGTTGCGGCTGCTGGCGGGGTTCCTACCGGTACAGTGGGATGTGGGGCATGTACAGAGCTTGTGCGGGCCGCATCCGGGAGCGGCGGTGGTGCGGGTGCGTCCCCTGTGCGGTACTGTGTGTCTTGATCCACGTTTATATGCAGCAGCCCATGGCCATGCAGACCATGCGGCAACATACCTCGGAATGATAGGCTGTACCTGGTTATACATGGAACTGAGTGCTTTATAGGTGTCTACCACTGGGCAATCCACCATACCAGTCTAGGCAACTTGACGGTCTGCTCCGTAGTACCGTATCACTGGAGCGGGCCCGGGATTGGGCTGTGATCAGAAGGCTTTCCGGCTGTGACACCGTGATGCCATCCAGTGCCGTCATGTCAGATGCAACAGGGCATGTCAAGGACTGTGATGGCATCAGGATGGCATGCGTCATTACAAGGGCACCAGCATGCATGGCTTCTGTGCGGGGGGCGGTTATAGGGCACGTGTGGCCTGTGTTCGTGGGAGGCTCTTGGGGTTTCGATGGGGAAGGAGCGAAAGCAGCAACCGGGGGGCCGATACTGGCTAATTCCTCCGTACAGCTGCCTCGTATCCGGTTCCTCCTGGGCAGGGGAGCCGCGACAGGGGTGCTGTGTGTGCTCTGTGGGTGTGTCTTGTGGAGAAGCTTTGTGGGGGCGGGACCAGGCTGTGGTAGGGTGAACTTGAGGCCCGCACGTCGTCAGTCAGTCAGTCAGTGTTACACGGCGAGGGTTCCTGTAAACCCTCCGCAAGTGCAACGACCCATGTACGAGCCGGAGGCTCAAGGGTCTCAATCAAACAGCCAAGAACGTTTTGTCTGGTCGACCAAATTTCCGAAAGCAAACCTGCTAGCTGAACCTGGTCACCTTCCAGCATCAGCTTTCGCATACTACCATCCATAGGTAGGTCAAAAGCAGACCTGAGCTCAGAATATACAGGACACTCCATCAGAACGTGCAGCTCGTCCTCCACCATCCCTGTACGGCACACCTGGCAGACCCGCATGTCCCTTGCTGTCCCTTGCAACCGTAGTGCAAGTCCTGTTTGCTGCAAGTGGCCAGCAGCCGAGTCGGAAACGCATCAATTGCTTGTGCTGTGCGGGCGGGATGCTAGCACGTCGTGGCCTGGACTTTATGGAGCTTGTCGCTCCTTTCCGTACAGCGAGAGGGGTGGGAAACCCCGTGTCCCCAATGGCCGGGACCAGCTCTAGGTTAGGTTAGGTTTTTACAGGGGACCTCTTCGGTCGGGGTGTCGTACCACACCCACCACCCCGAGAGGGCAACGAGACAGCCCTCCCAAAGCAAACAAGCCTGCTACTGCCCAGGCCTAGTAATCGCGGCGAGGGCGGCATACCATGAAGTCCTATGCACAGGCAGTCAATAAGCACGGCAGGGCCGAACATTCATGGCGACCAGGGACGTAGCAGCAGGCACCACCAAGGGCATAGAAGCATGGACTGCGGCCCAAGTACACGTGCGTGGCACCTGCGCATTACCCCAGACGTCACCTCCACGCACTCTGCCACACTCGCAGACAGGTCAGTCAGTCAGGGCCCAGCTCTGTGTTTCGAGCGGGATGGGGCTGGGCTCTGGAAGGGGACCAAAACTGTAAAACCATACATGCATGGCGCCATGGCCTGAAAGCCCGCCCGTTCGCATGTGCAGTCACGGCAACTCAATACCCAAGCGCAGCCATATCAGAGGCCATCAGCGCAACACTTTTTTATGTTGCAGGCGCGCGCTTGGACGTACCGCAGTCCCCAACTAACAAGAGCGGCCAATCGAGGCCCCCTCCTGAGCCGAGAAGGCTGGGCCCCTGCTTGCCGCCCTGCTCGACTAATGCTCTCACGTAGGCACACGCACCCCAACGGTGTCTCGAACCAGCCGGATGACCTGGAAGCTGCAGGCCCGATTCACGTCGGCGTGCACAGTCCCGATGTGTATGTCTGGTTTACAGTTTTGGTCCCCTTCCAGAGCCCATCCCCATCCCGTTCGAAACACAGAGCTGGTCCCGGCCATTAGGGACACGGGGTTCATTTCCCACCCCTCTCGCTGTACGGAAAGGAGCGACAGCTCCATGAAGTCCAGGCCACGAAGTGCGGGCCTCAAGTTCACCCTACCAAAGCCTGGTCCCGCCCCCACAAAGCTTCTCCACAAGACGCACCCACAGAGCACACGCAGCACCCCTGTCGCGGTTCCCAACCACCCTTCTGCCCACGCAGGAGGAACCGGATACGAGGCAGCTGTACGGAGGAAGCGTGTGAGTCTACACCAGAGGTAACAGCGACACAACCGCTGGTACAGCCACGTGGTCAGTAGTCGCTAGAGCGTACCGAGCATCAGGTGGGCACACCGCAACACGATACCGCGTACGTCTTGTTCAACCTCACGAAGGACAACACGAGGCGCGCAACAGTAGTAGTCGGTAATGCAACAGCTGCTGCTGCATCCCAGTGTGCAACCGCAACCTGCTTCAACAAGTTGCAAGGGTGGCTTAGATTTTATTCCCGGGTTCCGGGCTATCGAGTACGACTCCAGGCGTAATGTCCCTGGCGACATGCTGTCGAGGAATGCCAGCTGCTGCGAACCATTAATGGGTTTCAGTGCAACACATGCGCGCGCCCCACAACGTTCACCACCCGCTCGTCCAACATCCCTTGGAGCCACAGCTCGCCCTGTGGACCTACAATCGCGCTGTGCACTAACACACACATTGCGCTCACATCGCATCCGTCCCACGCAACCGAGCTGTCCCACGCAATCGAGCCCCACCACATTGGCATTAGCACAACCTGCGCCCCCTCAGCGCCGCCACCCAGCCGCCCACATTGCTGCGGTAGCCTCTCATTGCTACCGCATCAGTTGCAGCCCATTTCCCCACATCATGCATCCACCCCATCGATAAGCATCCGAGTAACTCACACAAGCCATTCCCCAGGACAGAAGGAAACCCAACCCCAGCCCCAGTCTCTCAGCTCTAGTACCGTACCGTACCGTACCTCAGGCGTTTACTGGGGCAGAGCCAGTACAGAGTTCCGCCGACCGCCCTGGCGCACCGAGCCCTCCCGCGCAGCCACCTCCCCCTTGGCCCCCCTCGCGCCGGCGCTGGAGGCGGCGGATCGCAGCACGTTCTTCCACGCCTTGGCCGCCTCCGAGTGGCCCTGCTCTGCACTGGCAGCCGCCGTTGCACCTGCGGGACCGAGGACCACAGTGTCGAACAAGGCCGTCACGCGAAATCCGTTGCAGGAATGCGGGCGGCCGGGTGCGCCATGCACCCCACCAGCGTGCGGGCGCTTCCCTGTACCGCCAGTCCGAGAGCTGGTTTCCCCTACCCACGGGCCCCGTGCCGCATTCCTCATGCCGCTTCAGGCGCGTGCGGACTCGAGCGACCGCCCGCTACCCCCCATGCCCCTGCGCCACCGCCACCCACCGTTGTGCACCGACGCGTCCGACGTGTTCCCCGCCGCCCCCAGCGCGCGGCCCACCAGCTTCTCCACATCCAGCTCCAGAGGCAGCTGGCTCATGAGCTCGGCGATGCGGCGCTTCTGCAAGGGCACAACCAGGATAAGATACTGAATACGCCACGATATGGACAGCTGTGGGGTGAGCTCGGCAATGCGACACTTGTGAGGGGCGGATTGAGGGGGCGGGAAAGGGGATCGGACGCGAAGGACAGCACAGCCAGGCGAATTGAGGGCTGAGGGTTGCGGTGCTCTGTACGGCAGCGTGGTGGTGGTGGTGGTGGGAGCCAGGCCGTGCAGGTAGCCTCAGTGGCCGTTTGGGGGTTGCTTGTGTAAGCAGAACCCGACGCACGCACAGCAGCGGCCTCACCTCCTTCTTGTATCGCTTGACCAGCGGGTTGAGCAGAAGGATCATAAAGCCCGCCAGGCAGACCCACAGCAGCACGAACAGCAGCACGTGCAGCAGCAGGATGTCTGGGGGCGGGGGCACGGGATCGGGCGGTTGCGCGCGGGATGAGGTCAGTCGGGGGCCGGTTGTTTGAGCACGTGGGCTGTGAGAGCAGCTCGGGGCAGTGGATATGACGGTGTCAGCAGCGTTGAAGCCGCAGGTTGCTGCCAGGTAAGGCGTGCCTAGCTTGCATCACTTTCGATTCATTTTCGAGCCGTGCGCTGTCGTGGCCGAGCCCTCGGTGTGCCGTCCTAGCTGTCAATTTGACAGTTGTTGGTAAGCCCTGCGACCCTTGCGACCAGGAAGTGGTACTCACTGCTGAAGGTTCCCTGGATGAAGTCGAAGTGCAGCAGGCCGATCTTGATGTTGGCGTCCGTCAGGTCCTGGACGTGGGTCAGAGGGACGGGTGGGCAGCACTTGGACGTCAATGGCGTGGCCGCGATCCTGCACATGCGGTCGTTTGCTTGTGGGGCTCCGCACGCCCAGCCACCGCGGCGCTTCCACCCCTGCCGCGCGCATTGCCTAGCACTTGTGACGGCCGTATGCCAACGTCTATACGCACGACTTCTGTGAGGCCAATGCTCCAATGCCGTAGCTTCAGCGCCCCCAACACCACATACATACTGGTTGCTCCGAGGACCCCCGCCCTGCCCCGCCACGATCCGGCCTGACACAGGGCAATGTTCCCTCCAGCGGCGTGCGTGGCCAGCCGTATGCACCTGACCCCACCTTGGTTCCCACGTTGTAGATGAAGTCGTAGCGCGTGTCGTTGAGGCCCACCGTGGCGTTGGACTGCTCGGTGGCCAGCGCGAAGGCGTTTTCCAGGTATACCTGCTGGATCGAGTCCACGCCGGCACGGGTGGCCTGGGGAAGACGGCCGCAGCGGGGCAGAGGTAAGGCAACGACAGGAGATTCTGAACCGGATGGACTGCCCTCGTCACGGGGTTGTGGGAAAGAGGGTGGAATTCTGCGCGTGGGGTGCGGCGTGTGCGAGCATGTCGCACGCGCGATGATGCAGATGTATGTGGCGCAGGAGGACTGGGCTGTAGCGACGGTGGCGAGCTAGGAGGGGTGCGCAACGCGCCGGTCAGGGAACGACGTCAGAGCGCTTGGCCATTGACGATGCATCGAACTAGTTGCATGGACGCTGCTGGGGGCGGGATGCGAAAAGGACGGTGCTGGGGGCGGGATGCGGAGAGGCCTGCGGCGTACCTCGTAGTAGCGGTACTCGGGTCCCGGGCACGGGGGCGATGGGGCCTCCCGCAGACACTCGCTGTTGGCGTAGAAGAGGCGCGTGATCTCCGGCGTCTCGTAGGACAGGCCGTCCGTGACCATGGGGAAGCGCTCGGTTGCGGGGCCTGGACGCAGGGCAGGGGGAGCGGCGGAAGCGAGGACTGCGTGTTGGAGCTGTGGACTGGGGAAAGCGTGCTCGCACGCACGCGTGGCTGGAGTCAACAGCAGGTGTGCTAGGGCGCTGCGGAGGCGCACGCAGCATGCAGGCAAGTGGCAATCCCTGCACACGCCCCGCGACCCCTGTGCCTGCCGCTTCACTTACCCAGCGCCTGGTACGCGTTTGAGCCAAGCTGTGCGTTGGCAGTATGTCGCGGCAGGAGGGGGCAGCAGGGAGGGAGGCAGCACGTCAGCATAGGACGCGGGTTGGCCGTTTGTGGGCGGCTACTGACACACCGGGGTCCCTTGGCACCAGAAAGGATTATTGAAGCAGAGCACTATCGCTCTCGCTGGATGGTCGTCAGTGCCGCGCGTGCACGCCCACGCAGCAACCCCAGCTGCTATGTATATACATCTGTTCAAGCGCTCTGTTTCCCCACCTGCAGCGTGTAGAAGGCGTCCCGCAGCAGGGTGGCTGCCCTCAGCAGAGCAGCGCGCCTGGCTGGCAGCATGGCGGGGTTCTCCTCAGCAGCCAGCTCCTGCGGGTGGCACACAGCGGACAGCACGCAATGCGAGGGACTCAGCGTAGTGGGCTGGTGTGGCACGGGTGGCGGCGCTGCGCCGCCTGCCACGTGACCGGTGCTTGGGGTGGTCGAGTCCGCTGTGTGCGCCCCAACCGGCAGGCTAGTCCCAGGGGAGTGCAGCGGAGCACGACGCACAGTCGCACACCAGGCAGCCCCACCTGAGCGAAGAAGCAGGTGCGGTAGGTCCTGGCCGTGTTGAAGTTGCTGACGCTGGCAATCGCCACCAGAGGGTCCACGTTCTGCGGCATGGGGCGATGGCGGGGACGTGGGCAAGGCGGAGGGGCCATTTGCAGCTGGGGACCCAAGCAACGATGTAGCTGCGGAGGCGAGGGCATGGGCAGCCACCTTCCCACCACAACCCATCCTGCAAGGTCAACGGCGCGCTGGGCCGTGCCACAACACCCCGCGACCCCGGCAACCCCTCCTCCCTTGCTCACCTTGAGCTGCGCCACCGAGACGGAGTAGAAGATGAAGACCAGTGTGGACCACAGCATGAAGGGCGTGAGCAGCATGATGGTGTCGTGGCTGTCGCGCTTGAGGGTGCGCTTGCTGGCCTTGGCGGCAACGTCGGCGGCCGCGCCCGCACCCCCCCACGCGTCCGTCACGCTCACGGAGCGGGGGATCACCTTGGGGTTCCTGCGCCCAAACGAACCGAGCAGCACACTATTAGAAGCCAGCAGTCGCACATAGTTCAGGCGAAATGTGCTGGCAGCCGGCCGGCGGTGCGTGTAGATGTATGTGCGCCGCAGCCCCGTTCCGCCCCACCTGAAGCACGCGCAGGATAGACAGTTGGCCAGCCAGCCGCGGCGCAAGGGCGCGCCCTGGTCAAGCGTGGTAGTCTGGCGCCGGAACAGCGCCCCGCCCCGGACAGACGTGTCGGCTGCGTCCTTGCTGCCCGCGCCGCCAGCTGCCGCCCCATCAGCCCCGGCGGAGGACGCCTCCACCGTGGCACGCCGCTTGTGC
>BQMZ01000105.1:0-132132 GCA_036984285.1 Chlamydomonas sp. KOR1 | reverse complement strand
CGGGCGGCTCTTTCCAGCGGTGGCTGTGGTGGCCGGGGCAATCCCCGATGTTGAGGCGGTTTTCTCTACATCGCACCAAGGGACTCTTGAAATCCAGCCGGACCACCGCACGGCCCTGGCCCTGGCCCCCGCTCCGACTGGTGGCCAAAGCAGACCCGGCCGCTGCCCTGGCCCCCGCCCGGGCGGCGCGTGGCCGCTGCAGCTGCAGCGCGGCAGTGGAGGAGGTTGTTCGGCTGGCTGGCGAGCAATTGCTGCATGTGCTGGCAGGGCTGCGGGTGGTGTGCGGCGGTGGGCGGCCGCTGGGCGCATGGGAAAACATGGCGTTTGTGGCAGTTGCGAGCGCAGGGGACCTGCCTCAGCTGCAGTGTTGGTGCTTTGGCGCAGCGGACCTCGCCCTGGCCGTGGATTTCGTGACGGGGGGAAGCCAGCGATGCAGCGCGTGGCGGGATAGGCGCCGGGTGGGACGACCGTCTGCAGGCGCCCATGGTGCGTGGCGGGGCAGGGGGGTGGAGGCCCGGGTTTGGGGAGAGACGGGAGCACTGCAGAGTGTCGGTGTTGTATGTAGCCAAACTAATGTCGGTGTTGTAGTACTACTCTTGCATGTAACGCCTTCAAACCTATGGGCGCGTAGGCTTAGGACCAGGGTAGACTTGCAGAGACAGAAGCGTGTAGGTCTAGCACAGCTGCCGCGTGGGCACCATCCTTGCAAGCCAGCACATCACAACGACGTCTATGAAACCTGTAAGACCGTCCCATCTGTGGCGAAACATTACAACTGCTGAACTACTCAGGCCGGCTGACTCCTCCGCCGCCGTCACCCACCCCCTTACCCTCCCGATACCACCCTCACAGCGCTCCGGACCTCACCTGTCGTGCGAAGCCTGGCGGCGCCGCCCCCACCTCCTTGCCTTCACCTGGCCTCCGTTCCGGCTTCCACCGCCTGCCACGTGGCGCCCACGCAGCTGGCCAGGCTGCTGGCCTCCCACCGGCACCGGGGCACCAGGGCATGGAAAGCAGGCGGGCCGAGCCAAGGGGTGCAGGCAGAGCTGCAGCCCGGGCGGCAACGGCTGCGGCGCGGAGAGGGCAGGGCTGGGGATCCTGATGGGGCAGCGGGGGCGCAAGCCTCTGCAGCAGCGGCGGCAGAGGTGGAGGCGGGGGGCAATGACAGCGTGAGCAGCACTGCTACCACATGGGACAGGGATGGGGGCACAGGGAAACGGAAGCTGAAGGCACGGCGGCTTGCCACAGCAGGCAGCGTGGGCGTGGTCAGCATTATGGGGTGGCTGTGTCACCTACCTGCTCAGCCGTGTTGGCCGCGCAGCGTACTGGTGTGTGCCTGGGCATGGCCCACAGAACCTGCGTGCTCATCACATGTCGTACATCCTGGCTGCCGTACACTGTGTCGTACTACTTGCTGCCGGGGATGGAGCCGTTATTGTGGCGATCCCATGTGTTTCGGTTTGCCTTGGGACCGCAGGGGCCCCCCCGCCAACAGGCGCCTTTTTTTTTTGCGCCTGTTGGCGGGGGGCCCGTTTGGCGACTTCCTAAGCTCCATCCATTCCAGGCTGAGGCGGGTTCGATGCGGTATAATGTGTTGCGCGTAGCCTCCTAAGTGTTATTGATAGGGATGTGCCTGGGGGGTGGAGAGTGCGGCGCACGTGGCGGTGGGGAATGTGGCGACGGTGGAGCTTGTCGGGATGGGCGGCTTGTTTGCCGCTGCGTTTACAGTTAGGTCAGAGCACGTGTGTCAGCGAGTACTGTGTCTGCATGCTCTGGTCGTCGCATCCAAGTGCGACAGATCTAGGTGTACGGTTGCTCCCTGCTCGCAAGGGAAAGATGTTACCTCTCTACTGCGAGCCAGGACTCTGTGATAGTTCAGAGCCCATAACGCAACTCTCAGGCGGGATGCTAAAACCCTACATGCGGCGTACGTTATGAGCATGCTCTCCCCCCATCCCGTAGTAAGTCCCTCACAATGCCGATTCATGCAGGTTGCCTTGACCAGCACTGTGCGACACCCGACTCGTACCATCACGCCGTGCTATTACAGGCCGTCCCATCCATCGATCAAGCAGTTACGTCTATGGTACGGTACTTCGGGGTGCAGAGGAAAGCGGCGGCTCCGGCACACCTGCACCTGCCTGCACTCGTATCTCGTTTCGTCGCCACAGTGCCAAGGTGTACCATGCACACGCACCGGCATTGCATTTGGCGCATGCAGCTCCTCACGGACATGTACATTTCGCTTCTCCTCAGTCTTTTGCTCCGTACGCCGCGGCATGTGCCCTGATGAGTATGTAAGAGACCGAGTGGCATGGCCGCATGACAGATGACCTCACAGGCCAGCGGCACACACCCACTGAGCCAGCAAGGAAACAATGTACCGATTCTCACTGAGTGTACGTGTAGCGGATGCGGCGCGGGCCCCAGGCAATATGAGCAAGCATGAGGCAGTGTTGGGCAAGGCAGAGTTAATAGGTGCCAGGTGCCAAGTCGGTGGCAGAGATTGCTGCTGCCGGCGGATGCTGCGTTGCTGGATTACTGAGCTGAAAGAGAAAGCCTGCTGTCGCACTACCACACATACGTGTGTGCCGACGACAACGCCAACCCCAGGCGGCACTCAAACACTGGGCGTCTGGGCTAGCAGGCAATCAAGGTACCATTCTACAGCGGCCCATATGAACAACACATACCGGTATGTAATTGTGGCTAAGTGGTAGGTGACGGGGCACATACAAGCGTCCATGGTCACGCGAACTTGCACATGCTTTGCCACGCAGGGCTCTCCCGGCAGCAGCTCCAGGCTTATTAAACAAGACAAGTTGGGGCCCAACCGTCCCGTGCTGTCAGTTTAAGGGGGGTACAAAGTACTAGTGTCGGAGGGAGGCGGGGGAAGGGCTTAGGGCAGCACAACAGCGTGGTGTTTGACCCGCAGGAGGCAGCGGACTGACCTTCCTGGGCGCAGGCGCGCAGCGTTTGACGGGAAGCCCTGGTATGGGGGCTCGTGGGCGTGTCACGCCCATTTGCTGGCCGCGTGCTAGCTGGGTAAAACATCCCACTTCGCCCCCTCGACGCAGCAAAGCGAAGCAACCAAGACACCATGCGCAGCGTGCATGCGTCGAAACCAGCATGACAAAAACCAAGCGTACAGCAACCGGATGAACTTCGACAAAGCAACACAACGACACAAGGCAGAGGGGCCGCATCACAAGCTCAATACCAACAGAGTCAAACTATAAGAAGCTGGGACCTCTGGAGGTATGCAAACCAGGCGGCTACGCATGCTAGCATCGGGAGGCATCTTTGGCAGACCCTGCTGGTGGGAGGCAAACCAGGCCGCATCGTACACTCGCATCGGGTGGCACCAGACCCTGCTGGTTGCGTCCAACCAGACCAACAGCAACTCGAAGGGTGACCCGCAGTACTGTCTGTGTCGCTCAGCGCATGCCTGACGCTCGTGCACGCTCAGTCAAAAACCAACCGTGTGCCCATATGCCGTGTTCTCACACCGTCTTACTGCAAGCACCAAGCTGGTCAGCTCCTCAGCAACAAGGACACATGCGAAATGCCCCGCTGACCCAAGCTCCGGGGACCATGGCAGCGCCCCCAGCTCCGGGGACCGAGCGGCAGCCATGCAAACTAATGCACCGGATCAACAGTCCCGCTCTAGCGAATGCAAATCATGCCAACTCACGACACCGCCGAGAAGGGCAGAGGCACTATACCCTTGTCGCGCTGCAGGCATCGAGAAGTGGCATCGGCGATAAAGGCAGAGCCACCATACCAGTGTCGCCTTGCAGGCCTCCACGTCGACTGAACATCCAGATATAATAGTCCCGGCAAAACGCAATCCAATGAAGCAGAACGAAGGCTTCACAGCTCGCCACGGCGCATGTCCAGCTCGCACCGCCTTCTCGCATATAGACCACGACGCCGCCGATTGTCGTTATGGCCTTTCAATGAAGCGTAAAGGATGCTCCACAGCAAGCGCGCCTCTACCATGCCATATCCCGACCAGTCGTGACGAAGGGGCCTTGCCACGACGGCCTCTCGTCTGTTGTGGTCGGACCTGCACATCTATGCCCGCCAAATGGTTGCGGCAGCCATGCTTCAGGCCACAGAGGAGCCCCCGGGCACGTTCACCTGGCCGGTGTGGGCGGACCAGCTCACTCTGCCGGTCCTGCCCTGGGTCCCTGAGCTTCCTTACCGCCGCCCCTGGCGACGATGGCAATGGAGGCGATGACCAGATGGACCCGGGCCCCTCCGGGTCATATGGCTCAGCTGACGGGCCACCTCCCAACTCTTCCTCATCTGGTGCGGGCAGCGGATCGCAGGGGGCATCACCACGTGCCAAGTCCCAGCCTCCGCCGCCTCCGCCGGCCGGCAGCTCTTCGCCTTCTCCATACCGCCAGCCGCAGTCGCGGTCTCGCTTCCTCCCTGCACGCGCAATGCCCGCGCATTCCCACACCCTGGCCTCCTTACCCGCCCGCTGCTTCCGTGGGACCCCCTCAAGCCACCGAAGGGACAGTCGCTCCCATGGGACCCCGCACAAAACCATCACCACTTCCTTTCTCCCGTTTCTCATTCCTACCCGTGCCGCCAAATCGGTGTCGCCTGCGCACGCAAGGCGCCACGATCTGGTGCGACGGGCACGCAGGCTGTGTCACCTCCGTGGCATGTCACGCAGCAGCTGCCTGCGCACGGCTTTTGCGTGGCTTCACCTGGCTGCAACTCCAGTCCTCTTCCTCTTCCTGCTTGCCTGGTGGGCTGCGCGGCGAAGCCCCGTCGGTGACCATCCGTGCGCCCGCCGGGAGGCGCAGGTAGCGACGCCTTGGGCCCCCACGCATCCGCGTGCCAACCGCCGCCGCGCCCTGCCTTGACGCATCGCCTCGCTGCTTCGTCTGGAGTGCCATCACGGAGTTATCGCGCTTTGGCGCCTGGTCGCTTGGCTGCGCACGGTCCTGGCTGGGGTCAGGTGGCTGTGTGGCCTAACCGTCGCACTGGTGGCGTGGCTTCTCCTGTACGCCCATCGACCTGTTGGCTGTTGCTGCTGCCACCCGCTAAATGAGGCGGTTGCCATGGCGAGCGGCTGGCAGTGGCCAAAGGGAAGGGCGGCAAGCGAAGACCCGTGGACGGGCGGGCCGCTTTGAGCCCGCGTGCCAACGGGCCGCCCACGGTGGTTCGCACCTGGGCTTCCTGGCGTGGTTTCTCACTTCGTTGCTCCTGCTGTCCACGGCAACTTGGGGGCTACGCTGGCAGGTGTTCCCCACGGGTCTGGTGCCCCGTGAGGCGCTGCTTGGCTCTGCTGCGCTATGCGTGGCTATCAGGAGGCTGAGGAACAGAGGCTGGCTAGCGCCTGCGGCAGCGGCGCCGGCAGAACATGACTCCCAGGGAGAGGGCGCGCCATGGGTATGCCTCGTGTGCAGCGGTCAGTGCGCATCGCCCAGGCGGATACGATGCAGCTTCATACGCGCGGTACCGCAAGGACCCAGAGGGTGGCTGGACGTGGCGGCAGCCGGCACCTGTCTGAGCAGCAGTTGGCGGAGCTGCAGGAGACGCGCGGGCCCGCAAGTCCACAGCGCTTACACCACCCGCGAGATGCCGGGCTATCACGGTGGGCAAGGTTCTTTTACGCTGGAGTTGACCAAGTCTGGGCCCATCGCCCAGCCTCCTCGGCGCTATTCCCCCCAGGAGCAGGCTGTCATTGCAGAAGACGAAGGAGTTAATTGATTCTGGCCTTGCCGAGTACACAGGGCCTACTGTGTGCGTGGTCAACCCTGTGCTGGCGGCCAAAAAGGACGAGAAAACTGGCCTGTGGACTGCGCATCGCATGGCCCAGGACTACCGTCCCGTCAACAAGCACACGCCCATGACAAGTACGGACTGCACCGACCCGAGGATATTTTTGCCAAGGTGGGCAAGGCCCGTGTCTTCAGCAAGCTGGACATGCGGCAGGGGTTTCTGCAGATACCGGTGGCTCCTGAGGATCGGGCTAAAACTGCGTTTTGGTGCGGCAACAAAATCATTGCGCACACGCATGCCGCACGGGCTGAAGAATGCTTCCGCCAAGTTTCAACGCGCATGGACTTTGAGATAGCGGCCCGGCTCGACAGCTGCGCTATTGCTTTCATTGACGATCTGCTAATCTGGAGCGACACCCGAGCAGCACGTCAGGGACGCGCCGCCGCTTGACATGCTTCAGCGCGCGCTACGTGCGCACCCCGACAAGTCCATCTTTGGCGCCGACGTGTTGGAGTACCTGGGGCACAACCTGAGCTCGGATGGCATAAGCCCCCATCAGGCAAAGGTCTCGGCCATCCTGGCCATGCAGCCCCCTAAGAACTTGGCGGAATTGCGGTCTCACCTTGGTTTCATTAACTATTACCGTGCTACGTCCCCAACATGAGCGCGCTGGCGGCGCCGCTTAATGCCCTGTTGAAGAAGGGCACGCCTTGGGCGTGGGGACCGGAGCAGCAGGCTGCATTTGATTCAATAAAGGCGGTGTTTGCCCAGGAAGGGGTGATCCTGAGGCGTGTGGACTATTCTCGGCCTTTTATTCTGCACACCGACTTCTCCAACAAGGGTATGGGCGCCGGTTGGGGCAGCGTGATGACAACGGCAATGAGTACATGTGCGCTGCCATTAGCCGTTCGCTCAACGTGCATGAAAAGAACTACAGCAGCTACAAGGGCGAGATGGTGGCTGCTTGCTGGGTATCGCACTCTGCGCACCACCTGTTGGGCGGGCCGCTCGAGCTGGTGACGGACCATCAGCCGCTACATACCTCATGACTGCCGAGAACCTCAGCGGGCACTACGCCGCATGCAACTCATCCTGCAGGAGTTTGACTTACGATCCGCCATCGCCCCCGCACCAGAACGCGGATTCGTTGTCTCGCCGCCCTTGCCCACCACGAGGACAACAGCGCGCTAGATGCGACCATGAGGCTGAGCCCACCGTGCCTTCGCCTTCGCCTGCGGCTGCTGCTGTGGGTAAGGCGGCGCTAGGCATCTCTCAGCTGGCAGTTCAGTGGGTCACGCTGGGCTTCTGTGCTTACGCCGCCGTCCACCCGACGTGAAGAGGCTTCCCTCCTGCATGGCTGCTGGTCGCCACGGCCAGGGAGCAGTTCCTCGCCAACCAGGCTGTGTGTTGGGCTGCCGCTACGGCCGCCGCTGGCCGACCTTTGCCCACCAGTGAGGAGCTGTTCCGTGGGAACAATGGGTATTGGACGGATCCTGCTGGACGCCGAGCCGCTGACCCGCCCACCGCACGCCAGCAGCAGGCTGCGCTTGCGGCGAGGCGGTGGCGCTGCTGAAGGGCGCAGGTGTGTCCCCTGAGAAGGTTCCTGCCGCTATGGGTGGCGCTGATGCGCAGCTGCCGCGCTTCTTCCGTGCGGCCAAGGGCCGGGCATCACTTTGTTGGAGCCTGTGGGCGTAGTTGTGCGGTGCTTGAGGCTTGCCTCAGGGCAGGTCTGCGCTGCCGTCGCTACCTTCTCACTCGTGAGCCGGGCCAGCCCACGTCTTACATCGAGGCCAGGCTTGCGCTGCTCTCGGGGCTCTACCCGCATCAGTTTCCACCCGAGTCATACCGCGACGCCTTTGATGCCATTCGGTACCGGTTGCCATGGTGACCGAGGCGATGCTCATGGATGCTGGTGCGGGCGACGCAATGGCTGCTGGGCGCCTCGTGGAGCGTCAGGCATCCTATGGACCCGCCGCAAAGCAATGCCCTTCACCACGTCGCGCGCGTGCTGCTGCTGCTGCAGCAGGCCCAGACTCGAGCTCCCGCGTTTTGGGTGGAATGGGAGGACGCTGGGCACCATGCGGCTTGGGAAGCGCTTGCCTGTGGCAGTGGATGCTACTCGCCTTGGGGCCCGACCCGTAGCTCCTGTGGACCAACCTGCTGCCTCGGGAGGTGTTGCAGCAAGTGCTGAAGGGTAGTGTTGCGCCTGCGGGAGGGCCCGAGGATGCTTGCACTTACCTGGATGACCAGGGGCGAGAGCTGCGTGGGCCTCTGCCGCCGTTTCATGCCCCCTCGCTCATGCCTGCAACCAATGGTTCCATGGTCTTTACCCGCTCAACTGCCACCGATCCTCTGGTCCCGCTGCCTCTGGGCAGCAGGAGGCGCTCAAGGGCTATCACCAGCTGTCATCTGGACGATCGCGAGGCGGATGTTGGCGCGCAGTGTGCAGTGGTCAACGCTGCGGCTGACGTGGGAGCCACCAGTCTGCTCCTTGCCACGTGCCAAGCCCTCAGTCAGCCCTTCCCGTCGCTTCAGACCGGTGGAGACGCCGCTTGGCGCGGCGTCCGCCATTGTGAATGGGCTCGCTGCTGCCTGCACCAACTGCTCGCAGCGGCTGGAGCCCACTTGGCCTGCATTCCTTGCCTTGGCCACGGCCTTGGAGGACGCGGAGCGCCGCAGCTCCCCCACCTGCCCGGATGTGTGGACTGATGCTCATACTCGCCTACCTTCGCTCCGCAAGGTGAATCGGCCTGGTCATCATCGAGTCGCGGCGTGTGCTCCGCCCGCACGCCACTACCGCATGCAAGGTGGGCGTCTCTTGCGCATCATGCCGCTGAGTCATAATCGTATCGTCCCGTCGCCAGAAGAGCGCAACCAGCTAGTACGCCGAGTGCATGAGGAGACGGGCGCCGGTGTCAGGCGCACGGCTGCTCTGCTGCGTGCCTCTCATTGGTGGTATGGACTCAAGCGGGACGTGGAGGCCATCGTCACTGGTTGCGAGGCATGTGACCTGGTTGCTGGCCGAGGTGCGCCTGTTGCTGGTGCGCTCAACCCCCTTCCGGTCAACGGCCTGTTCTATCGATGGGGCGTGGATCTGTGTGGGCCGTTCACCAAGACCGCCATGGGGCATCGCTATGTCATGGTCGCGTCGAGTACTTCTCCAAGTATGCAGTGCTGGTCCGTTGCCATCCAAAGGCGCCAAGCATACCGCTTTTGCCTTCCTACACCATGTGCTGGGTCGCTTTGGTGCGCCTGCGGAGGTGTGCACGGACCAGGGCTCGGAGTGGAAGGGCGAGTTCGCTCAACTGCTCCTCGACAGTCTTACAGACCATCGCATGACGTCTGCTGCGCACCCGGAGGCCAACGGGTTGAGCGAGCGTGCAGTTCAGACGTGCAAGCGTGCGCTGAGCCGCATGATGCGTACCAACAGCGGCAAGAAGGCGGACTGGGACGTGCTCCTGCCGTACGTCATGCTGGGCTACAACAGCTCAGAGCAGGCCTCGTCACGCTTCAGTCCGTTCCAAATCGTCCATGCGGTACCACCCACCATCCCTGCTGCTATCCGCCAATCGTTTGAGGTGCCGTTGGACTTTGATGACCCCGACGCTGCCGAGGCGTCGGTGTTGGCCCGTGCCCACGCTGTGCGCCGGCACCTGACCATCGCGGGCGACAATCTCCTAATTGCGCAGCATCGGGACACCTTGCGTTATGCCAAGCTGCGCAGTGGCGGCTATCACCCTCGCCTGCGGCGGTTTGAGGTCGGCGACTATGTGTATTATACTTCCACCACGTCCAAGAAGGCGCTCGTGCCGCGCACCAGCGCTGTGCTGCGGGTCAAGGAGGTGCGCTCTGGCGGCGTGTTGGTGCTGCAGGGCCGGGACGGCGCCACGCTTCATGTTCATTCCCGCCGGTGCGCGCCATGCCACCTGCCAATCAGGGAAGAGGAGGTTGACCCAAGGTTGGCAAGGCCTGGTGTGGAGCATCCGTGCGAGGGTTGCAAGTCGCCGTTGGATGAGCAGCACATGCTGCTGTGTGATGGCTGCGGTGTGGGCTGGCATACCTATTGCCTGCATCCGCCGGTGCTCAAGATTCCTGACGGTGACTGGTTCTGCCCTACCTGTCTTCGAGCGGGCGTGCGTGCCGCCGAGGCGGACCGCGATTCGGCATCTGGGAGCAGCGGGAGCAGCTCCAGCGCCAGTGGTGGCTCACAACCTGCAGGCGGTGCGGGCAAATCGCAAACCGTGGACCTTCGTCAGCCCAAACCGCAAGTCGCCAAGTCAACTGCTGTTCCTGCCGCCGTACGCCACCTGGAGGGTGTACGGGTACAGCAGCGTGAGGTGGACGTGCATGGAGCGGAGCACGCGGCGCTTTGGGGGCGCATTATCTGGAGCGGCAAGGCCGGATGTACGTGTTTTTGGTGCTGTATGACGATGGCACCGAGGGTACTGTGACGGCTACGCAGCTGCGGAGCATGATGCTGGACAAGGGCGAGAAGCCATCCCGCGTCAGGCGTGCGGCGCAAGTTACTTGGGCTCCTGTGTTGGAGGAGGTGTACCCGGGCGCGGTGCAAAGGGCGCTGGAGAGCGCAATGCCCGGGTGCACAATGCTGGGAAGGCGCAAGCCTTGCGCCAGGCGGTGTATTCTGGCTGCCTCGATGCTGATCGGGTGACATCGTCGCAGTGGGGTCAGCTAACAAGCAGCGTGGATATGTCGGTATGCAAGGGGGTGCTGTTCAGCTCAGCGCGTGAGACTGTGGGTGTGAGAGAGGCACTGGCCGCACAGGGCAGCGTGGCGCAGCGTCTTGCGCCACGACGTGCCTGGGACGCCGTCGGGCCTTCTTTCTACTGTCAACTTGGGCATGAGGGGGTCAGCATGGATGCTGTGGTGTTAGGTGTGACAGGCGGAGCTTTGGATCTCGCCTTGCCCGCGGCTCTTCAGTCGGCGGTGGCGGGTGTGTTCGCGAGAGTATCGTGGGATTACGTGGCAAGCGCGGATGAGGCGCGGCTGGCATGGTTGATGAATATGCAGGGCGAGGACGCCTGTGTCTGCTGCAGTGCAGTGAAGTGGATGGCGCACAGGGCTACTGGCTGTGTGCGTTTGCATCCAAGGGCATGATGAGCATGATGGTGCGTGATATGGGATCAGTGGTGTTGCTGCTGTGAATGATGCTCGCATGCAGTTTGTACATTATTTGCGGACATGTGATCGTTGTACACTATAGCAACCAGGGCAACTGCGTACCGATTGATGAATGAGGCTGCCTGTGTTAGCGAGGTAGCGCCCGAGAGGCCGAGGACCTGCACTCTGACCCTGAAATCATCGGTGCGCGGCATTTACTTTGGTTTGCATGCTTACTTTGAATGCTTGGACACGCTTGTCGACACAGTTCGTGTTCACTCACCGTGTCGAGGAGGCGAGTGGCGTGTCTTTACTCAGCTCTCGCTCAGCCAGCAAATGGGCGTGACAGCTGTCAGGGCTGTCTCTTGCGCCTTGCGTTTTTGCTGTCACAGCACCTTGTTTTAACCGCACATGAACGTGTGGCTTAGTTGTGTGGGTGTTGAGTATGAATCATGAACAGGTCATGTGCGTGTCTTGACACGTGTGTGTGCGTGTGGACCAGCCCACGGGTCAGCAGACCCGTGGCCGTGTGCAGTTGGTTGTGCAGGGGATGTTCCCTGGATGGCACAGCTGGCATGTGGGTTCTTGTCACGTTGCATTGGGCTGACCTACTTCGACGTTTATGCACACTGAAGGGTATTATTTATCGTGTTGGCATCCATTCGGATGCGGGTTGCAATGTGTCGAGTTATGGGCTTTTGCCTGGCTGTCATACCGTTGAGTCAGCGGACTACTCTTTCGGCAATTGAGGGCTCTAGCGTACCGCACTACGTGGCGCGAGGGTCTTGCCTTGAACGCATGAGTAGACTGCTTGCTTTGGGTGTGTTAGCATGGCATTTGGACCACTGCATGCCCTTCTGTCATTCATAGCAGGAAGATTTGCCTGTGGGACAATCCTTCCGTACTGCCTCGGCGGCTGTCTAGCGCCGCGAGCAACGCTGAAGCGTTGCTTTGTCTGTTCTGTCAAGCGCGACCTAACTCCTCTTTAACCAGAGAGCAACTTGGTTGTGTCTGAACAAGTCAGCGGCCCGCCGTTACCCCTGCTATCGGCGTCAAGGGGAACAAGAACCCAGCTTTGTCTCTCTGTACTCCAGTATGGGATAGCCAGCGTGCCCAAGAAGGACTGGAGGTGAGCAATCGAGTGCTGAGCTCGTAAGGGGCAGGGCTCGTTAAAGCCAGTTCACGGTCCTGGTGGTGCATGCCGCACGGCTCTGGGCGCTAGCGTCAGCGCGTCGCTCCTGAACCTGCAAGGCTGGAACTGTCTAGCGGGAATTGGCCATTCTCCGCTTGGCCGCATCGTGGAGTTGAATTCTGGTGTTGCTGTCAAGGGCGGCTTCGCCGAGAGGAGCGTATTCGCACTACGGGCTCAAGCCGTAACTGGCACCCATACTCCATCCAACGTGCTTACAGCACGACGGCCATAGGAACTTATTTCCTTTGGCTACACGTACCCTCCCAACAGACAAAAGCTGTTGTGGTGTGTGGCATGATAGCCGGATGTGGCGTGGGATTTGCTGGTATCACGAGCTTGGGCCTGACAAGCCGTGATCACGCCCAGCCGCCACTGTGACAGCTTCGCGCGTCCCTGGTCTGCCGTTCTCTCGCTGCCGGTGGCCCCCACGGCAGGGCTAGAAACCAGGTATAACGGTACTGCTGTCACTACGTTTCCATGGCTGGCAAGGCTGCGTTACCATATGAAACGACCCCGATGACGCCCGGGGTAAGCGGGCCCCGTTAAGCTTATTCAGTAACTAGCTTTCACCATCCCTGTAGGTCCTGCTATATGTTACAGAACAGACGAGAGGCAACGCCTCAGGCGTTGCCCGAGACAGAAGTACTCAGAACCGACGTACGGCACGCACAGGGCAAAGATCCGCGCCCCCCAGTGCTGTACCCCAACACCACTGCGCCCAGTACTCCACAAGCACCAGGCCAGCATCTGGGCGGTACCACCAATAGGCCTGACAGGCGGTCGTGGGGCCCCGCAGGCATAAGGTGTCGTCGTGTAGGGGTGGGTCCTGGTGGCGGGCTTGATGGTTGCGCAACCCCGTATATTTTATTACCCCGTATATTTTATCACCCCGTATTATAACCCCGTATATGCTGCCCGGGGTTTGCGGGGTGATATGGTGCCGCGGCGTCGCCTCCATCACCTTGCCTGGGTGGTAGCGGTGTGCGCTTTGGCTTTCAGCTGTGCTTACTATGCCAACCCGTCGCGCGGGTCGTGTGTTAAAGTAGTTGTCGGGCGTGGTTGATTGTGTGGGTTGGGTCTATCCAGGGGCCGCGGTATGCCTGGAGTGAGTAGACCTCCACGTGTGCTGTCGGGCGTTGTCCCGTGTTTCCAGCACTCCGGCTCATGCTTACGGCCCTAGAGGCCATCGCTGTGTCTCGGCCCGGTTATGGACCCCCGGCTCTTGCCCACAGCGTAACACTGGCTCGCAGAACGTTCCTTACAATGCCGCACACTGTAGGGCAGGAGGTAAATGTGCCATGCAGGAGGTCCATTAAAAAATGGCAAATTGGCATGGGTCGACAGCTTTGTTTGTTTGTTTCTTACATGATAGGATCCGGAACCCAGCATGTAAGGACCCGTGTACGAGGCAGGGGCTCCAGGGTCATCGCAAAGACTCGAGACACGCAACCGGATAAACTACAACCAAGCGTTCACCGAGCGAGCTTTGTCAGCTGATAGCCTAACCCCACGTGGCAAATCCTTCCAGACATCAACACCTAGTGCAGCCGAAAACCGCAAGAGTTTTGATTTCCTTGCAGAGCTTGGCATACGACAACCCGCCGCTGTGTGCCCTTTGCAGGGGAGTTGCTAGGCTAACTTCCTGACGCCAGCCTTAGTCTCTCGCACCAAAAAGCAGTGCACCAGCGCGTTAAGCACAAGACCCAACCAATAATCGACCAATAAAAAGGTTGTGCGTGTATCCAGGCCCAAGTGCTTCTCGTCCAAGGGCCAATTCCCCAGACCAAAGTGCCGTACAATGTGATTCTGCACAGCCTTGCTTGCCTTTTCATATGCATGGTGCATTGGACATGAACATATGATGGCGTTTGTAAAACCGCACAGGATACGTCAGGGTAGCATTTGTCAAGCTACACAAGGCATTGATACGATAATGCACGACAACCAAGCTACATGCAGCGGAACATACGTACCCCGGAACACGGCATTTGTCCGTGTGACTCATAACAGCCATTGGCACGTGCGTGAGGGAACCGCCCTGTGCCCCGATTGCGCCACTTCAACAGACCAGAGAGGGATAAACATCCATCTGCTCGAATACGATGGGCGCCAGGGCACGTACACTGGACATGTCCCAAGAACAGGTTACATGGACTGTGTATGGGACAGCAGGCGCACAGGACCTTCGTCTTGCTGTTACGGCGAGCCTCAGCCATGCTTGCTGGAGATCTTAAGCCAACAGTCTGGCAAAGTCCACGGGTGGGGGGGGGGGACATTCCTGCCATGGCTTGAATGCGTTGGTTCAGTGCTGGCCTGAGGTGACTTTATGCCCGAGGGTGGGACCGGATGACCTGTGGTTGGTGTAAGCCAGCAGGGTCAGGTTGAGGGGAAAGCTTCAGTGCATGCAACTGGTGCGGCAGGCAAACGCAGGCAGTTGTTGGCCAGCCTGTCGTCTGCGGTGCGTATGGAGTCACCAGACGTTATCCATCATCGGCCTCACGCATGGGATGACAGGACAGCTGCAACACGTGAGTTGCTCTGCCGGCGGGTCTGGCGTGCCGTGCCAACTAACCTGGAGCAGATCAGTAAAGACGCCTGCCGCCGTCACCTCCGCGCCCGCCCCCGGCCCCCGCACGATCAGCGGCCGGTCCTTGTAACGCTGTGTGGTGAACACCACGATGTTGTCGCTACCGGACAGCTGGGCAAACGGGTGGGAAGTCGGGTACCTGCACACATACACACAGCGGGTCGTTGTCTATCAGACATGTCTTCCTGCTACGGCTCTGCGTATGCAACGGCAGGACTGGGTCGGCGAAAGGATCATAGCAAATTACCACTGGCTTTGGGCCACGTTGATATGCGTACAAGCTAACTGTTGCAGCATGCAGCTGCCCGAGCGTCAAGGCACTGTACGTCATCCTGCAGAAAATACAGGTCCTGGGGTGCAAAGATGAGTCAGGGAGCCTAATGCGTCCATCCCAGCCATCCTCACGTGCGCAGGGTGACGGCCGCGGTGCCTTGCTCGCAGTCCACGCAGCCAACGTAGCGGATGACACCGCCCTCAGCCTCGGCCGCCTGGGCGCGCTGCGCCATGGCCTCGTCGTACTGCAGAGGATACGATACGAGGAGAGGCGCAGGGAGGCAAGTGGGTGCATAGAAACACAAGGAGTTAGGCAGTGCAGCACTAGGCCCACGTGTGGAGACCTGTAGGGTGGATTGTTTCATGACGTCACAGGCCCACCTGCGGCAGCTGCTCCATGTACTGCTGCACGCTGACGCCGGGCCCCTGCAGCGGCTCGGGCACCAGGCTCTCCACGCCCATGGCCGCCAGCTCCACCGGCAGCCCGCACTCCCGGGCCAGGATCACCACCTTGCGCGCAACGTCCAGGCCTGCGGGAAGGGCAGGAGCATGGAGCTTTTGCGTTGATTAGGTTATGGTGATGCATCTTCGTGAGCAGTGCTTAAGGCAGCTCGCAGCGAAGATCAGTAGCGTTTTCGGTATATACGCAAGTACCACGCCCTCCACGAACAGGACACCAGGACGTTGCTCAGTAGCTTAACCTTCTCGCATCCTCGACCCGCTCCTTTCCCAACCCACCTATCCCCCTAATCCCGCCATCCACCCCGTCTCTAACCCCGCTTGACCACTTTCGGTCAACCAGGGTTCCATGCGGCCCATCTTCTGCCCTTCCCTCAATCCCTTCCCCGCTTGCTGGCCATCCGGGGGTCCCCAGCTCCCCACGCACCCGACAGGTCGTCCCGCGGGTCCGGCTCCGTGTAGCCTTGCGCCTTGGCGGTAGCCACCACCTCGCTGAACCGCATGCCGGGCCTGCGGAAAGAAGGGGTAAAACGTTGAGCAGCTAGCAACGCCGAGCCATTTAGGGTCGGGAAAATGGGCCCGGAGAAGAAGGATATCTCTATTAGCTAAACAGCGGAAGTGATGTGAGGCAAAGTCGTAAAGCGTTTCGCCCGGCACTTTGCAGCATTGCGTAGGAGATGAGTTCACACATTGAGCACACGTGCACTGCGAGAGGGGTGACACTTGCGTCATCGCTCACCTGCTTGCTCCCCATCATGCTATACCTCACGGTAGCTCTACCAAGTTTACCTGTACGTGTTGAATATGTAGCTGAGGGTGCCCGACAGGATGCCCTCCACGCGCAGCACGCGGTCGCCCGTCTCCAGCAGCCCTTGCAGCGTGGAGATGACGGGCAGGCCGGCGCCCACGGTGGCCTGACGGAGGGCAAGGGGTGCCATGCGTAACGAGGCGGTGGTCAGCGGGCATGGCAGCGTGTGGTCAGTTTAAGGCACTGTACGTGGACTGGATTCCATGTGGGGTGTTGAGGGAACGGGCCCTCACTGGCCGCATCCTTAGCAAGTCGACAGCGCCTTCGAAAGCTGTCCTGACGCAGAGCTCTGCCCCACGAGACTGACGTACGGAATGCCTTCTGCTTGAAGGGTTGCTGTCAGCAGACAGTGGTTCCTAGCCCGTCCAGGAGGCGCAGCGTGTACGTGTGTTCTGCTCGCATCGCCATGCCTGCCCGGGCACCCCTCCAACACGCCCTTGGCCTAGCAGGCAGGCTGACAGGCTGTGCCTCCTCCCCACCTCGTACATGAACCGCCGGCGGCACCGCTCCAACAGCGCCCCCAGCTCCCGGTACTGGTCCAGGGGACCCGACCCGAACTTCTTGTTGGGCGTCACCACGTGCAACCCCGCGCGCATGAAGGCGGGGTAGGCTGCCGACACGGCGTCGCTGGCAGTGCAGTCCACCAGTAGGGAGCAGGAGGGGCCGGCGTTGTCGGCGGGTGTGGGGCCGCACGACGCCAGCGTGTGGGCGAAGCGGTCCAGGTCCATTGGTTCGCCCTGACGATAGGGTAAGGGCAGGCCCGGCGGCGAACAAGTTGCAAGCACGACAGCTGCGCTCAAACCTACGCTACTGCAAGCTTTCGGTGGTCACCAGCAAGCTACAGCCTTTTTCCAGCTATGACACAGCATCTTTTAACACCCACGTTCTCCGCCAGCTCCTTCTCCCACTGCCCCAGGTCCACGCCGTCCGGCCGCAGCACCATGCGCCTGCTGTTGGCCACCCCAACCACACTGATACGACTGGCGTGCAGCGCGCCAAGCAGGTTGGGAGCCTAAATGGCGAATAGGGAGGCAAACAAGGGGAAGTGCAGGCGCGAATTGGATGCAGTGGGTCAGGGCACTGTGCAGGATGACATATCCCGCAGGGCACAAGCTGCGCCGCTTGGTGCTGACAAAAGCAGCCCCCCCAACAGCTGAAACACGTGCGGCCAGGCGCCTTATACATCCAACAGTGCCTGTTAACGCGCCTGCTGCTTAAGCTGCCGCAAGAGAGCAGACCCAATAAGTCCTGGGCCGATTACGCCAATGGACACCGACAGCGGCAGGTGAATGGGGTTGATTGTCGAGAGCATCCTGGGCCTGCCAGAGCCAGTTACTGGTGAACTAGTCAAAATCTCCCGCCCAAAAAGCACGACTCTTTTTACACAAGCTGTGATCACCCGGGAGGCTATTTTTGTCGAGGCCGCCTGTGCTAATATCGTGTCCAGCTACCACTCTGTGCAAACGCCATAAGATTATAGGTGGCTTTGTACAATGATAAATTTAAATTCAGTCGTTCGTAGGGTAAGGGATCTCTAGCAGGCGAGTCCGTTTGTTAGTTGCGGGTCTCGCACTGCGCACGCACGCAGCAGACACCACCCCGATTGTTGCGTTTGGAGGATGCACATGTGGATTTATACACATATTGTGTGGGAGTCAGTAACATAGACTGGACTTCTTACAGTGTGCCACAGGGCTCCCCTGCGCTTCTCTTCCAAATGCCAGCTCCCTGTCCGGCTGCGTTGGGTACACTGATACTGAGGCCTGATCAAGGCTTGCTGAGGGCAAAGTTGCTTGCTGATAAACCAGCAACCTGCAATCCAGCCAAGGTGCAAGAGGCTCCATCCTGCTCCATCTCAGGGTCACGAACAGTGCCTCAGGAAGATCTGCCCCGTGCCTTACATACAAGACGCCCCACGAGCGGGGCAGCCGGGAGTGCACAACGGGCTCGAGCCTCGAGTAAAATAGCGGGCGCCCAAGGCTGCCCCGCGCCCCTGCCCCTGGCCCCGCCTACAACCTAAAGGCGCATGTGGGCACTGGGCTGATGTCTTGTAGGGTGACCGGTAATGTTGCTCGCAAACCCGTCACACCTGCTTCCACTGCAATCGTCCTGCATACCCACAGCCGACACCCACAGGGCCCACCGTCGCAGCTCCCTTGGCGTCATGTTGCACAAATCCAACAAATAAACGGCTGTCACACTTTAACAAGCTGTTTCCGCCTTTAACACGCCGTGGTACGCAGCCGTGACAGGAGAACTCGTGCTGAAAGCCCACTGCCCGTATGCCACTGCGTACTGGCCGATCCCGACAGGCCGACATCGCCACTTGTACGGCACCCTGAAGCCATAAGCATGCACAACCGCGACGGCTATATGAGTATTTTGTACTTGATGTTCTTGGGCACCTTGTTGAGCGCCACGCGGCCGTCCAGCGACAGGCTGGCCAGCAGCCAGGGGTCTGCGGCGCTCCACGCCAGCCCGTACACGCTGTCCTCGTGCTCGTCCCAACCGACCACCTGAGGAAGCATGAGGGTCCGCAGGGAATGCCGACTGTGGATATGTCCTGTGTTTGTCGTGCACGACCTGCCACAAGCCTGCTTTGTTGGCATGCCAGTGGCGGGCAGGGAAGCGCAAGGGTGGGCACTGGACAGGCTCGGGTACCACCCCTCATACCTTGCCATCCATGTCCACGACCCCGCTGGCGCCAGCCCTGGAATGCAACAAGCGCCGGGTGCAAGGGTAGCGGTAAGCATGAAACGCCTCGAACCAGCATCGATTTAACAGGCATCAGCTTTGCCGCCAGATGTTGCAGGGTTGTGCAGGTGCTGCTGTGTGATTGCCCGACACGCTTGTCGCAGACAGCGCTGACACTGGCGCAAAATGAGCACAGGTGAGGGACGGGCCCCTGTAAGCGCAGGCCCTGGCAGTGTTGCACGTTACGCCTTGCGCGTTGACACAAATGCATTCGTGGCCGTAGCAGACGTCGGAACGAACATACCGTTTCGCAGCACAGCGACCAATGCCTGTGCCATTGCTTCCTACTCCAGTACCGGTCTTAGTGTTCGCTAAGTTTCAGCCGTCCCATTACGTTTGTACTACACCATCTCTTTCAGCCTACTAAACTCTCCTACTGAGCCCAATCACCTGCTGCACGCACCTGCTGGTCGCCTTCCCTGCCGCTGGCGCAGCCGCCTGCCCAGCTGCAGAGTCCAGCGCACCCTGGGCCCTCGGCCCCGCAGCCGTGGATCCTTGCCCAGGAACCGCAGCGCCCGCCTGGGCCCCCGCCGGCCCCGTTACTGCCCCTGCTCCGGGCGGCCCTGCGCTGGCCGCCAGGTGCGGCGTGTAGTGCAGGTGCACGGCGCAGTCGGAAGAGCATGAGGCCACCAACGCGTCGTGCATGGGGTTGTACAGCGCCCGCCACACCCAGTGCCGGTGGCTGCCCAGCTCCATCAGCGGCTGCCCGGGGCTCCTGCACGGGTCCGACCGCGTCGGTACGGTGCAACGGTCGTGCAGGCAGGTCAGCACCACACGTGGACAAGGTGGGCTCGGCAGCCACGCGACCGTCAGCCTGCACGGCCCTGTAGCAGGACAGCGGGCCTGCTAGCTTCTCTGTAACTACCGTGCCCACACCTACCTGTGCTTAAGCAAATCCGTGCTGTTGATGCAGGCAACACACCTGAGGTCCCAGAAGCGCAGCTTGCTGTCGTCCCCCGCGGTGAGGATGCGCGTGTCGGCGTGCGGTGCGAACGAGATGGAGCGCACCGGCATCTTGTGCGCGTGCTTGATCTCCCCGCTGGGCCGGCAGCCGGGGCCCAGGGCGCGCAGGTCCCACGTCTGCGCGGGGCGCAGTGAGACAGGCTGAGCCCTTCACTGCTGTGAAGGCCCAACATGTGCTCGCATGGTCGGGTTTACCTGCTACCAGGATGGCGATGTGCCGCAACCACCGTACATCGCAACCACGCAACGTGCACGTCATTCGCCCCACGTACCTGCACGTCATTACTGCCCGCAGTGCACAGTAGAGGGGTTCCGGGGGTGCAGGGCACCGGACCAGAGCTGAACCATCTCCCCGGCGGGACACGTTGCTACTGCCTGTCGGGCACAGCACCTTGTCAGGAGTGTGGAACCAGTGTTACAGTGTGGGCGAGAGCCGGGGGTCCATAACCGGACCGAGACACAGCGACAGCCTCTAGGGCTTACGCCACGAGCCGGGAGGGCTCGAAGCACAGGACAACGCCCGACAGCACACACGGAGTTCTACTCACCTAGGGCAAACCGCGGCCCTAAGAAGGAGCGTGGTTTGAGCTGGCTCACAGCGGCTACCTGTGAGCGGCTACCTATGCGCCTCCTTCGTTTGCTTCTGACAAGCCCCTCAAGGCACGAGATGCCAGTCTCACCATGCGCAGCCTGCGTGACTGCGTTGCACTGTTTCGTTTACTCGCATGCCTTCAGTCCGTGCACCCCTGTCCTACGCCGCCACGAAGCCGCCCTGCCCCACCTCCACGCCGCCATCCGCAACCGCCCACTTGCGCAGGAAGCCCTCCTCCAGCGTCACCACCACGTCAGGCTGTTGCGGGCCCCATAGCGCACTGGGGTCGCATGGGAAAGATTGGCCACGGGCAAGAGGAGCTTAGCAATCCAAGCGAAACCAGCACGGTGCCGTTGCGGCAGCAGGCCCTGCCGGCGTGTAACAAGCCTTGGGCAACGGGGCTGGTTGTATGGTGGCGCCGAATGGGGAGTACGCAAAGCATACCGAAAACGTGCGTTCTTTGCTGACATCCCTACTGTAAGGCCCGTGTTATCATGAGATGGCGCTGCCGCTCAGCACCCCACCTTCGCAGCACGGCTGTTTGCCCCGGCATCTCCGCCTGCTGCTCCAGCTGGCTGCCGTCGGACGCCAGGCGCCACAGGGTTGCGCTACCGTTCCCGTCTGGGGCGGAGAGGATAAGAACCAACCTTACCACAATTCTTGGGAGGTTGCAAAGACAGCCGTCTTGACTCGAGGACTGGCTGCAAGTGTTCGCAGTAACACTAGCGTTCTGATACGTGCTGCTGCACCCCTGTGACCCGGACCTGGCTTGCCGGCGTGCACATGTGTGTGGAGCTGCTAGGAACACCGGCAGGCCTCATCAGAGCCAGAACTTTATGCGCGGGAAGCCGGCTCATGCTGGCTCTGCGGCACTCAAGCCCCATAGCTGACAGCAACCAACTGCACACGACCCAACCTACTCTTGGCCCATACAGTGACGAGCAGGTCCTCTCTTGTAGGGCACGGGGCAATGTCCCATACTTCTGGTGAATGCGTTACTGATTGCTTGCAAACAAGCTGCTCAGTGTCCGGGTCATACTGTAGAACACGTATCTGCGCGGTTCAACACCGAAGCCGGGTCAACTGGACGAAGGACTTACGGCCACCACGCTTCACAGAGGCGTGTATCGGCTCGCCGCATACCTCATTCTCCTCGCGAAGTGCAGTCGTCCCAACGATCCATTTGGAATTGACGCTGTCGCTTGGCAGGGAGGTCAGCACGCGAGCCTGGTACTTTAGGCTGTAAGTAACAGTAGCATCACCCATATTTCCCTAAGCTGCGCTTATGGATAACTCAGACGCGTCAGTTGATGGAGAGGCACTTCTACGTGAGACATGAAGCTTGAAGGCTGCGTGTAGGCAGCGTTACAATTGGGTAAAGTATGATCCTGCTTAGTTACTATGCAGACTGGTGTGTCGTTTGTCAAAGCGCCCTGGTCGTGCTGCCTGTTGAAGGCCCACGCGCACTTGGGGAGCTCCCCTGCATGCTATTCGACACGTGTCCGTGACAAACCCATGTTGCAGAGCGCGCATGTGCCTGCCAGAAGTTAAAGTGCTTATGGCTTACATACGAGACGTGAAATGGAAGCATTCGAGCCCCAACCAATCACCCTCTGGGCTAGAAGGCGTAGTGAGGCAAGAATGTCCTCTTCCTGCAGGGGAGACCCTGCTTCCTAGCAACTGTGGTCCCTTCTCCCTTGCCATTGACCATCCGTCCAGGCTAGTGAGTGCATAACTGCGCTGGTAGTAAATGGCAGTACCGCAGCGCTACTGTCGTCCCAGTTGTCATGCTGTCGACACCGCTGCGTGCTTCTGCCCCTAATTAGAGGCTACCGTTCAGCAGTTCCCAGCCGTGCTGTGAGTCCCCGCATGCAGGATCAGGGGAGCTCCCCTGTGCAGGATCCCTTTCACTTCGGGCGCTATTCCCCGCAGGAGAATGTGGTGCAACCGCTGCGTTCATTCGCTGCTGAGTTATGAATACTGCAACCTGGTGGTCGAGAGCCCCAACTTCGACGTGGCGTGCTTACACGGTAGGCGGCGGCAGCTCGCCTTGATAGCTGGCTCCCCGCTTGCACTGCAACGTCGGAATCTCAGCTCCTCCCGCCGGGCTTGCTGCGGACGCCCTCGCCCCGCCGCCGCCCCGCTGCCAGCCCACCCCGGCTCATAGCCCACCCGCGCACAACCTCCCCAGGGCTGCCGTTCGAGACACGCTCCCCCAGGCACTGCGCAATGGCCAGAGTCCGGCGTCTTACACGTCGGCCTCCTTGCCGATGAACGGCTTGTCTCCGGCGTAGGGCTCCTCCTCCTTGGGCTCCATGACCTTGACCACATCGGGCAGGGGGGTGCGCGGGCCGCGCTTGCCCGTGGGGTCCCAGTCCTTCATGATCTTAACCTGTGGGCGAGGAGACCGTCGGGGCGAAGGGACTCAGCCACGAACGACATCTCGACAAAAGTAATCTGTGCATTTGCCTCCGAGCAACATTCTACTGCTCTTTGCCAAACGCCCTCATGAAAAGGCATACAGGCTGACCGCCGTCGTCGACTGCCGCCCCCGAGCTGTGATAAGCGACGAGGATGGCATCGGACGGAAAGGCCGCCCCAGGTCTGCCGGCAGTTGTCGGTGCTGCGCAGCCCCGAGGCTGACATAAGGAACAGCCAGACAATCTCGCATGTATGCCGGCTGCGCGGCAGCGTGATGGTGGAGGTCACGCGTCCTCACGGCCGCCAGAACCATGACCACCACCACCACGCTGTGTCGCCTCAATGCTGCCGCCGTCGTTGCAGCCCCTCCGCTCAGGCCCGCAAGGTCCCAGGTATCAGGAGTCAAACGCCGCGCGATTTAAACCCCGCGGCTGCTAGCTGCCATCCGCCACCAAAGCATATGGCACCCCGGTCCCTGCACCCTCCGGCTTGACTGCTCGCTGCAAGGACCGGGCACCGTGGGCTCCACGGGCTGCACGGCGTGCGAGGCAGTGCCCTTTGCTGGTTTCTCTGTCGCAGGTGGCTGGTGACTGACAACATCCGCTCGCTAGCCCCCCACACAGCAAGACTGCGTTACACATGTCCCATGGGCAGGAGGCGGCGCGGATGCTGCAACTTCGAGCCCCAACCAGAACAAACATAACAAACGCCATGCCCCACCATTCGCCCTAAACCCTCTACTGGGTTCGGTCTTGTACCGCACCCTACCCAATCCCTCCTGCCCCCCTTCTCTGCCCCCGCGCCCACCTTGATGCCCAGCACACCCTGGCGCAGCAGCACGTGGCGCACGGCCGAGTCGATGTAGACCCTGGCGGGGTGGCCCGACGACACCATGTAGCCGTCCTTGAACTTCATGCTCTTGGCGCGGGCAGCGCGCAGCTTGCCGGACACAATCACCTCGCAGCCCTTAGCGCCGCTCTCCATAACGAAGCGCAGCACACCGTAGCAGGCCCTGCAGTGGCACGGGAGCGAGCAAGGCGCGTGCGGTGGGGAATGTAGCCACACTGTAGTCGCCCCCTCCTGACACAGGCACCACAGCATCATACATGCTGCGCAACTACTTGATTCGTAGCGCTTTTGGGTACATCATGGTGCCGTTGGGTCGTGCTGAACACGGCCTAACAACCGGGCATGGTTCATGGGAAACCACTTGTCCCGAGCTCCTGATGCTGCTGGTCTATCCCAAGTTCACTGTATCCGGCACCATGCCCGTTGCTGTCTGCGCCCATCGCTAAGCATATGAGCATCGCTCCAGAGCAGCTGCTCAGCCCTTCCATGCTGCTCAGCTGCCCTTCAGCTTCCGCAATGCCCTGCTGAAGCTGCTGCACGCGCCGGCCCTCCACATCCTGCAGTGTAGCCCGACACGGCGGCCGCCAAGCCGCTGAGGCCCCGAACGTGACCCTCCGGTTGGCAGGAGTCTGCTCCCGCCCGCCCCCCCCCCCCGTAACAAGTGCCCCGAACCAGCTGCCTCCGACGTCGCTGATCCCAATAGCTGTCACGCTGCTGCCACCAGCGTTCTCCGGTCCAGGCCCGTCCCGGGGGAGCTGCCGCACCTGCGGACCGCCAGGCCGCCCAGCAGCTTGTAGCGCAGAGACTCGGCCTGGGCAACGGCGCAGAGACCGCGGTCGCTGACCTTCTCCGCGTACAGCTCAACGCTGTCAGGGGGGAAGTTGAAGCGCTTCTGCACCACGGAGGTCAGCTCGCGAATGCGGCGGCCCTTCTCACCTGCGCGATGTGCACAGAACGCAACCCCAGGTCCTCAGGGATACTCCCAGCAGCCAAACATTCAGCAGTGACAACATATTGGTGCTATTCCACCGCGCCTTGCCCTCAGTTGGCCGCCAGATGCCGCCGTGCTGCCGGGCGGCGGACACGGCAAAGCTTACCCAGGACGCTCTGAGTGCGGGTAGCGCGGATAATGATCTCCGTGCGCATGGGGGTCACGCGGACCTCCACGCCGCTGTAGCCATCCTCAGCGAGCTCCCTGGTGAGCAGCTCGTTGAGCTCGGCGTAGAAGACGCCGTCTTGGACGAACTGCGGCAGATATGCAATTCACTTCTATGTCGTGATCTAAAGTTCTACTTGGTAGACCTAAAAGCTTGCCAGTAGAACGAGAGTTTTGTGGCATTTTGCGGCTGAGCGCACCTTCCGCTTCTTGCTAATCTGCACGGCCATTTTGGCAACCAGGGTCCGTAACGTGCCCTGAGAGAGAGAGGGCCTCTCGGTGGTGCAGCGGGTCTTGCAGGGGGCCTCGCGAGGGATGGGCGGCGCATTGCACCCCGGCCCATGCAGTGGAAATACATTGCGCGACCTCACATCGGCCATCGTCCTACATCATCTTTCCTCCTGTTCTTCCAAACACAATACAGGACCTTGATGGTCGCGTAGTGGCTCTGCAGCTGTCCTGAGCCCTGAGGCCGATGGTGGCAGCTGAACGCTGTATTCCTTGCCCGCCAGCCATTGACATAACTCTACGTGCACACACATCACCATGTGAACACGAACACCCTGCGGCCGGGCGGCAGTTCTGAGGCGATATGTTGAGCACGTGCGCGCGGAGGGCACGGAGAAGAGCTGCACCCATGTTACCAATCCGCAGAGCGACATCATACAGATAGAGTTGCCAGCACACATTTGTGAACGGGGGCCGAGGTGCCCTTAGCGCACCGGCTCCGCCTGAGCACCTCGCCTTGGAAGTGCGTTGCGGTGGCCGTGGCTGTGCCGGGCGTGACTGGTTGAAGGTGTGCAGGCCAGCATGCACACCCTCGCCCCGCATGCCGGCGCGCACGGTGAGAGCCTGCAGCTGAGATGCGTGGTGTGCAGCTACCCATCTCAGTCCACCGCACGCGCAGACTGCTGCTTGGGATCTGCCTTGCGGTTGTTGCAGCGTGTCCGTGGGGACTGCAGGCTGCATGGCAGGATACGTGGCCGTCCTGGGGCATGTCGGCATGCGACGCGGTGCTGCGCAACAGGGACACGCGCTTTTGGGTGGTGAGGTCATGGTGATTGCTGCTATGTGTTGTTGACTGTGGTTAGTGAACAGGTGCCGCTCCTACCCCTTGCGTCGCCTGGCCTTCTTGATGCATACTGTATGCACCTGGCCGTGTGAGTGTTCGGTGTACCGGTAAGGCCTACCCCAGTCCAGATCCTTAGGGCAGCAGTAGGGCATTGGGAACCCGTACGTACCGCAAACTGTCACAAGCCTTCCGCCGTTCAGAGTTCGTGTGTGCCCTTGGACTGGGGATTCTCCCCTCCCCAAGGTGCTGTGGGGCAACGCACGTGTGACGTTTACCGACATATCCAAGACTGCCTTGCGCCATCCAGTTGCGGTGGACCGGACGCGCGGATGCAGGGAAACGTCTCGGGCAGGAGGTATGCTGAGGTATGTGGCCCAGGCCCACCGTGCGGCCTAGGCAAGCTTGTGCCCTTTGGCCCCAAGAGCCAAGACAGTGCAGCAACCGTCAGAGCGCGTTGTGCCCCACCTGGGGTTTCAAGGCAACATACTTCTCAGTGTCCATTACTAGAACGAGGTGCTTGCAACTTCTGCACTGTCACCGGTTTGGCTTGTCAGGTATCAACATGTCCAACATGGCTAGGATTCGGGGGCAGGGACGGAGCCCGGACTCTCAATGGCTGCCAACTGCCGCAACCTGGTGCAACCCGCAAACTCACTCCATGCAACGGCGAGTGCGGTGCCGGTACCACTGTCTTTGCAATTTGCAGCTCAGAAGCTGAAGGAAGGGACTGGCTTGCCTGGGAGCAGGAGGCAGCTTGGCATGAGCGCGGGAGCTTGTGAAAGGGCATTGTGGCCTGATCCTCGTATGCATGTATGGTTTACAGTTTTGGTCCCCCGGCCTTCCAGAGTATAACAGGGCTGGCCCCGACCAGCAGGGACGGACACGAGGGTTCCCACTCCGCTCTCAGGCTCGGGGCCAAAAGCACTTGTCCCAATGCGGACCACGGCGGTCCAGCCGGAGTATACGTGACGGTAAGGGTCATGAAGACGGGGCGTGGCTGCGGCGTGTGCCATGCGGAGCGCACGACGGGGACAAGCCGCAATATCCTAAAGCTCCGTACCACCTTCGAGCAGCACACCCAAAGCCTCCGCATCTTGCAACACCTGAAGCGTCTCATGGCTGCCCACAGCACAGTGCACCGTGTGCTGTTACCGTTCCCGTGCCCCGCCCTTAGGCCAGCTTGAGTTCCTCCGCCACGTGGCAGTCCTCCTCGTTGACCAGCACCACGTGCTCCTCGACCACCAGCACACCGCCCGGCCCATCTGTACCCTGCGCCACCGCCCCCGCTTCGCACCCTGCCCCCGCCTCCATGCACCCGCCACAGTTGGCCGCACACGTGTACACCGCCACTGTTGCCAGGTCCCAGTTGGCCGCGGCGTTGATGGCGGGCGCGTGGCGGGCCACCTCGGGGCCCTCCAGCCAGGCCGCGCAGTCCAGCACCACCGCCAGCGTGGGCGCCATCAGCTGAAACTCGAACACGCGGGAGGCACCGCAGCGGGGGCACGGCGGCGGACAGGGCGGGTGGCGCAGCGGCCACAGCACCTCCCCGCCGCGGCTGTACCTGCGGGGCCCGCGGCATTGTCATGCAGCCAAAGCCAGGCAGGCACCAAAGTGTACAAACAACAGTTTGGCATCCCAAGATGTCTTGTCTTTCCCGCTGCATCCTGGAATGTCATGTCATTATGGGCATCAGGTGTCATTGTGGCAAGAGTGTAGGAGTCGGCACTTGTTCTGCATGAGTAAATGTACCGAGTTCACCACGGCACCACCAAAAGCGCTGAGCCGCCCAGCTGCCCGCTCACCCATCCAGTAACCCAACACACATTGGTGGAGCAGCGCGAAACTGCCGCGCCTAGCCACCTCCCGGGCCACCCGTCCGGCTATCTAGCCCGCCATGTCATGCAGCGGCCTACCCGGGTGCTCGCACAGTCCAGCCCGCCCCTCGACTCACGCACCTGGCACACTGGTCGGGCTGCCTCGCCAGGCGCTTGGCAAACTTGAGGTAGCTCCCCTCCACGCCCCGCAGGTGGTCCTCCTCGTACTGCTCCCCGGCCCACGACTCGGAGCCGCCGTCAGAGACGTCCGCCTCCATGGCGCTGGCCGCGTCGCCGCCGCCGGAAGACGTGCCCTCGCCGTCGCTGTCGCTGTCAGCGGTCCCCGAAGGCCCCCGCATCGGTGCACTGCGCTGGGGGCCGCCACCGGTCCGCCCCGAAGTCGATGCCGACGCCTCCCCGGCTGCCCCTCCGCCCTCCACCCTGCCCCCGCGCCTCCCGCCCCGCTCCGCCTCCTCCCGCTGCTGGTACTGCGCCAGCAGCTCCTGCACGTGCGCATCGGCGACTGAGCTGCGGCCTGAGGAAAGGCGCCAGGAGAACTACTTCACTGGGAAGGGAGGTGGGGCTTTGGCAAGAGCAATTCATAGTGGCGGCTTATCCGCAGCGTTTTTGTTAGGAGCGTGTCACGCCGTCCGTCAAGGCAGGGCGCATACGCAGCAACAGTGAACTAAACGCTTAGCGGCTAATGTATTAGCCCTCACGAACCTTGCCGGCCTTCGAGTGCTGCTGGCTCCTCTGAGGCCCACACGTAGAACTCGGGCAGGCGGGGGCCCAGGCCGGCGAGCTGGACAGATGCCACCTCCTCGCCGTCGTGCGCCCCCGGGTCCTCGTGCGCGGTAGAGGCCTGCGCTCCCTTGGGCTGCTTCACCTTGCCATGCCGCTGCTGCTGTTGTTGCTGTTGCTGCCGGTCCTGTGCGACCGCGCTTGCCTCAAGGGCAGCCCCCAGGTCACCAAAATCTAAGAGCCCCCCTCCGCCGCCACCTAGTCCTTCCCCCGTGTCATCCTTGAAGCCGCCAAAGTCGCCGAAAGCGTCTGCCCCATCGTCCGCGGCAGCGAAGCCACCCCCGCCAAAGGGATCATCGCTCGGTACTGCGGGACTGAGCCCGGGGTCCGGCGTGCACGCTTGCCCCTGCACAGCCTCGCCGCAGCCAGCGCCACCCTGCGCCAGCCCACCATGCTCCTGCTCCTGCTCCTGCTCCTGTTGCTGCGGCTGTGTCTCCACAGCTGGCTGCACCGGCACTTGACACCGTAGGGCCCTCCAACTACCCGCCGCGGCGCCGCAGCCAGGCTGCGTGCACCCCAGCAGCAGCAGCACACGCTGCGGGCTGGGGCCGCCGCCGACGCTGCCCGCCACGTCAGCGGCCGTAAGGGGCGCAAAGGCCTGCATGCACAGGACTTACGGTTGCTACTGTGCGAAAAAGCATAGCGGCTCCTTAGGTATCGCTTTCGCCACATACTTGCTGACTTGGCCTAACAAACACACTTGCTGACAGGCTCATTGGGCTTGGGAAGAGTGCCGAAAGGGCACCGAGCGGAGCTCAGGGCACCGACCCACACAAACTCTTTCGCTGACCGGGCACACAAACCTGTAGCACAAGTGATAGGGGACTCTTGCACACGTTGCAAGACGTCAATGAGGGCCACTTTGGCAGCGGGGGGCGAGGTCCAGGGAACCCTGCCTTGCCGCTGCAGCCCGCGCCACCAGGGTCGGCGGAGACGCTGCCGCCGCGATCGCCATGGTTGCTGCATGCCGGTATCCAAGCTTCTCCGCCTACTTTAGTTAGGTAGTGGTTTCGTGGCTCGTCAGGCCCGAGCAAGTCTCCCGCGACGCCGACGTAGACAGGCGACGCCAACACCGGCCTCGCCCCTGCCAGCGACATACTGGTGCAAAGATGAAGAGTATTCAAAACTTGGTCAAGCTAAATAATTGTGTGGTGGTCGGTAGACTGTTTGGATACGATGTTGCGGCACTGTAACACATAATCGAAGCCCGGAGTCGCGCAGTGTTCCAATTTTGGTTTTGCACTGTATGTAATGGGGGCCTTTAACGTGCTCCGGTTGCCTGTCGGGGGCCAACTGCGCGGTGAACATGTGTAGTACGACAAAGGTAACGGTGGCGTGCTGACCGACTGTTCCCTCTGTCGGAGGTGTAGCCCCAGGCCAGAAGACGCACTACAGAAGCTGTATGACAGGAGTCCATGACTGTGGTAAAGCGGCGCTCGAGGCCGCCAGGTGCCATTGAATGCCTCTTGGGAGAATCGTTGGGCTGGGAGGGAGCATCGATATGGAAACCCTGCTGTCCCCGTTTCTCCCACCTGCAAACTAATTATCTCATCCTGGCCGCCTCCTTGATGGCTATCATCCATTTCCTTAACCTAAACAGCCGCAGGTACCAGTATCGCCATTTCCCTCTGTCCTCCTCAGTCCGCAGTCCGATCCACAGGTCTACGTACTGCTGTGCAGCCCGGCTGCAGCGAGCGTGCACCTCACGTACTGGTAACGTAGTAAGGGGCTGAGCAGCTCTTGCCCCGCATGATGTAGCCAAGGAAGAGACGAAGGGGCAAGGTACATGTGAGATGCGTGCCACACTTGCCAGCACCGACCAGGTAATCAATTACAACGAGGCTCATCCCCAGCATGCTCACCCGCAATCAGAACAGGTCTAGGCAGTTCTCATTGCCCGAGGCTACAGCGGCCCACCCCATATCATGGGCATACGCGGCATACACGGCCTGGCACCAGGATGGCGTCTCATGCCCCACATCCTCCACACCACCGCGAGGCAGGGCGTCCTCTCCTCGCAGGAGGGTACCCTTCGGCCACTGCGCCGCCAGTGCAGCAACCGCCGCAGCCACGAGCTCCCGCCGCAGGGCCTCCACGCGCCGGTCCCGCCCGTCCCCGTAGCTGACCGGGCATGCTGCAGCCAGCGCCCCAGCGGCCCAGGCCGCCTGACACAGCAGCAGCAGGGGCAGCGCTGCGGCCGGACGGTGGCGCGCGGCCCCGGCAGGCCACGCCCACCGACCGGCGCCGTCTGGTCGCTGCCGCCCCCGTCCCACTCGCTGGCCTCTGGCGCTCCGGCCGCTGGCCCACTCCCCCTGGCACGGTGACTTGGCCCCCCGGTGCCCAGCCCGGACTGCACACGCGCCAGGGCCGCCTCCTCCCAGTCCCGTGGCGGAAGCACCTGCACGCAGTAGGTAGGCACGCACAGCTGGCACACGTCAACAAAACAGCCTCCAAGACTTCTAATGTTCAGTGAGTGGCTATCTACCAACACCCTCGCCGGACTGCTGAACCGCCCCTTGCGTGCGCTGGGCACCCACCTGCAGGCAGGCCAGCAGGTACAGCACCTGCGCTGCGGCGGCGGGGCTGGCCCCGCCCCCCCCCACTCCGCTGTGCAGGTGGGGCCGGTAGGCGGCCGCCCAGTGCGCCAGCCACGCCTCACCAGGGTAGGCCCCCGGCACGCTGGCGACGCCCTGCGCACGAGCCCACCATGAGGACTCTCGTCAATCTAAGACAGCCTAGTATGGCGGACTAACAGGGCCTGACATGTTTAAACGTGTAGGACACAACCCTGCTTGTCAACCCAAGGAGGCATCCCGCATGGCGAGGTCTATTAGAAGGGACTAGTTCCGCTCCAGCCAAGCACTGCTCCACTATACGCAATACTTCCCATCGTGCCCGTGCTCCTTGCCACGCGCCTCACCTGCAGCACGGCTCGCAAAGCGCTCTCAGACGGCCGGGCCTTCGCTGCGTCCTGCTGCTGAGCCGCCGCCCTCCACCCCCACGCCTGCAGCTCCGCCCCCGCGGCCCCGGCCAGCGCCCTGCACGCCTCCCGGCTGGGGGTAAAGCCCAGCAGCCCCAGGGAGGGCAGCAACCGGCTAGCCTCAAACAGTCCTGGGGGGAGAGGGAAGTCCATGCACGGCTGAACATCAGGGCTGAGCCGTCTGCAGTGTGGCAATGTGGTATGCATCTGGCACAAAACCAAGGCCCTTGTCGCTCTTGATGCGCTATGCCTCAAGGTGTCTCGCGCCTCACCCATGCCCGCTGCGTGGTCCCTCAGCTGCCGGTCCGCCGCCAGCAGCCACCCGCGGGACACGGGGATGCCCAGCACCGCCGCAGGGGGCAGCAAGGAGGCCAGCTGCATGCATGAGGGGCAACACGTCAACAGTGGCGTGTGTTCTTGATTTAACACGCGCGACACATGCCATGCGGCTGATGAAGTGCTCGATGGCGCTGCTGTCCCGTCCGTGCAGTGCATGGGGGCAGGCCACCTACACCGCAGCTCAGCATTGGCTACGGAGCTACGGGGCTGCGGAGCTTCACGCTGAGCTGCCAAGGTGCCCCGCTCCGCCCCCCGCTCACCTGCCGTGGCTTCAGGCCCCTCACCGCCGGCCGCAGTGCCGCCAGCAGCTCCGCCCAGAGCGCGTAGTCCCGGTGTCCCAGCCCCCACCACAGCAGCTCAGCAGCTTCACCAGCAGCCTCTGAGTCCACAGGGCCGCGCCGAGCCGCAGCCAGCAGTGCGGCCGCCAGCGCCTCCACGGACGGCGCGAGATCGGGCCGGGGCGCCGGGCCTGGGCCCAGGTAGGCGCCAACGCCGCCGAGTCCCGGCTGCAGCCACCCTTGCCCTTTTCGAGTTCCTGGCACGGCGCCAGGTAATCCTGTTGCACCTGCTGCTCTTTGCGCGCCGTCAACTGCGGGGCTGCGTGCCCCAGCTGCCGCGGTCAACTGCGTGGCGGCAGCCTGCCTCGCGGTGCCTCCGCCACGGCGGTCTGCTGCGCCGTCAGCCCTCAACCGCTGTTCCAGGCACTCGCACAGCGCCTTGACGTTGTCCGTGGTAGCACGCGTGTCGGTTGTCACGGACTGCGCCTCCGGTCCAGAGGCTGTAGTGCCATGGACCAGCTGCCTCGGCGCAGCCCCCATGGGGGCACCCACTGCCACATGCTGCTCCGGGTAGGCCAAGCGCCAGCCCGCCTGGCGGGCCGGGTGCAGCAGACGCTGGCGTTTTCGCAGGCGGCCCAGCGCTAGGGCTTCATCGCTGCCGCCGGCCGTCCTGCCAGCTGCGCCAGCTGCAGCGTCACTGCCCGGCTGGGCCAACGGGGTAACGGCAGAAGCGGTGGTCAAGGCTACTGCTGCCGCGCGCGCCCTTGCTCGCTCGCAGTACGTCGATCCCCGCCGCACATGACCACTCCGTATCGTGCAGCGAGGTGGGACGATCGGCAGAGGGCCGCGTGCAGACGGCTGCAGTAGACCGGTGGCAGCGGTGCCACCAGGACAAAGTACCAGCATTATGTATCGGACAAGAATGCACTTGTGAGCAGTAACATATTTATCTTATCTCCGTGTGCAGCACGCCTCGCACTCACATTGCAAATGGGGATGGAGAGCCCATGGCTGGATGTCATAGAATGCCAGTCGTACTTCAACCGATTGCTTAAGATACAAAAACAAGTGTGACACACAGGTTTAGCACCAAGGCAACTTGTCGCGAGCCGGTGCTTCCGTTACACCTCCAGAACCAGGCGCAACCCATTTTCCGTTCTGGGTCGGCTGGCTCTTGATACATAACCCAATAAAACCTAGGTAGTATGGCGAAAAGAAAGGCTGGGGAGCAGTTAGGTCGCGGAAAGAAGAAGGAGCTTGACGCGGAGGCGGAGGCGCGACGGGCGGAGGCGCAGCGGGAACCTGACAGCGGCGATGGCGACAGCGATGACGAGCAGGAGGCCGTAAGTGACGGAAGTGATGAGGGGGGAAGCGAGGGGGAAGACGAAAGCGGCAGCGAGGGGGAGGACGAGAGCAGCAGCGACGATGACGACTCTGACGATGAGTCTGCACCCGAGGAGTCTTCGGACGAGCCGGAGTCCGACGACGACGAGGACGGGGAGGCGTACAAGGAAGTGAACGTCGACTTTGAGTTCTTTGACCCCGCCGAGCGGGATTTCCTGGGCCTCAAGGCGCTGCTCAACACGTGGCTGGACGGCCAGCAGTACGACTGCAGCGGCCTCATAGACGACATCATCAAGCAGGTGGGCGGAGCAGGGCGTAGAAACCTGAACACTGCGGATCATGCAGAAGCCTCACTTGTGCGGGGGCGCAGCACGCTGATTGGGTCAGATGCTCAGATCATTTCCGGGGGACACTTGTTTTGGGCAACGCAGCCTGTGATACAGGTAAGGCCCAGTACCCGCCAGCCTTGCATGTCATGTACGACAGCCGACCATTGCTACGTCTTCCCCGCACCCACCACTCCTAGACCGCTGTGGGCACGGTGGTCAAGTCCAGCGAGGACGACGACCCCTTCGCGCTGCTCACCGCCTTCAACGCCGCCCGGGTGCGCGGCCAGGAGTGGGCGCGGCAGCTGCGGGCCTACCTGGGCGCCAGGTGCCCCGACGAGGCCACCAAGAGAAAGCTGGAGGAGGTAGGGCGGAACTGGGGGTCCTTGAGTGCATGGGGACTATGGTTGCAGGAGCGGAGGGCTCAGGGGTTAAGTGGGTTGGCTGGCGCTGGTGGCAAGGAGGAGGGGTCTCTGGAGCTACTTGTTCGCATGTCCCTTGCCGTTTCCTCTCGTGACTTCCAGTGCCGCTTGCCGCTGTGCTCCTTCCCGCGGCAGGCCCTGGAGAGCCCCGCCACAGGGCTGCTGGTGTCAGAGCGCCTCATCAACTGCCCTCCGCAGCTGGCGCCGCCCCTGCTGCAGTTCCTCCTTGAGGTGCGTACGGCCGTTACGAAGAGTTCAACCGGCCCGCCGGCCGATACGGGCTTGGATTGCAAACTTAATGTTTGGCTGCACACAATAAGCGCCCCGCCGATGCTGGCGTCTGTCCACGTAGGAGATTGAGGGCGCCGCGACTGACGAGGACTACCCTAAGGTGGGGGAAGCCGCACCCATTGTGGCAATGACACCACGCCGCGCTGTCTTAAATGTCTTAGGGCTGTGGTGCAGCTTATACGTCACATCAACCACATATTTAAGCGCGGACAACATCAGTGCGATTGGGTTGCAGCCTTCATCCTGCAGCCTCACCTACAGCACGTGTGCCCCTCCCCCCTGGCCCTGCTGACGTCCCCCGCAGTCCGAGCGCGAGGAGTTTGCGTTCAAGCGCTACCTGCACTTCACGCGGGTGTACAGCGACCCGCAGGACGGCGACCAGGAAGGGGAGGAGGAGGAGGAGGGCGACGATGAGGACGGCGGGGGCAAGGCCAAGGGCGGGGCGGGGCCCAGCGCGCCGAAGGTTGCAAAGGTGCGCTGCCGGCCCAGCCACCGTTGCGCGGTCATAGGTACGGGGTCCAGAGTGGGTTGAGGAACACGGTTCGGGCACTCCTTCGGGATGACGTGGGCCTCCTCCGGGCTGTAGCTAGCTTCCTTCCACGTGTGCGTCGGGTGCTGACGGCCACTACGGCGGGTAAGCCAACGCCACCTGCGCCCTGCCGTGCGCCCCCTGTCCACCCACGTGGGCCTGCCGGTCCCCTCCCCCAGGCCAAGGCTCCCCAGCAGCAGCAGCCCCAGCAGCCCGTCATCGTGTACGTGCGGCCAGAGGACGAGTACCTGCACCAGGTGTGTAGAGGGTATGCGATGCGGGAGTAGGATTCATTGAGTCCCCGACAAGCAGACACATAGGCAAGGATCACTTACGGCCGTGTTTGCAAGGCGATGACCGTTGGGGAGACGATGGTGCTGAACAGTCGGCTGCACGCTCCTTCGCGCGGCTCTTGCTGCTTCTATACCGGCACCGTCTGTGTCGGGTTGGCCCCCGGCGCGCGCCAGACCAGGCGGGTGCGTGCAGAGGCTTGCGGGGCGATGCTTTCTTGCAAAGGCGAAGAGACGCCGCAGTAAGCCAGAAGCTCCAAATTCAAAGGATGCTCAAAGTAAAGCTGGGGGCATCGGGGGGCGACGCAAAGTGTGGGAAGGAGGGTGGCGCTGCCAGGTGCTGAGGGAGCCAAGGCAATGTACGGCAAGGCACATGCATATTTATGAGAATGCAGCAAGGGAAGACAGCACAAATTAGGCGGGAGCGGAGTGTGCGGGTCTGTGCCCGGCCGCTGGCATGGGCAGCATGGGCAGTGTGCGAAGGGCAGCGGGACATGCAGGGGTGGATCAAAGGTGGCATGGAACCCGGCAGAATCTGCCCGCTTGGACCAGACTCTTGTCCGGTCCTGGGCTGTGGCATGCCCCAGGTGTGCTCCTGGAGTTTCACGTTTCCAATTGAGGGGCGGCCCGTGGCCAAGGGAGACCTGCGGCCGCTGCGCTGCGTCATGGGCGTGGAGGCGCGGCGCATGGCGGAGGCGCAGGCCATGCTGGACCACATGGTGGGCAACGTCATGGCGGAGGGCCCGGCGGCAGCGGGGAAGGCGGCGGCGGGAAAGGCGGGGCCGGCGGGGGCGCCGCAGGGCGGGAAGGACAGTAAGGGGAAGGCGGCGGCGGGCGGGTCCGGGGGCGGCAAGGAGCAGGGGGGCAAGAAAGGGGGCAAGGGGAAGGCGTGAAGCCCTCCGCCTTACTAGGAATTTCAAGCGTGTGCCATGCAAAAGACTCGTGATCGGGACTAGCACTGTTTCCGTGTGTCAACGGACCGTCTGCTGACCATCTGAGGCTTTCATCAGGTGACAGCTGTTCCATGCGTAGAACACACGTAATTGCGCAATTGCGCATGGTGTGCCGTGCATGGTGTTGCTGGGAGCCTGAGACTGGCAGGAGGTAATGCCACATGGCAGTGCAAGCATGTGAAGGCGGTACCGTGTTTGCTGTTGTCGGCATACCGCAGCAGTGCACTGTATTGTAACCCCACTCGCGACTTCACAACGTGGGCCTGTGACGCTGGTTTTTGTACTGAGCAGCAGTGCTGTACAGCTCATCGAAAATCTGGGCACCGTAAATTTGTGGCAGATCTAAACGAATGCGGTGGTCGGGTACGGACCCTACCTTCGCCCACGCGTTAACTCTCCCATACATCGCTGGTCAAGCCCTGTTGATCCCGTGCCCAACAGAGGTAGCCGTAGAGCCGATGTCAGCCGGCCCCAGTAGCATTGCCGGGAAAGGTGCCATCGTGCAACAGGTGCGACAGGGGTGCTGCGTGTGCTCTGTGGGTGCGTCTTGTGGAGCTATGAGGGAGCGGGATCAGGCTGTGGTAGGGTGAACTTGAGGCCCGCACGTCGTGGCCTGTACTTTATGGAGCTGGACGCTCCTTTCCGTACAGCGAGCGGGGTGGGAACCCCCGTGTCCCTAAAGGCCGGGACCAGCTCTGTGTTTTGAGCGGGATGGGGCTGGGCTCTGGAAGGGGACCAAAACTGTAAAACCAAACATACATGTACGGCAGCGACGCAACTCTGAATGACAGTATTTATTTACTGATAGGTGTTGTCGGAACCACTAAGGGTCGTGCGGCCACACCACCTAGAATGTAACACAGAAGGCCAAAGTGTTGGGGACCGCCTCGTCAGGACGTTCGGCACCGACACCACTGCCAAACCCTGCATTCAACCGTAGCAAAGCCAGTGCCCTGCCTTTACACCAATGCCCCCGACGATTGAATCAAGCGTGCTCCAGCCGCAAGGTAAACTCCCGCCAAGTAAAGCGCTGTTCGGGACTACAGCAGCCCCCCATCGTCACCAACGTTCGCACACACGCCAGCGGCAAGGTCCTGTCTTCCCCTCCTGTCGCCGCAGGGCCATCCACATGCCGAAGGGCGATCCCTGCCCCGTGTTGCACAACGCGGGTGCCCCATGGGCGATAGGCCCAAAGTGCACCTGACGTGAACGCCGTCCAGGCGGACACTGCCATTTACACCACTCGTCCGTTGCCCGATACGTACACCCTCGATTCCGTCCTTCTGTGGTATGGCTTTCATTGACGCTGGCCAGTATTCACCCTCAAGCAGTGCACATGCAAGGCAATTCACTGTAGCCACTCAGTATGACCTTGGTGTTCACCTGTGCCCAGGTGCTTACCGGTACGCAGTGCAGGCCAGTACCGCCGACAGCGCCGTCACATCATCAACAACGCGCAACCCTGCAGCTCCCCATTATCTCATGGTCACCAGACCCTCGGTATGCTCTGCCAGCTGCCGCCCCTAGGCCGTGATGTCCGACGCCTGCGTTCCCGCTCCCCGTCGCACGTTGTGCCGCCCGCGCACATGCAGCCTCGTCCACACGGCACGCCAACATGTGCCCGGGAGTTGATCTATCCGCAAGCAACAGGGCAGGCCAGCACCCACCCACAGCACTGCGGGCATCCCCACATTCCGGCCAGCCCTTGCTCATCACCTCGTGGTCAAATTGTAACGCCATGTACCCTCTGCTGCCTTCAGGCCTGGCCATCCGCCGCGCCCTGCCCCTGCCCCTGCCCCGCCATGGCCGCCCGCAGGTCCGCCGACATGGGGTGCGGTATGGAGTGGGAGCGCATGACCTCGGGGGTCACCTCGCCCAGGCCTGGAGGAATAGATCGGTTTTGAGGGCAAGGGCAGGTCACCTCAGCTTGCCGGCTGTCGTGCGAGCTACCGCGCAGCATGGCCTCGGGTGTTGTACGCCCGGCCAGGCAGCAGGGACCATGAAGCACACCGCACGCTGCACCGCACATACGGTGCCTGACAACCAGCCGCACAGGCAGCCCCGCAAACACAGTTGCATGCCATCACCCCAAGTCGAAACGCCCAAACCTCCAACCTGATGAGCCATTCAACTCCGCGCCGAAGCAACCCTTCGCCGCAACCCATTGCCCCCCCGCCCTCCGGCCCCCCCTTCTCCCCCACTCACCGTCCACCTCGATGACCACCACCTCGTTGTACTCCAGGTCGAAGCGCAGGAAATGCTTGGCGGGGGCAGCCCCGCCCGCCCCCTCCGCCGCCTGGGCCTCCCTGTCCCGCCGCGCCTGCCGCTGCGCCCCCGCCACCAGCTCCGCCAGGTGCCTCAGGTTGCGCACGGGCGTGCCGTTGAGGCGCAGCAGCTGCACGTTGTACACGTCCTCGTAGCCCAGCGTGGCATCGCACGCAAGGACCTGGGGGCCGCAGGAGGGGGGCGCAAGGGAGGTTCAGGCCTTGGTTGACACGCATACACAATGCGTAATACTGTGTAAATGGAGGGGGAGCGCGTGTGCTCGGGGTAGAGATGCTTTGCTGAGGTGGTGTGGGCGTACCCTGCGGCGCGCAAAACTCTGCGCGTGCTGCACGTACAGCTCATGGCGGCGGAAAGGAATGGTACGTCAGAGGCGGGCGCAGGACCACCATACGGCAGTTGAACCAACCCTTACCGTCAGCCCGCCTGCCCCTCCCGCTTGCCCGGCCGCCCCCACCTGGCTGAGCACCACCACCTCTTGGTCGGGCTGGTCGGGGAAGCCGTGGTACAGCCGGTCCAGGATCTTGACGGGCGCGTCGCTGCCGTACTCAGCGCCGTACTCGGACTGCGCGGTAAAGGGAGTGGTGGGGGGGTGAGTGCATGGGAAGGGGCACCAAGGGTCAGCCCGTCTTACGGTGCATCGGGCTTCAATGCTTTTAGGGGGCATGACGCCGCCCTCGAACGCGCAGTCCCCGGCCCCCGCACCTCACGTTGCTGAACTCAGGCTACATGGCTGTGGGCCCCGCCCCCCACACCTCATGTTGCTGGCCGGAGGCTACCCTCAGCCATGTGGGCCCCGCGCCCCAACCATCCACCCCCTCCTCAAGGACACTCCCCCCTCTCTCCACCTGCAGGTATGGCTCCGAGGCTGTGACGAACACCAGGCCGCCCACCAGCAGGTAGGGAGGGTCGCGGTTGGACAGGTGCGGGGGGACCAGCGCGGAGGGCTTGGACAGCCTGGGGGCGGAGGGGGCGGAGGGGGCAAGGGGGGCATGGGGAGGGAGGACGTGGAGGCGGCGCAAGGTATGGCACGCTGCGGCGTGGAACAACGAGCGCTGCAAGGGGCGTACAGCGGTCGTGGTAACCAGTGTGGCCCAACGGAAGAAAGGCCCTCCGGGACCAAGCGTACAGCGCTCGTTTGCCGCCACGTCCCCAAGGGCTCTGTCGAGCAAACCCCTCGCTGCCTCGTCGACTGCCGCCCCCCACTCACGTGACGCTGAGGCTGAGCGTGTCGCCTCCCCGCAGCACCTCCAGCTGCGCCGTGTCGCCCACGAACTTGTTGGAGATGAGGTATGAGAAGGCGATGCGCTCGCCGGTGCGGAAGGGCACGGTGCCGTCGTTGGAGATGGGCGTGCCGTCAAACGACAGCAGCACGTCATCGGGGCGCAGCACGGAGGCGGCGGCAGAGGTGGGGTTCACCGAGCGGATCAGCACGCCTGGGGAGTTGCAGGAGGTAAACACCATAAGACTGTCATGATTCAGCAGGCTCGGGATCAGCACCAAGACACCTGCCGCATCAGCAAGCCTCACGGGGCGAACCGGCGCAACCCTCCTCCGGCCCGCCGAAGCGCGTCCAGCCGCTGGTCCCCTGCCGGCCCTCACCCTTCTGCCCGGGCGCCATGCCGTACGCCCGCCGCAGCGCGTCGCTCTCCATGCGCTGCCACTGCACGCCCAGCGCCGGGAAGCCGGAGAAGGTGCCGGTGCGCGAGTAGTCGTCCAGGAAGTGCGTCACCACGGGGGTGGGGATGACGTAGCCCACGTTCTCAACGTCAGACCCCACCAACGCCTGAGAGCGGGGTGGGTGTGGCACGGCAGCGCGGTAGCCTTCAGGCAGGTAAGGTGACAGCTGAGCTGCTGATGCTGCTCCTTACATCATATTCGCAAACCGTACCTAGCTTTGCATCATCCAGCTTCGAGACCCGACCATTACAACCCAACCGTGCTCAAGGGCAGCAGGAGGCACCGTCCTGCTCCCAAGGGCCTACACCTAGACGCCGCGTCCCACCTGGAATGCGATGCCCACGCACTGGCAGGCGCGGTTGAAGACCGGCCCGCCGCTGTTGCCTCCGTTGATGGCGGCGTCGATCTGGATGGCCAGCAGGTCGGTGCTGCCGTGGCTGTAGTCCGTCACCTGGGGGCGGGGCGGGGGCCGGGGGCCCAGGGGAAGGAAAGGTTGCGGGACAGGTTGGCCGCGGCGTCGAAAAGGATTTCTCGTGTGGGCAAACGAAAGCTGGCGGTGCAAGCAAAACGGTCTACCTTGACGAGCGATGTCTCTGGGAGGCGGCGTGCACAGGGGTCAGCACAAGGCCCACAACCGCGCGCTCACAGTCAGCCGCGCACCTCAATGCGCGACACCACGCCCGCCGTCACGGAAATGGTGTCGCCGCCGATGGGGTAGCCCACCACTGCCACGCCGTCCTGCACGGCACCGGAGTGGCCGCACAATCAGTTGGTTGGGGTTACACGGGTGACAAGTCCAAGTGGGCTTGCTCGTCCCTGCAGAACCCACGCCCCCTCCAATTCTTTAAGCTGCCCACCTACAGGCACATAATTCGGTGCGAGCTGCCAATCTTGCCCAGTACCACCAACTGCGCTGTACCCGGGCCGTAGGCCGCACGTCAGCCCCGCACCGCCGCCTGCCCACCTGCAGCCGTGGCAGCGGGCCCAGCTCCAGCGGCGTGACGCCCTCCCAGAAGGCGGGGTCGTCCACCTGCAGCGCCGCCACGTCGCAGTCCACGCCCACGGACAGCACGCGGGCCAGGAACTTGCGGTCGTCGCCGCGCAGCTTCACCTTGACCTGGGGGTGGTAGCAGAAGGATGCGCAGTCATGTCACGCGAAGTGGAGTTTGCGCTGAGTGTGGAGCATCTGCAAATGATGGGCCTATTTCGTGCCTCTGCATGTCCCAAATGATACGGGTTGATGGGGTCTCCTGCCTCCGGCCCTCGGGCGCTTCGGGCGCCGTGCATTTCAAACGCTGGACTCTCTCTTCCGGCCGTGCGATCACCTATATATTAGCACACTACCGTGTACGAATTACTTACAGCAATGCTTCGTCGGGGCAGCGCAAAGGCCTGGTTTTGCAGCACAGGGCTCGGGCAACTTGAGCAACACCACGAGCGCGCATCTCCCGGAGGGCCCTGGCGCAGAGCCGAGCCCGCCTGCCCCCAAACCCCCTGCACCCCTGCCCGCATTCCCCCCACCCACCCACCCACCCACCCACCCTGCCCGCCCACCTGCGTGTGGTAGTCCACCGAGTGCGCGTTGGTGAGCAGCCAGTTGCGCCCCCCGTGCCGCACCACGAAGCCGCTGCTGCTGGACGAGTACTGCCGCTTGCGCTGCCAGGGCAGCGGAGTAGTTGGGCTCCGTGTGGATGCAGTACACCTTGACCACCGCATCCATGAAGGGAGCCTTTGGGGTGGAAAAGCGAGAGATGGTATGACAGTAAGGCGAAGGCGTGGACGACGGGCAGGGGGAACATGCCGCCTGTCGGTGCAAAACTGCCACGGCCGTGCGCTGTATGTCCACGGTCACATGCACGTTGGGGGGGGGCGCGTTGTTCCAGCGAGCTGCGGGCAAGGCCCTTGCGGCCGTGTGCTTACTGCGGAGCGACGTCTCACTGCTGACAGCTGTGCATCGAGTTCCTACACCTCTCTCCGCAAGCCGGTCCCCTAGACCTTGTCAGCGGTCCTCTAGAGCACGGACGTGTCCCTCCCTAGCACTAGGGCTCAGTGCTAGATGCTCCCGTGCCGCGGCCTCCCCGCCCCACCCGCCCGCACCCACCAGCTGCTGCCCCGCCTCCTCGTCCAGCTCCTCAAGCTCCTCCAGCGCCAGGCTCTCGCCGCCCTCGCCCAGCTCAAGCGCGTCAAGGGAGGCGGGCGGCGCCGCCACCGCCGTGGCCGCCCCCGCCGCCTTGTCGCCCTTCTTGCCCCCCGGCCCGTGCCCCTTCTTCCTCTCGCGTTCGGGGGGTCCGACCTGGCCGTTCCCCGAGCGCGCAGGGACAGGGCCCCGGTGCCGGCCCAGAAGTGCAGTCACCCCGCGAGCTGATGCAAGCCCTCGTGCGTGTTGCGGCTGCTGCTCCCGCTGCTGCTGCTGCGGGTGCAGGGCATGCCGGGAGGGGCACAAGGAGCAGCCCAGTGCCAGCGCGGGCACGTGCATGGGTGACGCACACGAGGTGACGGCGACGCTCCTGCAGCGGCTACTGCTGTTGCTGTTTCTGATGGAACACAGAGCCAGTTGCCCTCCGCAGAGTGGTCCGCCTGCCGCAGGCGCCAACGTGTTTGCAGCGGCAGCACGCACACCTGGCCAGCGCACCAAGGGTACGGTGCATTAGGTCTGGTGGGCAGGTGTGATCACTTTACTCGGCCAGGGGGTGTTCACGGGGGCTGAGAAGGGGTGGGGCATGGAGGGCGGAGAAGTGCGACGCTAGGCGCTGCCCTCCAGCAGGGCCCCGTGGCCTCCCTTGTCGCACGACTATGTCTTCTCCGGGGTAACCCGACCGATGCCTTGTGCATTTCTATCGTACGTCGTGCGTGCCTACCTGCTGATCCTGCCTTGTAGCTTAGAGCCCGACCCAACACCGCCATCCTTGCGTCCAACGAGCGCCCCCCTTTTCAACAAGCAAGAACCCCAGCCCCGCAAATTTAAGACGTGATGCTGTGATTCTACTAGGTCATCGGAATGTCCTCACAGGGCAAGTGGGAGCACCAGGCCAGTAAGAGGCGTCAGAGGCGAGCGCCGAGCAGACACTGCTGCCCTCCTAGATGAAAGCTGAGGATTTCTAAAGTATATGCAAGGAAAGTGTGGTCACAGCGGGGAAGGAGAAGCCAGGGATTGAGCAAGGTGCCGGGGTGCCTGCGCAATGTGACCCTGGGTCAGTGGATTGTGCATGCGTTATAAGTCCCCCGAGCCGCTCTGAGCTGAAGTTCTCTGCTCTTTCTTCATATATCTGAAGCCTCATACACCTCCTGCTCGCATTGTTCAAAACCAGTTTGAGTATTACGCACGCACTGTTAGACGAGGGACATTCGCTGCGTTTGAAGCACACTCTGTATTGCAGGTCGTCACTGTTGCTGCTACGACTAAGGAGACCTCAGTGCAGTGCAGCCAACGAGACGGCGGAGTCCGACACTTGTGCACAGGAGGCGCTGCCCGTCTTAGGCCTGCACATTGCAGTTACATGGTACAGGTGTCCAGTAGCGATGGCAAGGAGCCAAAGAACCGTGCTCGCATGGTTGTGGACGCCACGGCGGGCGCCATCGCAGGCTGTGTCGCCCGGTTCATTACGGGGCCCCTAGACGTGATCAAAATCCGGTTCCAAGTTCAACTCGAGCCCATATCGGGGACCTCACAGCTAAGCAAGTACAAGGGTTTTGGACAGGCGTTCACTACCATCGCCCGTGAGGAGGGTATCCAGGTGAGTGCCGCCAGCGGTGCGCAAAGCCCCACACACGACCACGAGCCGTCTTGAAGGTTGGGGGCAAATGGATGAGTCTCGGTGCTGCTTAACAGCATGCTTATGATAAGGACAGGTGCACTTCCAGTACCCACACGCGACCCCATGCGTCCTGACCTTTAAAGTACCACTGCACGGCGCCTCCTTGAATGGGCGATGTTGTGAAGCCCGCGTTCGTTGCCCAGCTGTCAGCCACTTGCACTGTGCTCAAGGCATTCACATCCTCCCTAGTGCCGGTCTCTGTGGGACGACATCACTCCATCCCTGTACGGCACGCCATGTGCTGCTGCCGGCCACCCTGGCGCCCCAGGGCCTGTGGCGCGGCACGGTCCCGGGGCTGCTGCTGACGGTGCCGTACACGGCGGTGCAGTTCGTGGCGCTGCAGCAAGTGCGGCAGGCCGCGGCCAGCTGCGGCCTCACAGGTGCGCAAGGGAAAGGGGCACATGGCACACATAGAACCAACCGGTGAACAGCGCAAGCAAGATGTGGAACTGCTCTTCGTATTACGGTATCATTCAAGCGGGTTTGCGGGTGACGTTACTCGGCCCTTCCCGCCCCCACCCCGCTCGCAGCCAACCCCGGTACTGCCCCCCTGGTGTCGCTGGCCAGCGGTGCGCTGGCGGGCGCGGCCGCCACCGTGGCCTCCTACCCCTTCGACCTGCTGCGGACCACCCTGGCGGCGCAGGGGGAGCCCAAGGTGCGGCACGGAGCGCACCCGTGTGGCGCGCACGCACCCCATGCCACCATGGATTGCTGGTAGCGAGTAGCTTTTCGATATGGCCTCAGGCGCCTGCTCGACAGCCATGTATGCACCCACACGGACCATCTGCCATCCCACTTGCTGTGTGCCCCAGGTGTACCGCAACATGTGGGAGGCGGCGCGGGGCATCGTGGCCGCTCGCGGCCCCACGGGGCTGTACGGTGGCATGGGCGTCACGCTGGTGGAGATCGTGCCGTACGCGGCACTGCAGTTCGGGCTGTACGACGCCTTCAACGCCTTAGTTAACGCGGCCAGGTTGCGGTACAGCCGGGAGGCGGCAGCGGCAGCAGCGGCGGCTGACGACGCCGCGGCAGCGGCAGCAGGGTCAGGCAAGGGGGGGAGCAGCGGCGGCGGCAGGCACGGGGGCGACGCGCGGCGGCGGCGGCAGCAGCAGCAGGAGGAGGCCGCCGCAGCGCGCGCGGCTGTCGGCGTGCAGGAGAGCCGCGCGCAGGCGTTTGCGTGCGGCCTGCTCGCGGGGTTGCTGGCCAAGCTAGTGTCGCACCCCCTGGACGTGGCCAAGAAGCGCTACCAGGTGGCGGGGCTGCAGCGCTCGCTCAGGTGCGGGGCAACGGGGCAAGGGTGAGGGCAGTTGTGGCTTAGGTCCACTGGACAGGTGTGTGGCATGAGAGGTGCACGCTGAGCGAGCGGGTTGGATGGAGTGTGGAAACGTCAAGCACTCAAGCTGCTTTAGGTCATTGAAGCTGTGGATTGAAAGCCTCGTTGCTGTCTGGGCACGGCCCTGAAGTCTGCGTTGCGTACGGTACGCACATGCCTGCGTGCCTCCCCAGGTACGGTGCGCGCGTAGAGGCGGGCTTCGCCATGCGCTCCCTGGCGGACAGCCTGGCGGCCATCTACCGCACGGAGGGCGTGCGGGGGCTGTGGAAGGGCAGCATACCCTCCATCATCAAGGTGCGCGGGGAGGGCTGGGGTGGGGCGGGGCGGAGATGTAGCCACCTAGTGAGGGCCTCCGCCTGTGCTGCTGCGCAACGCATATGCCCTGGCAAGGTACCCTTCCCCCTTCATGCCCACCGCCGCACTGTAAGACACGCGTGCTGGAACGTACGCGTATTAAGCCAGGCATAATACTGTCGGACACACCTGGTGGTTCTGGTGCGGCGCTGGCTGAGCTACCGCCCAACCCCTGACGCAGGCTGCTCCGTCCGCCGCCATCACCTTCGCCGCCTACGACGCCGTGCTGGCCTGGCTGCTGCTGGTCACGGGCGAGGAGGGCAGGGCAAGGCAGCAGCCGCAGTCCCAGCAGCAGCAAGGCGCGGGGGGCCCAAAGGCGGCCGGCGGGTGACGTGGGCACGTGTCCACCGTAACGCCAGCTGCGTTACCGTACGCTAATGTTGCGCACGCGCTCGTGCCGTGTACCCTCATGCCTTGCATTGGTTTTGTTGATGTGTTGTTTGCTGTTTGACCAGCAATGTATATACTACACACTGGCTGGAGGTACTGCGTCTGCGGAAATGGCAAAGCTGACCCCGAGGATGCTGTTGGTGGGCAAAGTGGGTGGGTCATGCGTCCGGAAGAAGCGTAGCTGGGGTGTCAAGGACGGTCCCTTCATAACTGTCCTATGCTCGTGGTAGTACGAGAAGAAGTCCATGTACCGGTAGGTCACGTGTGGCATTCAGCTGCAGAACGCCAGGCGCATTGGCCTGCACCTCGTAGCCGGGCATTCATGTGGGGCACTGTCGCGCCACCCAGCATCTGAGCACGGCAGTGTGTGCAGCTGCCTGCAGATTCCGCACGTGAGTTGCCAGTGTGACAGCGCGGGACCCTTCAGCGCCCAAGCTGCACGTGCACAAGGTGGAGTTCGGCTTTTTGCACATGAATGGTCGCAGTGCATGATCAACGCATGCACTCTATAACGCTGGTCGAACTGTCAACCCCTGCTGTCAACGTGCCACTAAGGCAGTGCAAGAGGACGAGTTTGCCACGTCCGTAAGATGCCAGTATCGTAGTGCCGAATGGCCTGTATGCTGATACATGGACGTCTGTAGATCGGTAGTAGGTCAACGCGTGGCAAGAGGCTTTTCTTGACGAAGGTCGACAGCTTGACGTACATTTTAACGATGGTGGGTACATTTTCACGAAGGTGCAGTCGGCCCGCGTTCGGTACCGTACGCTACAATGCACATATGTACTTTGGTGCACAATGTGGCACAGAAGGCCTTCTGATGTGGCACAGTGTACGTACCTGTACGTACCTCAAGCAAGTGAGGTAGCGAGCAGCCGAGCACTCGGTGGCACAAGCAGGCACCACAGCTCAGAGGGCGGCCCTGAATCATGGCTACCGGTACGTGCTTTCGTAGAGCGACCGATACGCACGGGGCGGTCCAGGGATGTTGAATGGCCAGCATGCAGCCCAGGTCAGCCTCAGTTCCTTCACGTCTTTGAGCTATGTCACGGCTGGCTAGCATGCGTCGTAAGTGTGTGTCATTGCTTCGTGCGTCCCAAAAGGCGCTGCATACCACTACGGTTGAACTGTGTGCAAGCAGCACCTCTAAACTGAACCATGCACATGGCCACGTCATTTTTACGGGAAGTCACCGGGCAAGTGCAGACGTCTGGACCGAACGAAGGCTTTTCCATAGAGCTTACACACGCGCCATGCTCCGGCCCTTTGCAGCGGTGCCTGCATGGCACGCGGCGGAGCAGCGCCCGGCAGCTTGCAGCAGAACCTCCGGCGGAATGTCTCAAGCGCGCACAAACATGTGCACATGCATCCAAGACAAGACGGATATAGGTGCCGCCGTGCCCGGTCACTCCGCTGCGCCGCCACCCGACTCCGAGCCACCTGGCCGCCCCGCAGCACCCCGCAGCCGCAGCCGCTGCCCGCCCGCAGCCCGGTAGCGCCACGACGCCCGCAGCCGTTCCCGCGTACTAGGCCCCGCCTGCTCCTCTGTGCGGAACTCCAGGTTGCCGATCTGCGTGACGCTTCTGTCGGGGCCTGCAGGCGGAGAAGCGAGGGATGGTCCAGGTTCACGCGGTACAGCGCCAGCTCAGCAAGCGCCAGCGCACGCACGAACGGCGCATGTTGGCGTCTTTGTCTGCGAAGCGTCCAAGGTCCTCACCTGTCTTGATGCCCATCTTCTCCGCCATCTGCCGCCCCTTGTGCTTGGTGGGGCTGGGCAGCGAGGAGCGCAGCGCCGCCATCTCCCGCCGGCTCAGCGACACAACCTGGCGGACACGCACGGCATCCGGGGCGAGCCACACATGAGCACCCACCCCCATGGATGCACGTATCCCCAACATGCACGCCCCCTCTGCATCCCCATCGCTGCTGCGCTCTGCATGTAAATGCATTTCATGGCTCCCGTGCCCAAAGCCTGTGCCGCCTCCCCGCACGACGGCAGGCGCGCCCTCACCGTTGGCTCCGCCGGCTGCTGCGTGTCCGCCTTGCCGCCGGCGCCAGGGCCCAGCTGCGAGAGGAGGCTCACGCCGCCGCCGCCGCCGCCCGGCCCCTGGTCGTCCTCGGGTCCAGCGAAGGCGCCCTGCACGCGCAGGACAGCCGTGGGACCCCTCAGCGCTGGATCGTGCGCACACAAGTACAGCACCATTGCTGAAGCACATGCGGTTACAGGGCTGCGAACACCCACAGCCTACTGCATCCGTCACCCTCATCAGCAACTTGCTGACGGCACGCCGCCGTGCGCCTTGCTCGCGGCGGCCCACCCGGCCCCACCTCGATGTCTCTGTCCTTCTCGCGCAGGCTGGCCCGCCCCGTGCGCTTCTGCGTGGAGCTGGAGATGCCGTCCGCCGCCCGCCGCGCCGCAAACCACTCCTTGGCCACGTCGCGGGGCAGCCGGTGCAGCTCGTACAGCCCGCTACGCGAAGACATCAACAGCAGCAGCAGCACGAGGACACGTAGGTAGGGGCAGCCATGGCTGGCAGGAAGGACGTGGTGCAGGCGGCATGAGAGGCTGCATCATTTCAACTACGCCCATCCCCGCCCCCCCCCAATCCTGAACCAGCAAACGCGTTCCATTTGTTGTTCACGGCTTAGTACAGTTACGCCGTCTCCTACCACGCCCTCGCCTCCCCCTGCCCCCTCACCGCAGCATGTCGGCGCTGGGGAAGGGCGTGCGGTCGTAGATGGACTCCAGCGTGCGCACCACCTCCCCGCTCAGCCGCTTGCCCCCGGGGGCCTTGTCGCCGCCCATCTGCTTGCGCACTGCGGGGCCAAGCCAGCGGCACCGCGGGTCGGAGGGTGGACGCAGGAAGTATAGGAACGCATAGCCAAGAGCGCCTGAACTGCATCCTCGGATAAGCACATCGAGGTGAGCAGGCAGGCAGACCACGTCCTGCCCCGCCGGCTTACCGTAAAAGGGTATGAAGCCCGTGTTGGCGTTGGCCTCCGCCTGCTTCCCTGCGCCCGCACGCGGTTGATCCTGCGGCAGAACAGCAGCCGGCGCCGCCTCCTGCTGCTGCTGCCTCTTGGGGGCGCTTCGCCGCGCCTCCGCCCGCCTGGCTGCCAGGATGGCGTCACGCTCCCTGCGGCCAGCCAGCAGCCGACACGGGAACATCAGTGCAAGCGCCGCTTGTCTGGCACACTCACACGCACAGCCCATGACCGTGTCCCCACACCCAGGCACCGCAGCTGCTGTGGCCTGTGCGCCAGGCCCGAACCCCCAGCCGCGGCCCCCGGCTCACTCCTGCGGCCGCAGCGCGAACTCCTTGAACCAGCCCAGCACCACGGAGCGGTCCACGTCCAGCTCACGGGCCAGCTCCTGGACCTGTGGGGCAACGTGCACAGGTGCAGGGCGTAGTTTGAGGAGGGGGCGTCAAGGAAACCCTTTCAGCAGCAGTACTGTGACTTTCCGCCCTTCGTACGGCAGCGTATGGACAGAACGTGGCCCCCAAAGCACATGGTTTCCGTTATTACGCGAGTCCGTAGCCCGGAGATCCAACGCTCAGGCCGAGCCCCCTCCCTGGCGTACCTGCGCCTTGCGCCTCCCTGCAGCGTACGCCTGCTGCAACCGCTCCTCCTGCCATGGCTCCAGGCTGGGAGCAGCGAACGCCTGCAGGGCCACGGCGCGGGAATGCAGAGAAACCCCAAGCCCGACCTCAATGGCTCCTGGGATAGGCGCGAGATCAACATGCTGCAAAGACAGAGGCTGCTACGTGCCGCAACTACTTCTTTCGGTGCGAAGTGCTGCGGGCGCTAGGGTGCACTTGCCTGCAGCGAGCCCTGCTCCGGCCGCTCCCACCAGCCCCGCTCGTCTTCGTCATCGTCGTCGCGCCTGCGGCTGCGCCTGCGGCCCCCCGCCGCAACCTCGCTGCGTTGGTGACCCTGGGACACGCCTGCCCTGTCCCATGAGCCCTGGGCCCCTCCGTTGCCACTGCCGCTGGGGGCTGGTGCTGCGCTCAAATCACCGTCGTACCACAGGCCTGCGTCCACGTCCGGCGCAAAATCACCGCCCTGTGGCCTGGAGCGCCTATTGTTGTTTCTGCGCTTTTTCCCTCCCGAGGCGCCGTCGTTCCGACCCATGCATACTGTGCTGCAACGCGCCTGCACATGGACCATGGCTGGTGGACTCAGTTGACCTGCCACCTGGACGGAACTATAATGGAGTTCATAAAATTATGATCGAGACGGGCAATGGCCAACGCAGGCATGCACACCTGTTGCCTTGTCGGGGCCACAAACAGAGGCTGGCGGCCACTTCCCAGCGACCCTAACAACCCAAATGAGTGCAAGCCTTGCATTGTGGCGTCAACAGCTTGACTGAGGAATTTCGACTGGCTGTGCCGACAGCGGTTTCTTCAACGCAATGAGCACAATTGCCGAGGGAAACGTAGGTTTGCCTCGAAAATTTGATATTGTCCGTCTGTATATTTTATGTCATGCTCGCGTGGCCGTGATGAAAGGAGCTCAGGTTGAGTAAGCCAACAGCCCAATGCAGCAGAATGCAAGGGAGAGTCCCCGCATACGTCACCGTTCAGTCGTGCAAACAGAGAACAGTATACTTGATTTCTTAGTACTTTTGTCCTTACTCTAGCTGTCTTGATGTAACTGTCCCGGATGATTCGTCTTCGCCCGCTTGCGCTTGGCACTTGGCGTCCCGTCCTGTAGCTGGGGCGCTACAAGCGCCGTGCTGCTAGCAACTGGCACCAGGGACACCATGAAGACCCTGTCATATGCCCTTCAGCAAATATGCTCTGGCTTCAGCATCACACGCAACGACACCTTGGCGCTGAAACACAAACGGAAAGCCGAAGAACTCGCTCACGACAGCCCCGGTGAGTCGCGAATGCCAATAGTTGCATACCATATTACGGTGTCATACTGAAGGGCTGTGAGGCAGAGCCAAAGCTAGGCTGCAACACCCCTCGCACTGCCTCGAGCCAACTGTCTCCCCCGCCTCGTATGCCAAGACGTCCGTGGCACCACGAACATCCTTTTGTTTAGCATAGATTTACACTGATTTTATTGTTTTATCTTGCATAGATGGGCCGTCGCGTTGACGTGCGGAAGCTATCGCCCATGCCGACCCAGTTCGCATCGTAGCAAACGCGGGCCGCCTTGTGCACTCCGCAGGGCTTCAACCCCCTGCGCAACAAGGCCTCGAACGCCGTTGTCCACCAGGTACATCGCCACCAGGGCTCAGCCAACCGCAGCGACAGCACCAAGAGCGGCAGCAGTACAAGCAGTTGCAGCCGCAGCAGCAGCAGGCGGAACCTATCCTCAGAGAGCCCATGCCCTTCGGTCTTAGCTTTTTGATATCTTGTCGTGGTTCATCGTCTTCGGATAGCGAAGAGCCGCTGTCCATGGGGGCACCAACGAGCACTTCCCCGAACGGAAGTGGGTCGGCCACCGGTAGCGGGTTGTTCAGCAGTCTGATGCCGAGCCGGGGTCCTGGGCAGCAACAGCAGCAGCAGGCGGCTAAGGGGCAGCACAAGCGTGGTGCAGGCCTTAAGCGTGGCAGGTGGGCGATGTGTATTCTGTGCACTGCTGTGTACCGCTTGACACGTGCTCCTGAGTCTGCATACCGGGGAGTGTCCCTGATGGATGTGCGAACATGCCTCTTCACAACTTGCCTAGTTGTCTTACATCCGCCCTAATGTTACAGAAGGAATTACAGCAACCTCAAACTTCAACCCGTACTGTTCTTGCGACACTTTGGCCTTGCACACGTGCCGTCACAGGAGATCGTCCGAGCTGCCCTTCCCCCTTCTGGACGACCCGGCCGCCACCACGTGTGCCAGCCACAGCAGCGCAAGTAAACCGCAGCCCACACACTACCAACCCATTTCGGCAGAAGTCCCGGTTCTAGCTACAGCAATTGCTGTGTACGATGCGAGGGCAGACAGCGGGCGCATGCCGTCCGCCCCCGCCAAGCCACTGCAGGCGCGCGTCGCCGCCTACGCCTCGTCAGCCCCCGGCGAGCCGCCCCGCGCCGCCAGCAGGGCCTGCCGCAGCATCCTGGACCGCTTCGACGCAGCGGCGCAGCAGCCGGGGCCAGGGCCGCAGCAGCAGCAGCAACAGCAGGGCTTCACGGACCAGCAGCAGCCCCAGGACCAGTACCCGGACGGCCACAGCCGGGGCCACACCGCGGACAAGCTGGCCAGCGCGCGGGCGCAGCTGCAGCCGCCCGGCACGGCGGACGGCATGCCCACGTGCCCCCGGCCGCCCAGCAGGCCCCTGCACAGGGACCGCCCGGCCACGGCCGGTCCCCAAGTGTCGCTGCAGGTTAGGGACACGCAGCCGGGGCGTGACACGTGCGGCGACCCCATGGCGGTGGACGGCGAGCAGGTGCAGCCGCCGCCTGGCATGAGGCAGCAGCCGACGGCGTGGGTGTGGGCCTGGGGCGGCTGGGGCTGGGGCTGGCAGCAAGCGGCCGTGGAGGATGTGTCTCGCAAGGCCGGCGGAAGCGAGAGCAGCGCAGGACCGGCCACGCAGGTTGGGGCCGCAGCAGCGCAGGCGGCGATGCAGGTTGAGGGCGACTGGCTGTACTATGCGCACCGCGCCCCCCACCGTGCGCCGCCGAAGCATCCGCGGACAGTGCCCTCCTCCCTGGCCTCCTCCCGGCAGGGGCAGGCCCACGGGCACGTGCTGTTGCCCACTGTGCGCCGCAGCGCCCACGAGGCCTCCTTCCCCTTCTCGTGCAGCAGCCTGCAAGACGCACCGCTCAGCACCGCCCCCCAGCCGTCGCCCCACGGCGCTGCAGCACCGCTGGCATGCACCCAGGGCCGTTGGCTAGGCAGCCGGCCGCTTCAGCTTCACGGGCCCCAGCAGCGCCAGCCGTTGCCTGGCCACGCCACGGGCCTCCGACGGCGCCGCAGCAGCAGCGCCAGCGGCGCGTCCTCCGATGTGCCCACCCCTGTCCTCATCCACCTGCTGCGCCCCCTGTCCACGCCCGGCCTGCTGCCGGTCATCACCACCGGCTTGCCCCATCGCGCCAACAACGCCACGGCGGCTGCCGGGACCCACTGCAGCCCGGTGCCCACCCCGGCAGCGGCGGCCGGCAGCGGTGGGGGCCAGCTGTCCTGCCGCGGCATGTACGACACCATGCCGTGCGGCCCCTGGGGGCTCGGGGCCCGGGGCAGCCCCTCGCCGGCCATGGCGGCTGTGTTTGTGCGCGCGTGCTGCTGCCACGAGGTGGTGGGTGCCCTGTCGTCACTCATGCACTACAACGTGCTGCCCATGAAGGGTGAGTTGCGGACGTGCCCGGGCATACTTATTACTATTGGCCTGGTTTGTAACACAGTGACCGCTTCTGTGCATGCCCACGTGGGTCACGATGTTACCGTTTTTACATGCATGCCAAACACAGGCATGCATCATTTTCTACTCGGGGCATTGATTCCGTGCTTGCATTTAGCATAGACCCTGCACCTCATCGCTAACCTCCACCTAGCACCCACTTGACATTTGCAGCACTGACGATCCGGTTCAACTCGGTTGCTGCTGCCCGCAGGCGACCTGGTGGCCACGCTGTCCTACGTGCTGTTGCTGTGCAGCCGGGCGGCAGATAGCAAGAAGACGGACGACCGCCCGCACTTCGCATCGAGCGGTGGCGGCGGCGGCGGCGCCTGCTGCGCCCTGCCGGCGAGCGCGGGCCGCTCCTCGTCCTCCTCCGTGGGTTGTGGCGCTGGTGGTGGCCTGGAACTGCAGCCCGACTGGCTGCTCACGGCGGTGGGTCTTTTGAGGGGAGACGGGAGGCAATCACAGCCTATGAAGCAGTGCATCGTTCACATGTTAGCAACCAAATGATGCGCGAGTGCCTCCTTTCTCAGCTGTTCCACAAGTACGGGAGGCGATTTTGAAGCGCGTATGTTTTGTGTACACGAGGCCCGCTCGAGCTTAGTCTGACCCCCTTCATGTCCGCCCCCTTCTCACATTGTCGCATTCTCCACAGCTGTGGGTGGTGGAGGCGGTGAGCAGCCAGTACCGCTGCGCGCTGGGGGACGTGCTGGCGGACTACCTGGACTACACGGGTGGGTGGCTGTGCTGGTTGCAGGGAGGTCACTACAGATTTCCAATGTGTGGCTGGTGAGCAGCCTGCCTCACGTGCCTGGTCGGCCCCCTGCCCCCCCGCCCTCCTTCCTCCCCCAGACGAGGTGCGGCCGGTCGTGGTCCGCTCCGAGGCGTGGTGGCGGCGGCGCCTGCTGCCGCGGCAGGTGGAGCTGCTGGCGGCCTGTGGCTGGGTGGCCACGGCGGAGGCGGCGGAGCTGGCGGCGGCGGGCGCGGCGCTGCGGGACACGGGGGCGGCGCTGGGCGGCCTGGTGGCGCTGGTCACCCAGGTGGGGCACGGCGGAGCTGCGGCTCTGTGTTCAGCCTGCCGCATCCACCTCTGTTACGCACCGCTAGCCCGCACTGCGTCACATGTACACAATATGGTATGCTGACATGGTCCCCACGCACTTCCCACCGCCGGGCACACGCGCCCAGCTTCGTATGGCATGCCCTGGTCATGCCTCAGGGGTGCCCTTTTGCGCCGGAATGCCCATGTTGCACTGTGCCTTAACGCGAGCCAAGAAAGTCTGTGCGGCACATCAGAGTTGTTGACTGCCTGTTACCTTGCCTGCATGCAGGACGCGGCTCGGAGGAGGTCCCAGGCCAGTGCCGGCGGCGGGGCCCCGCGGCCCGCCAGCCGCCGCCAAGGCGCCGCCGCCACCAGCTGCAACGGCGGCGTACGGAGGGACCGGTGACAGTGCGGCAGGCGCAAGCATTGAGCACGGCGTGAAGACCCTGCACTAGCGGCTGATCGGTGCACCGCGGCTCGTTAGCACTGGGGACGGCATTTTGGTGTCGGCAGCCCGACCAGCTAGCCACTATGGTGGCCACGGCGATATGCAGCGGGGGTACGTTGCTGCCATGCCTTCCGCATGTCGGCATGGGGCACATTAGCGCATTGGTGTCGGGGTACATCTGGGCACGCCAAATGCCATACGAGGACAATAGCAGTGCATCCCTCTTCTGGGTGCATCGTAATACTAGCCAGTATACCGTAAGCTGCAACGGTTCTTGTTCATCTTAAGGTCGGGGCCGCAGGGGATACCCCCTGGCCGTGCGGTATTGATTTCATCTAACAATAGCACAAACCTGGTGTATAGCCTATCTATTGATGTTCTTGCTAGCTTGGCGCCGTATGCTGACGCTGCTTTGTTGCACATTGCGATCCTCCCTGGCATTCTAGCTTGTACTGTTAGGCGATCCATGACACCATGGGAGCCTTGTGTTAGTGCGGCAGCCACGCCCCCTTGCTTTTGGCCGTACGCTCTTCAGTACATTGCCTCCTTGTATCTCCCAGTGGACGTGATTCCGGAACCTAGCATTATTCCATCGTATTGTGTACGGCCCATTTACTTTTGGCGATCCAATGCGCGGCTGCTGTTGTGCTGCCAGCGCTACATGACTCCATAAGGCTAATACGCAGTGGCCCAGGCACATGTGCACATGCACCAATCCGCAGTGCGTGTCGTCCACATGCTGTTCGCGTGCGCACCCGCTCCATGCTGTTAGTGTCGAGTGCACGCGCATGGCGTAGATACTCTTTCCTCTCCACTTGCCAAACCAAGACCACAGCAAAGCCGAAGCCCCGCCACGTTTCCTGGCAACTGCCTTTGCCTGTCACGCTCAACAACGCTGTAACAATGCTTCCACGCAAGCATCTTGCCATCAACATTGCTCACGGCAGCGGCGGCGGCAGCTCGGCGTACAGCCATACGGGGTTCCCACGTGCCACGCGCGCCGCCTCCTGCCGCCCGCCAGCCAGCCGCAGCGCCGCCGCCACTGCGTCTAGGCGGCGCTCCAGGGTGGGGCCGTCCAGCAGCAGCAGCCCCGGCCGGGAGGCGGCCAGCGCCAGCGCCTCCGAGGTGGGGGCTCCCAGCACTGCCGCCAGACACCGCAGCCGCGACGCCAGCACCTGCGGCGTGCAGCCGGGGAGGTGGGGGAGGGAAGCAGTTCACAAGGAAGGCTTGATTGCAGCCGCACATGCCACAAAACCACTGGTTGAGCGGTGAGCACGCAGCCCATTCACAGCAGCTTTGCAATCGTGCCGTGCTCTTAGTGCTAAGCACGTGAGGTTGCCCAGCAATACTGCCCCCAACGATCCCGTCCCAGTTCCGCCCGCTTTCTCGCCCCCTTGCCCTTCCCCGTTCCACTGTGTCCCCGACCTGCCCCCGCCCCCACCTGTGAGTCGTGCGCCAGTAGTTGGGGCTGTGTCGCCACCATGCGCTCCACCAGCGCCTCGCTGACCGACACACCCACACCCGCTCCCGCCTCCGTGGGCCCCCCGGCCCCTGCGGCACCCTTTGCGGCACTCCCAGCCTCCTCCTCTGCCGCATGGCCACGACCGTGCCCCATTCCATTACTGCTGCTGTTACTGCTGCTCATGCTTCCACTTTCCCCGCTGCTCCCGTCCGCGTCATCGGCCTGGGTCTGTGCCGCCTGCTCCAGTGCAGCCGCCACGTCCGCCACCCACATGCCCAGCGGCCCCACCCCCAGCCGCGCCCCCAGCACGCTGCGCAGCGCCGCCGCCGGGGAGCCGGGGGAGGAGGGCGGCAGCTTGGCCACAAACTGGGGGGCAGGGTCGCGGGCTCTGCTTCATGGGCAATGCCATGGACGTGGCGCAGCAGTCGTGCCCATCAGCTATCAGTGCAACAGCACCGTTTGGCAGCGTCAGTACCGTGCAGCTGAAGAGCCCCAGACCGGTCCCCGCGCAATTAGGCCCCGTGCTGCAATTAACCCATGGTTCCCTTTGGCCCACCCCATGGTTGGCGCGCAGGGCGTCACCCACCCCGCCGGTCACTGCACCCCGCACCTCCGCCCCCACGTCCCCACCCCACCTGCACCAGGGACGAAGACAGGCTGGCCATCCGCTGCGCCCGGGACACGGCATGGTCTGGCGGCAGCGGCACACCAGGCCCCGACAACTCCCGCCGCTGCCCACCCCTGCCGCCGCCACTGCCGCTAGAGGCCCGCCTCCGCCCCGCCCCGCCCAGCCTCTGCCGGGGCCCCGCCACGTCCCGCTCCGCGCCGCTGCTGCCACCACCATCCTCGCCACCCTCACCCTCCGCCCAGTCCGCATCCCCGCTGAGCCCCTGGTCTGCGCCCCCCGCCAGCTGTGCCCCGGGGCCCCTGCGACTGCCCCGGTAGGCGTCGTTGAGCGGCAGGGAGTCGTGGGAGGTGTGCAGGTAGACCCGGCTGCTCAGCTCACTGCTTCTGCATCGTCGTACAGGAGGAAAAGGGACAAGAGATAAGATGTTGACATGGCTTGACTTGGCAGGATGCAAGTCTGCTGAGGCCAAGCGCCTAGCCGCCGCATTGCCAGTCTCCACTCAAGGCCTACTGGTACGGGCCCACCCACAACTGGGCAGTACGCTGCCTACACACCTGTCAGGTTCGCTAGCGCTTCCCTCATCACGGCCATGCGCGGGATGTTGCCCCCATGAAAGGCCGCGGGCTGCAGGCAGGCGTCCGGGGGGCAGCTGCCGCCGTGGCAGAGTGGCGGTGTGTGTGCTCACAGGGGCGCGGCAGGCGCCGCACCGCCACAGCGCCTGCGCAGCAGTTCTCCGCGAGCCCCGACTCTCGCAGCTGTATTGGGCCCTATGCTGCATCGCCAGGTTGTAGAGGCTAGCAGCCCTTGGCTAAAGCACTGTGGTCGCTCGGCGCTCGCGGTATCCGACCGCGCTCGCGGTATCGTTCCGGGTGCTGTGGCTGTTTGTTGTGCACAGAGCGCTGCCTTACTATTGAATCATGCAAGTACGCAGGAGAAACGTGGCATAAGAAAGTGTTATTTAGAGGAACAAGGTGTCGAGCGCCAGAGTGAATGAAGCAGAGCTCAGCAGAGAAACGTCCGCGGGAAGTGCGTCCAGTTTGCTATGCAGTATGCGATCATACTAATGATTACGCGGCCGTTTGGCTGCCGCACTTCCATCCAGTACGCGTTCAGGCCAGTGGCCCATCAAGGGGTTCAGGGGCATGGGAGGGCTTGCCACAGGGCTTGCACGGGCCATTGGGCCTACGCAGCGCATCGCCAGGTAGGTTCAGGCCCTAGCTCTACTACCGGTTATGGGACGGAGTCAAGTAAGCCACGAGTGACGCAAGGGCCCACTGCAGGCCACCAAGGGAAGACGCATCCTCCCCATCTTCACGGGGCATCCCATGTCCCCCAACTCCACCCCTCACCTTCGTGGCTCCGGAGCGTCATGTTACAGCTGGGGCCACCTACTTTCAACATGTTGTAGCGGGCAACATCCATCACCTGGTGCCGCCCTGGTGCCGCTGGTGGAGCACGTGGCCCGCGGGGGAGCTGAAGGGAGCATGTCATGTGCTACCCTGGCCGACCTGTCCCGACCCAGTGCCCTGAGCCCTCGACACGCGACGGCCGCCGCTGCCCACATAAGGCCCCAAAACATGAGTGCCAGATGGATGAGTGTGGCAGTGCGCCACCCGCCCAGCTGCAGCTGTACCGGTACTTCACTCCTGCATCATGCTTCCATCACAGTTCTGCATGTTGAGGTCACGTTGATGAGCTGAGCCTGAGTAAACATGTAACTCCAGATGCAGCCCTCCAGGCTGACGTGAAAGGGTGGCACAGCTGAGTCGGCGTCTGCGGTTTCGATGGCAAAGGATGAAGTCATCGTCTGCGGGGCCGCTCCTGGCAAATGCCCCCGTACAGCTACCTCGTATCCGGCCCCTCAAGGAGGGTGGGCGCCACGGCAGGCGCCTTCTGCGTTCTGTGGGTGTGTCTAGGGCAGGCCTGTAACGGTAAGAAGTGCGGCTTGCCCCACGCATGCCCGCCTGGTCCTGCACGCCGGCCCAGGTACAACACATATCACGTGGGTGCAAGCAGGGTCGTGTGGCGCTCACCGAGCAGCAGGTACACGGGTACCGTCAATACGTATTCCGTTCATCGTTGACATGCGGGTCGGTTCGTTTTTGTGTGTACACGGCGTACATGGGGGTCTGGACACTGCAAGCATGTATGCACGTGCATGCACGCGCATCCATAGTGTGCCGGTACATCCAGCAGGGGAGCTCCGGTCTTTGGGCTGCGGCGCCCTGGACCTTCTTACAAATTCCACGGCTGCCAGGAATTGTCTGAGTACTGCTTACATTTCAGAGACAAATTGCACAGGAATCTCAAGTCCGCTTACAGTTTGGCGCCAAAAAATCCGATAAACCGGCCTTGGCGACCGGACATGTCGGTTCTCAACCAACCAAACAACAGCACTTGTCGCACTTGCCGGCAGTGGCGAGCTAACCTGCAAACGTGCTACCGGCCTGCAATTTCCACGTCAACCACAGTAAACCACCAAAACGCCGTGAGTAACACTCCTTGCGCCAAACGCCGGTGTTCATGGAACCTCTGAGACGTCCTGGCCAGCGCACCATCGCAGGGGTTGCGGGTTGCCCGTGCACAGTGCGTGAGGCCCCGCAGCCACCACACTCATCCCGACCTGGCAAAACCCGCCGACAAGGCCCCCTGCCCGGCCGCCTCCAGCACCACGTCTCCCGCCTCCAGCACCACGGGCAACGAGGCGCCAGCGGCTCTGCGGGGCCCCCGGCCAGCCTTGCGCCGGGGGGGCCTATCTGCCCCAAGCAGCGCCGCCTGCTCCGGCTCCCGCCCCTGCTCCTGCCCCAGCTGCCCCAGCTGCTGTTGCACCTGCTCCTGGCCCTGCCGGTAGCCCTCCCGCAGCGCCGCCTCGAACCGCGCCTGCCACTCCGCGGCGTCGTGCCCCGGGTCCGCCACAGCACTCCGCTCAGCGGCCCCCCGCCCCGCTTGCCCCGCTCGGCCCCGCGGTCCCACCCCTGCCGCCAGAGACAGCGGCTCCTCCGGACCCACCAAGCTGGTCCTGCGGGCCGTGGCGCCGGCGGCGGTACCCATGGCCCAATCACCCGCGTCCATGCTGCCAATGCTGCTCACGCTACCCAAGCTGGCCATGCTGCCAATGCTGGCCATGCTTCCCAGCGAGTTGCTCAGGGGGCTGCCCAGCCCGGCGGCCCCGCGGGGTGGGGGCGGCTTGAGGAAGGTGCCGAAGGCGGGCGACTCCGAGGGTGCAGCGGCGGCCGCAGCACCCTCATCGTCATGTTCGGGCAGCTCGCGCACGCCCCGTGGCTGCCCCCTGCCCCTACCCCCGCCCCTGCCAGCGTTTCCAGGGCGCCGTCGCCTGCCGCCAGCCTATGGGATGCGCCCGGCCGCAGTACAATGGAGGAAAGAAGCGTTGTCAGTCAGTCTCGTGTTGGATGCTCTCCATGGTGCTGCACGTTTGTGCAGGTCCAACACCCAGCACCTACAACTCGCCAACACGAGCTTTATGCATCGTCCTGCCTTTCCGGCCCTCCCTTACCTGGCCTCGACTCTCCCAGTGGCCCTGCCCCGCCCCCTGCTGCTGCTGCTGCTGCAGGTGCCGCTGCGCCAGGCGCTCCATCCAGGACGGCACGGCCGCCGCCTTCCCCGCCTCCTTCACGCCCCCCTGCAGCAGCTCCCGCAGCCACACCGCCGCGCGGCCGTCCTGCGGCGCCACGAAGGTGGTGGCGCGCCCCGGCCGCCCGCCGCGCCCCGTGCGCCCCACCTGGTGCGCGTAGGCGTTGGCCTGCAGCCGCACAGGAACAGTGAGTGGCAGGCACACAAGCACACGGGGCACAGCTGGGCTACAAGCTCACACTAGATGTATGGGCGGGCACTGGGGGCGGTGTCACAGCGGCGGCAGACGATGTTCGGGCGGAGGCCAGCTGCTACAGGACACTACACAACGCCGCATCTCAGCCTACTCCTTGTTGCCGGGCGATCAGCAGGGGTCAGCTATAGACAACACCCAGCCAAGGCCCCCGGCCCACTCCCTGGACTGCTGCCACCACGCGGGCCCTCACCGACGCTGGCACGTCGTAGTTGACCACGTGCTGCACGTCGGGGAAGTTGAGTCCCCGCGCCCCGATGGCGGTGGTCACCAGGCAAGACGTCACGCCGAAGCGGAAGCACTGCATGGCCTCGTCGCGCTGGGCCTGCGGTGGTGGTCATGGGAGCAGGCGGGGCCGTGCGAAGGTGTTGGAGGCACCTTATGGTAATAGGATAAGGATACACGAAGCGGCTGCCCGAGGTACCGCACGGCAGACTACCCAGAATCTGCACGACGGTACGACTTACATTCGTACGCAACAATGTGAATTCCTGCACCCTGCCCTCCCCCCTTGTGTGGCCACCCACCTGCGTGAGGTCCCTGTGCAGCACCGCCACGCTGATGCCCCGCCCCGCCAGGTAGCGCGCAGCCTCCTCCGCGCGCTCAAGCGTGTGCGCAAACACCACGCTGGGCACCACGGAGGACAGCGGCGCGGAAGACACCGCCGCAGCCGCCGTGCCCCTCCCACTGCTGCTGCTGCTGCTACCCGCCTCCACTGCCGGCTCTGCTGCCGGTTCCTGCCCTGTGAGCAGCGCTGCTAGGCGCGGCAGCTTGTCCTCCCGAGCCACCAGCTCGAAGTGCTGCGGGGCAGGCCGCAGACCCATGGCACAGCGGTCAGGGGAGCAAGTCAGTGCTCAGGTCCACGCCGGCACTCACGCGTCCGGTGGGTAGGGGTATTATCTCAGCCCTGCAGATCCCCACCCCACCCCCCAAGGCAAGGGCCTGTGGGTGTGCGCCTCACCGCAACCCGCTGCCCCCCTGCCGACCCAGCAACCAACATACGGCACCCATGCAGTGCGCTGACGGGCTGCAGGTGTCTTGCAGCAACCCTGTGAAAACACACTGCCAGCCAGCACCGCATCCTTTCCCCCTCATTTCTCTGCCCCTTCTCCCCCCTCCACCCACTTCACGCTGTGTCCTTCCGTTCCCCCCACCTGCTGCACCACGCTGCTGACGCCGCTGGTGCCCCCCACCACCACCCTCAGCGCGTCCTTGAGCAGCGCCTCGTCCGCCAGCGCCGCCAGCGCCCCCGGCAGCACGCTGGACACCAGCACCGTCTGCCGCGCGGTGGGCACCTCTTGGCGGGACAGCTGCGGGGGGGGAGGGGGGGCAGGGGCGTGGGGCGGCACGGCACGGCGCAGGCAGCAGCGTAACGTGGCGTGAGAGAGGGGGACGGGGCCACAGTGGGTGGGCTAAAGGCGAGGGCGTAGCAGCAAGCGGACGTGCCAGTGCTGAGCGCCGGAACGCCCCAGCCCGAGCTGCATGGTACCGATTTCCGTGCGCCTCAACAACCCCCCACCACTTCCTCAGCCCCCAAACGTTTCTCCTAAAGTAACCAGTTCTGCATCCGTATGCTGCCTCAATCTTCAAGGCTCAGGCCTTAGGGTGCAGCCTTGTCCCACAGTTCGTGCCCCCGGCCACGCCCTCGCCCCCGCCCCTGCCTCACCAGTCTCCGCACGTCCGGCCACAGCCCCAGGTCCAGCATCCTGTCCGCCTCGTCCACCACCAGCAGACCCAGCCGGCCCAGCCGCACGCGCCGCTCCTCCACCAGCTGCACCAGGCGGCCGGGGGTGGCGATCACAACGTCGGCGCCGCCGCCCTTGCCTTTGTGCCTGCAGGGGGGCGGATAGGATGCAGGGGTGTTGATTGTCGCGCATCAATACAATACACTCATCGAGCGACCCAGAATGCTGCAGGGACGGCGCTGCCCAACGCGTGAGCGCCCAGAGCCGGTGCTCGTGACTGCACGAGCACCCGGCAGCCTCCGTACCCCAGACCCAACCCCTGACCACCTGGTATGCCCTGGACTCACCGGCCCCGCATGCCCATCATCTCCTCCGCTATCGACACGCCGCCGCGCACCGCCACCGCCTTGAGGTGCGAGCCGCGCAGCAGCAGCTGGGCGTCGGCCAGCACCTGGCGAAGTGAGCGAGCGTCTGTATGTTAGCCAGGTTGAGGGGCAGGCAGGCTGAGAGCGCAGACCGAAAGGGGCTTATCAATTTGTCGTGGCCATATTTCTTCATGGTCTTGAGTTCGCCGGCTACATGCCGGTGCCACGGCAGCCGAGGCAATAGGCACACGCCCTGCCCAAGGGCCCGTCCCCTGGTCCATCCGCTGCGCCTGTACCCGCCGTTGACCACCCCGCCCCCAACTCCACCTGCTCCGCCAGCTCCCGCGTCGGCACCAGCACCACCACATCTGGGGAGGCGCTGTTCTTGGTGCCGTCCCGGCTACGGTTGCTCAGCGACGCCAGTGCGGGCAGCAGATAGGACAGCGTCTTGCCGCTGCCCGCCACCGACACAGCCAGCACGTCGCGACCTTGGGAGGCAGGGGGGAAGGGCGAAGGTCCGCAGGGGGCGAGGAACAGGTGATTAGGGCACGTGCTGCGGGCAGCAATCAGGGTGCATGCGCTAAGCGAAGTGCACCCAACTACCACTTCCGTCGTGCGCACCCGGGTCCACCTACATGCCCCCCTGTGCACAGTCCGCGGGAAGGGGTACCTGCCCGTGCTCCCAAGCACAGTTTCTTGCGACTTACGCGTACCGCCGTCCCCCGCCCCCTGGCCCCAACCCTCCGCCGCCCCTCACCGTCCATGATGGCGGGTATGACGTGCTGCTGCACCGGCGTGGGCCGCTGCAGGCGAAAGGCGGCCGCCGCGTTGCGCAGCAGCAGTGGAGACACGCGGCGCGGCTCGCGCGCCAGCTCGTTGTACGACAGCATGGGGGCGGGCGGGTCGCGGCCTGTTACGCTGACGGCCAGGCCGTCGTAGGCGCTGCTGATAACCTCGTCGCTGTCGGAGAAGGTGGGGAACTTTGAGGCTGGATTGACGGGCTTCGCCACCTTCCGCTGGGGCTTGGGGCTGATGGTGTCTGGGGACGGCAAGGGCACGGACGTGGGGCGGCTGGGCGGCAGGGCCAGGCTGGGCTGCTGCTGGCGCTGCGAGGGGTTTGCGCTGCTGGTGCTGGTGGTATTGGTGGTGGTGGCGGTGGGCTCGACGGGCCGGGCTGCAGCGCGTGTAGGACGCGGCAGCGGCATCATGGGTTTGGAGGAAAGAACCGGGGGCGCGGCCGCAGGGGAGGGGGCCGAGCGCCTCTGGCTCTCCCCAGGCAACAGCACGTCCAGGAGCAGGTCATCCTCGAGCGTCGAGTTGGTGTCTGCAGTATCTAACGCTGCAGCAGGCGTGGTTACTGAAGCGCGGCTGCGACCGTGGTGCGGGGCTCCAAGCGCATGGGCTGGCTCGGCCCAGTACCGCCATGGCTGCTGCGCCTGGGGTCCAGGGCAGGCTGCACCTGACCGCCCGCTGAGGCAGATGCAAGACCGCAAAGGCACTGGATGCGCGTGCATTCCAGAGTTTTGCAATTTCAAAGTAATGTATGCATCGCCTGGCCGGCAACGCCCAGCTGCATGTGCAGACGCGACCGCCGAGCGCCGCTGGCACGCAGACGAGAGGCCGGGGCAGGTTTGCGGTCGGCCGACGTCCGTCCGCGTGCCAGGAAGCCGCAGGGAGGGACTATTCAGCAGAGCTTCTCCAAAGACGCTGGCCTGCATCCTGTCGCGGTGGCAAGCGATTAAGATGTTGCAGGTCGTAATGAATTGCTACCTAGGCTGTTGAGGCAATGGACGCCGAGGATGCAGCCCCGTTGCTCGTGAAATTTTAGAAGCGGCGAACCGCCAGAAGGGCATAAACCTGCGCCGCCCCGTTCGTTGCAGCGAGGCTGCATACGCGTGCTCGTGATATGCCGTAGTGACTCATACGGTCTGCTGGAATGGCCCGGTTGCTTCGCCTGTGTGCCAAGTGCATGCGGAGTCTCCCTCGTCCTCGGCTTGGGAGTCTCCTTCAATCAACCCATGGCATGAGGGCAGGCCCTTCAGACGTGCATTGCGGACACGCTCATACGTCTTGCTATGTTCTATTCGTTAAGTTAGCCAAACGGCCTGCACCAGTTCACCAGGTGTTTCCTGCATATTTCCCACGTCTCGTTCGCTGCACTGCGACCGTTCTGCCCAGTGTAAAATAGCTTCACCCAAACGGCGTAATAGACATGGCCACTGTGCCGCCCAGCGCGGAGACCGCAGACCTCGATGCGCACATCCAAAAGTTGCTGAAGTGCGAGCCTCTAGCGGAGGCAGATGTGAAAGCTCTGTGCGAGAAAGCGAAGGAGATCCTGGCAGAGGAGTCCAACGTGCAGCCTGTTAGGTGTCCTGTAACTGTATGTGAGTGGGAAGCGCGGGCTCGGCACTGCGGGACTTGTGCCCTCCCCCAAAACCCTTTCCCCGACAACCGTGCTCGGGGTCTGCCCTGCACTCTACCATTGATATGGCATGGAGCTCGTGCGATGATCTTTTGCTCGAGGTGCACTGAAAGCGGCGACGGTGAAACACCTCAGGGTCTTCCGGCTGGCTCTCTGCTCGCAGGCGGTGACATTCATGGGCAGTTTAATGATCTCTTGGAATTGTTTCGGATCGGAGGAGACAGCCCGAACACGGTGCGCACCTAGCGAAACGCGCCCATGTCACGCAGCATGCTCGCACTGGTACTCGTTTCCCTCATGCATCAGCAGGCTAATCATGTTATTTTCACGTATTCTGTGCAGAACTACCTCTTCATGGGGGACTACGTTGATAGGGGTGAGGAAGCCCCACCCCTACGCCCCCACCTACCCCACCTGCACCGGCTGTCCCTGCTAGGCCGGCGCCTGTTCGCATTTATTGGTGGCACATGCTCGGCAGTAGTGTCACGTCGTAGCCTGCATAACAGCTGGTCCGATGTAGCGGTGTGCAGGACGTAGACCCATCACTGTCCTGACGCGTGATACGTGGCTGCAGGGTACCACAGCGTGGAAACGGTCTCCCTGCTCGTGGCGCTTAAAGTGCGCTTCCGGGACCGGATCACAATCCTCAGAGGGAACCACGAGAGCCGGCAAATTACGCAAGTGTAGGTCGCAGGAGCTGTGAGACTGGAGGGCTTGGTGTGGGGGTGGCAAGATCATAGGGTTTGTGATGGAGTGCGCATGGGTCCGAGTGCGTGCTGGGCACTGGCTCTGCTAATGCGAAGGCATCTGACGGCCGTGAAGAGCATCCTGGTTGCGACACGTGTGTCGTTGGTTTACCTTAAACAGTACAGCGACACTGCGCGTCCTTGCTCCTGCTGAATCTGTTTCTGCAGCTATGGCTTCTACGACGAGTGCTTGCGGAAGTACGGCAGTGCGGAGGTGTGGAAGGCGTTCACGGACCTGTTCGACTACCTGCCGCTCACGGGGCTGGTGGAGAGCAAGGTGGGGAGACGCGGCGCTGGGTGAACGAAAGGGCGGGGCTGGCGCACGCGGCGAGGATGCAGGAGTAGGGTGGGTTTGGGTGTGGGATAGGAAGCGGCGGGGCTGCACATGGGCTGGGGGCAGATGGCGGCCCCAGGCCAGGTCCCACGGTGGCAGCCGAGCCGGGGCCGCTCCCCCGGGCCCCAACACGCCTCAGCAGGTCGCCGAAAGGTGGTCAGGACGGGCGGGACCGTGCGGGGTGCGGGGAGGCCCGGGAGGGCCCGGGAGGACGCGCAGAGGGGCCGAGGGTTGATAATTGCAAAGCGGCAAAGTAAGGCACGGGCTGATTACAAGACCCTGGGCTGGGCGGGGGCCCGACATTTTGCGCAGACGCCAGCACGGCCACGAACACATGGGGTAGAGATGCACATCAGGCAGGGCTGGAAGCAAGGTGCTTACGTAGCTGGGCGTTTCAGGGTACAGCGAGCGTGCGGTGGTATGAAATGCGGTACTGCGGACACATGGTTGGGGTGCGGGCGGAAAGGACGGCCAGCAGCAGCTGCCAGCAAAGGAGGAGAAGGGGCAGAAGGGGTTCCCGTGCACGAGGGTGTAGAGCAAGCGCGGTCATGGCACGCCTACGCCCAGCTGGGCCACTTGTCACCCTGGGCGCGTGCCCGGAGGTGCTGTTGCATGGTGCTGTCAGCGGTAGGGAAGGCTGGTGCAAGTTGACACCTCCTGAAAGCAGCGCCTCGATACGGCTGGGTAACGCTCCTCCCCTGCAAATCTCTCACTCCACCTTCATGCACTTGTGTGCCTCGTCCCCTTTCCTGGCTCATCCTGCACCTTGCCCACCGGCACCCCGCCTGCTCGTTCCGTCCAGATCTTCTGCCTGCACGGGGGCCTGTCCCCCACCCTGGAAGCGCTGGACCACATCCGGGCGCTGGACCGCATCCAGGAGGTGGGCAGGGGAGAGGGGGAGAGGGGAAAGGGGCCGCGGGCGGACAGGAGCGCTACCGCTGGATGGGAGCGCTGCAGCGAAGTCCTACCAGTGGAAGGGAGGGTTGTGCCGTCATTGCATTTAGTGTAGGCGCGACAATTTTGTGTGAATGGGGCCAGCAGTTAAGTAGATGCCATGCCTCGGGGCCGATCGGGGGCATGGGAGCAGGAAGCTTAAAAGGGCAGGACGGCCGCAGTGCTGGATAGCGAAGCGCGCCATGGGCTCTGTAGAACATTTGCACGTAGAAAGAGTCAGTAAGAGCATCCCAACACCCCTTGTGAGCGTAGCATTGCCACCGGCAAAGCTTCCCGCCCCCTCCCCGCACGCACGGCCTGCATGGCCCCTCGCCCCCCAGGTACCCCACGAGGGCCCCATGTGCGACCTGCTGTGGTCCGACCCGGACGACCGCGGCGGCTGGGGCATCTCGCCCCGCGGCGCAGGTTACACGTTCGGGCAGGACATCAGCGCGGCGTTCAACCACGCCAACGGCCTGGACCTCATCAGCCGCGCGCACCAGCTGGTCATGGAGGGGTACAACTGGTCGCACGAGCAGTCCGTGGTCACCATCTTCAGCGCGCCCAACTACTGCTACAGATGCGGTGGGTGCAGCGACAGCAGCGAGGCCGTCCGGGCCCTGGGGCTAGGCTGCCTGACTACGCGCCACGACACTGCTACACGTTCGACCTCGTGGCCTCGCCTCCACTGCCCAACCTCCTGGCCCTCCCACCCTCAGGCAACATGGCCGCCATCATGGAGGTGTCGGACGACATGTCGCGCACCTTCCAAAAGTTCGAGCCAGCGCCGCGCCGCGGGGAACCCGAGGTGCGCGGCGGCACGGGGCGCACAGGGGCAGGGGCCACACAGGGGGAGGGGGCACACAGGGACGCGGGATGCGGGCTAGAGAACGCTAGGACTGGTTGCACTCTGCGCACATGTGCCCTTTGTCATTCTATGTGTAATGGTATGTGTGCTTGTGTTTGTGAGAAGTGCATCCGCCTCCGGCAGCCCCCTTCCCGCCACCGGATTTCTTGATGTGCTGTCGTACCCTGTGGGTGCCCTGTCCCCACAGACTGCCTTCCGGCCCGGTGGCTCCACGCCTGACTACTTCTTGGTGAGTGCCCAAGGGTGCAAGTTCCACTGTTGACATGCAGAATGCAAGATGTTGGTACTTTCAGTCACATTGTCTCTTCTGGCGCGGCCGGTGCCGGGTTTGCAAGGCGCCGTTGCTTTTGGCAACACCAAGCGTGTACGCCAGAATGCCAACGGGATGGCGCTGAGTGATTAAGGGCATGCATGCCGCTCCTGTGCTGCAGTAACCTGGCCCACGTGGCACCGGACCGAGGGGCGGAGAGCAAGGGTGCCGGGCCCTGGCGCCCGGCGGCACAGGCGGGAGCGCCATGGTGGGCCCGACACGCTGCCTGCATGGTGGGGCGGGCTCCAACGACGCACGCAGGCATGCTCGCCGGCCTCGTCGCGGACTTGACTTCCACTTCACCATGGCGAAGCGGGGGAGGCTATTGCATTCCATCTTCCTAGAACTGTGAGCCAGCATGCGTCAGGCAGTAGCTGTGGGACAGGCGTACAGGCGTAGGGTTTGCCCCTCCCTTTGGCGTGAGGGAGGGGCAGGCGTGCGCAAACGCTGTGCCTCTTGAGGCGGTTGGAGGCCTTCTTGGCCGGCTACACACTGGTAGGACACCAAGCCTTTATGCATTGTAGGCGATAAGCACCTGCATTGTACAACGAACGAGGAATACGCGCAGCCTTAGCTCTTTACTGGTGCTGTGGGCAGCACTCGACCTCGAGCTGCATTGCGGGGACCGGGCTGCACCCCGAGGACTTGCGTGGTACACTTGCTGTGCCTTTGGGCACTGCCGGGCGGTATGAGACAGTTCAGGGGTCTCTCGTGCGATTGATCTCGTACGGTCAACGAGGACAGAAGGTGGGCGTGTTTTGGTGTGTACGCACTGCAGTACTGGCCAGGAGCTCAAGATTGGGCGGCCGGGACAGATTGATGATACGCACGCCGCACAGTACGTTACCTTGCACATCTTTGGCACGTCATGCTCAATTCCTAAGCTGCAACCGGGCCTGACATGCTGTTTGCTGTGGGCTGCACGCCGTGGGCAGTGGGCGCGTGTGAAGCATGTGAATGGCCTTTTGGTGAGGCCAGGGCAGTGGCGATGGCTGATGCTCGGGAGGAGGCCTGGAGCAGGGTCTCCGCAACGTCCGCACGTTTCCAGGTCGGGCAAGACGACAAGGAAATCGTGTCGAGCTATGCTCCAGTGTGTACGCTCTGTAAATTCGTGTGCCACCAATGCACCACCTTGTTAGGTTGCATAATGCCGTCGACGTCGGTGTTTGTTGTGGTGTGCGATGATGGCCCTGTATCTCGTGGTGAGAACACTTACAATTTTATGCGGTTGCAGCAACTGGGTCACAGCTGAAGTAGGGTTTCATACGGTATCGGGTGATGCCAGCCGGCTTTGCGGTATGCATGTTGAGTCCAATGAGCACGATGGTCCTTTGCATTCGGCTTGTGTGCTACATTGCAGGTGGTGTGGCCACACCTTACTAGTCCCGACCACACCTGTCGGGAAGTACTATGATGTAGCGTTACGCTGCTGTACAGGAAACGTCCAACAGGGCAGGAAGTGTGCCACCACGACTTGATATCCTGCCCACAGCAGAGCCCACTCCTAGGCCGAAGTTTGTCTTACGCATCACAAACACCGCATGATACCAGTACCCATCTGCAGGCTTACCAGCACCGCACCTTTTACACACATGCTCACTCGCGCAGTGCTCCGACACACCTCCAATGGCCAACTGCAGACCCGCAACCACCATCGGAGTGGAAGGAGGCGGCGGAGGCCTTCAGGAGCAGCCAGGAGCAGGGCGGCGGGGTTGAGGCACCAACGGAGCGGGACGCACTGCTGGTGCTCCTCCCACGTCTGGCCTGGCAGGTGCTGGGAACGGGCCGTTTAGGCAGGACGGGACTTAGGCGACTAACCGTTCGGCTGGCGACAGTGCTTCAGCTAACGGAGGTTGCTGCAGCCAGGAGCGAGCAGCATGCTGCCTTCGTGGAAGCAGCTCTTGAGGCGCCGCTGCACCCGCCTGAAAAGGAAGCGGGCCTGAAGCTCCTGCAGGGCGCGCTCAACAGGATGTGGGGCATTCGATGGGAGAATCAGCGTAAGGAGACGTTTTGGCGGCTTGCGGTCGATGGCGTCCCCTTGCTTGGTAACTCGCACATTAGGGGGCATGCGCCAGAGGTGTGCGGGTGTGGGGGTTTCGGCGGACCAGAGGACTGGGGCCAGCAACCCAGGCAGCACCACTTCTGGGACTGCCCGGTGGCTCGAGCAGTGGTGGGGAGCGTGCAGGATGGGTGGCCAGCAGGGGAGGCCATACGGAGGGAGCATGTGCGGCTGGCTAGTGCGCCCTCGGGGGTACAGCAGTGTGTGTGGGAGGTGGTGGCCCTGGCGGCCCTTGAGGCCATGGAGGTAGGAAGGCAATTCATGCACGCACGCATGCGAGAGCTGAGGGGCAGTGCAGCACTTCCCTAGTGGCAGTCCCTGGTGTCGCAAGCCTCACGCCGGGCAGTTGTATGCATGTGGGCGCACCTGCGGGCGTTTGCAAGCCTAGGTTTGCCACGCACAGGGTGGGATGAGGTCGGCACGGCCCACCCCTGGCTTCGATTGGTGGACGGCGGCCTCCTTTGCACCTGGCCGGAGGCCCTGAACACTAACTAATGCAAGGGCGGATACTGCCCAGGAACTAGTACACGTACTGCGCCTACCCTGTCTTGTTTGCCTGCCTGGTGTGGAGGGGTGCTTCTGTGCGGGGGCGGTTATAGGCCTGTGTTCGTAGGAGGCCATTGGGGTTTCGATGGGGGAGGAGCGAAAGCAGCAACCGGGGGGCCGATACTGGCTAATTCCTCCGTGCAGCTGCCTCGTATCCGGTTCCTCCTGGGCAGAAGGGTGGTTGGGAACCGCGACAGGGGTGCTGTGTGTGCTCTGTGGGTGCGTCTTGTGGAGAAGCTTTGTGGGGGCGGGACCAGGCTGTGGTAGGGTGAACTTGAGGCCCGCACGTGGTGGCCTGGACTTTATGGAGCTGTCGCTCCTTTCCGTACAGCGAGAGGGGTGGGAAACCCCGTGCCCCTAATGGCCGGGACCAGCTCTGTGTTTCGAGCGGGATGGGGCTGGGCTCTGGAAGGGGACCAACACTGTAAAACCATACATACATACGGTAGTAGCCTGAACCTGATAAGCAGAAAGGCACGGGCGCACGCTAGTACTGCCAGGTGTCATGATCCCCAGGGGCGACTTCGTTATGAGCAGCAGGGCGGCGCTCCCCTTCGTACCCTCGTGGCGCATGCTTCATGACTTCCATACGCACCGCACATGTGAGACACAACCCTGTACTCAAGAGGCCCTGCATGAATGAAACTCCGGTCCGAGCTTCCGCAGCTAGCGAGAGCCGAGAGGCCAGCACCACGGGCAAGCGTTCATAGCAGCTGCCACCAATGTAAATTCGGGGCTCAGCTGTACCATTTTGCAGGCATCATATGCTCCTTGCTCTCGCGCCATCCGTAACCGACCGCCAACCAACTGTACGGCTAACGCCCTTGAAGATCTATGACATGCATGGGGCGAAGGCCCCTCGGCGCTCGCCGCTCGGGCATCTGCTCGCACAGGAGCCCAGGGGAGCTCCCCTGCAGGAGCCTCCCCTGACACTCGCCCTGTGAAGTTCGGCCCACCATTCTGCCTGAAGATGGGCTTCATCGCCCTGATGAACAGTCTGAGCTACCAGGAATCTGCTGGAACATAACTCCTCGTGTTGAACACGGTCTAAAGTCCATCTGTTGGGTTGCGGGCGAGCATGGCTGCAGGCGCCAGGGGAGCTCCCATGCGGGGCCCGCATGACTTGCATCAGCAGCAGGGACTCATACAGCGTAGACAAAGCAATGTTATCGTTGCATAGTCGCACATGTTAGTTGCTGTCGCAACCCGAACGAGTTCCGTCGCGTGGGTGTGTCCCGCTTGTGATCGGCAGAGACAATAAACGACATATAAACACTTCAAAATTTTTAGCTTTTGATTGAATACATGGATAGCGCGTCCACCGCGGCCACTGGCCGACTATGTCAGCTCTAAGTCGAGTATCAATGACCTTGGAGCACTGGTAGGCACTAAGTCTTCTTCCACCAACCAAGCATAAGCTAGTAGCTGCGGTGGAGACATGTCAGATGAGGAGATTCCCCAGGTAGGACGGCTGCACGATGGAACGCGGCATGCACGGGCGAACCGTTTCCTTCAGCGAGCATGTAACCTTTTTGCAGTAACCCATGCAAGTAGCTTTGATAGGTTGATATGCATTCTCGTCTCGGCCTGCAGCATGAGCTGCTGGTGGACGTGGACGACGGCATCGTAGTGGGCCTTTACCACTACCTGTGGATGAAAGATGGAAAGGGCAGGTCTTGCCCCGAAGTCAACATACCTCACACGGTGAGCGGATGGGTTTGCCTACGTGTGGACCTGGGCTGTGGGGCACCACTCAGCAAGGCATGAGGGCCCAGACCTGTGACGTGGACACCCGCATGTGCGGTACTCGGACGGAGGCGAGGTGAGCTGTGTGTCCCCTGGCCCCCCGTTTAATCTTATTTTGTTGATGGATGCGTGAGGGAGGGGGGCAAGAGGGCAGGAGAAGTCTGGCCCGCACTCCTGCCGGGGCAGGGTTAGTTTGCAGCACCCAGGGCGCTTCTCCTGGCGCCTGCACGGGGAGCAACGCCAAAACTGGGCAATGTGCAGTTTTGGACAGGCGTATAGGCGGCATGCTGCTAAATTCCCAGGTGGAGGCTGTAATCCCCTGGGAGGACCCTCGCCCCATGTGGACCTTTTTACCAGCTCAGCTAAGGGCCCACGGTGCCCAACACGCAATATAAGTTCTGAACTCGATAAGAAAGCCAAAAAAGAGCGCACATGGCACCCCCTCCCCTCGGTCCTCTCGTGCCCCTGCAGCTCGTGTTTGCTGATGGCAAGCCATCGGTGTGGTACTTCAGCAGCGGTAAGGACAAGGCCATCAAGCGGAAGCACCGCGGCAACATCAACAACGTCAACGTCAACGAGGCGTTTGTCCCAAAGCTGCTGGCGGCGGCTCTGGCGAACGGGGATGGGGGCCACGGCGCCGACTATCTGGGCGCCAACGCCACCACGGGCTGCCTGGGCACGGGGGCGGGCACGGGCTGGGTGTCGGCCATGGAGCCAGCGGCCCAGAAGCAGCACCTCAACCGCACGGACCCGGGCCCCGGCATCGTGGCCGGCCCCCGTGCCGTGGAGCCTGGCACCAGCACGGGCGTGACGCTGGGGCCGTGGCCCAACCCCGGGGTGGTGGCCCGCTTCCAGGGCACCATGACCATGCCGCACGGGGCGGCCAGCTCGCCCAAGCGGAAGAAGGGCGGGGTGAGCAGGGGCAGGGGCAGGGGGCGGGACTGTGTGTGGGTCGGGCGCTTCACCAACCTGCCCTCCAGCACTCGCCAGCCTTGGCGACAGCACACTGCAAGCATGATCTTCAGGATGGCGCAGAGCACCGTGTGGCGTGCAAGCAGCTCGCCGTGGCACACACGCACACGTGGACTCTGCTGCTCTTTCTTTGGCCCCCACGCTGCCCCCGCCCGCCCCCGCGCTCCCCAGGCCCAGGGCGCGCTGCTGGAGCTGCAGGAGTCCCGCGTGGAGTACATCACGCGCGACGGCCTGGCGGAGCTGCTGCCACCTGGCCACCTGGTGGTGCACGGCGTGGCGGCGCTGCACGAGGGCGTGCTGCAGCGCTATGTACAGCCCAGGGGGCACCACCACGCAGTCGTACGCGCCACATGGTCACCAAACGTGAGGCAGGGACGGGTTACGCGTTAACTGGAGTAGGGGAGAGGCGGGGTGTTAGCGGGGCACGGCACCGGACGGCTTGGTTCTGAAGTTGTTTGTCGGCTTTATGGGGTCAAAACGTGTTGAAGGGGATTGGCTGGGTGTCTGGCAATGGCTAGCATGTGTAAAAGGGGAAGGCAGTGTGCATGCGTGAATCAGGCAGGACTCGGCTTCCTGTGCAATACTTGCTGACATCCGGTTTGGCTGATTTCACAGGCATGTGTGGTGGAGCGCCGCACCAACAAGGCCAAGCTGACCGACCCGCGCGTGCCGCTGCCCGAGCGCCTGGCCACGTGGGACGGCCCGTCGTGGCTGTCGGAGCACACGCCCATCACCGGCAGCGTGCTGCACGGCTCCATCTCGCGCATCGCCGACAACGTGGCATCGCATCTGGCTGACGTCAGCGGCGGCGCCGTGCGCGTGCTGCGCATGGTGCTGTACTTCCAGATCGACGAGGCCAACCGCATCTGGCTCACCCACTGCGGCACGCTCAAGACGCAGCAGCCCAAAGACGGCCCGCCACGCTTCGGCCCCAACCGCCACCACCACAGCCAGCGCCGCCCCGGCCAGCCGCAACACTCCGCTTCCGTGCACCACCACGCCTCCGAATTGCGCCTGGCTGAGGGGCTGGTCACGCCCACCTTTGCAGGTCGGGCCGGGCCGCGCTCCGCCTCCCCCACAGCGCCCAAGGGCTCCATGCCGCCCGTGCCCGCTGCCTCCGGCCCCGTGTCGTATCCCAGCCGCAGCGCTGCCATGAACGTGGCGCTGCTGGGCGGCCCGCTGGACCTGCAGCAGTTGGAGCTGCCCGCGCCCGCTCCCAGCTTCTCCGCAACCAAGGCCGCCAGCCCCTTTGCAGCCGCGGCCGGCAGTGGGGATGGCGACGGGCACGGCGGCAGCGGCGGCAACGGCCGCTTTCTGTGTGTTATGACGGGGGAGATGTACCCCGTGTCCGAGCGCTGCGATGTGACGTACAAGCAGCTGCTGCAGCACTGGTTCGCGCTGTCCAGCCAGCTGCCCAACGAGGGCGACCGCCTGCGCGCCATGGACACCATCCCGGCCGCGCTGCGCCGCGCCAACCCCTCCCTCACGCGCGAGTGGTACTTGCGGGTGCGCTCCCAGCCCAGCTTCCTGTACCGCACCGCACCCGTGTGCACCGAGGCCATGAGCGCGCTGTGCAGCGGTGGGGCAGGGGTGGAGGAGCAGGGGCGGCCGGGCACACGGCAAGGCACGCGCAGGGCGTCCGCGCCTGCAACCCCCAGCGGTGGGGCGGCGCGGGCTGGGGCCCGTGCAGCTGCGGCCATGGGGCGGCAGCGACCGCTGACGGCAGTGGGCACTGCCGGGCCGCACTCAGGGCCAGGGTGTGTGTCAGCGAACGCGCACTCGCCGCTGCCCGTGGCCATGCAGCCCAGAGCGGCGACCAACGCGCTGCGGAAGGCGCCCAGCAGGGCCAAGTCGCCGAGCAATGGCGGCGTGGCCTTCCCCCAGCAGCACGCCGACCAGGCTCGCTACACGCCGGCCAGCAGTGGCAGCAGCGGCGTGTCGCCGGCAGCAAGCCACGGCCCCCGGCCTGCAGGGTCAGCACTTGGTGGGGCCAGCGGCTTCCCCAGCATGCTGCTCCCTCGTGGTGCAGCAGCAGGGAAGGAGGCGGCTGGCGGAGGCTGCGGGCTGTACCCGGAGGAGTCCCTGAGCCTGATCAGCCACCTGTATGCCCCTTCGATAGAGCAGGCGGTCAACGCCCGCGCGGCCACCGCCGCCCTCCCGCGGGAGGTGGTGCGTGAGGCGGAGGCCGCCATCGCCGTCAAGGAGGCGCTGGCCACCAAGGCGGAGGAGGCGCTGGAGGGGCGGCAGCGGGCTGTGGGGCCAGCGGGCAGCCCGCCCGGCTCCCCAACCCGGGGCCGTGGACCGGGCGCCGCAGACGACGGCCCCGGCGCTGCCCCAATGTCCCCGGTGCAGGTGTCCAGCCCCGTCATCTTCCCTCTGGGCCGCTCCGCCTCTCGCCGCTCCCACTCCCAGTCCCACTCCACGCGCGCCGTGCACCGCATGTCCACCTGCTCCGACGCTGCTGAGATGGGCTCCTCCGCCTCAGGCTCGGAGCCCAGCTCCCCCGCTGGCGGGGGCTCCAGCAGCGGCGGCTACACGCCCACCAGCGGCCCCCGCATGTCGCCCCCCCGCGCCTCGCCCCCCACGCTGCACACCATCCACGAGGAAGGCGCGCACGCGCACGGGCCCCCACCACGCGCCACCAGCAGCCACCTGTCGCCTCACTCCCACCGTGCGGGAGGCAGTGGTGGCGGCAACGGCACGCCGCCCCGCAGCGCCGGCTCCCACTCCGTCCCCCGCATGCGGCCACCAACACGCACCAGCTCCGACCGGCACCCTCCCCCTGGCTCCTCCGCCGGGTCCCGCTACCAGGTGCCGTACAACGGCATCGCGGCCATGTACGCCTCTGCGGCCTCGGGCGCCTCGGTGCTGGCGTACCGCAGCCTGAGCGAGAGCGGCGACGTGCCCAGCCTGCTGCCCGGCGGCAGCTTCAACGCCAGCCTGGCATCCTCTGTCGGCAGCATGGCCAGCCGCCGCAGCAACGGCACGCTGGGGCTGTCCCAGGACGACGTGCGCACGCTGCGGGAGCTCAACGACGCCTACAGTGCCGCGGAGAAGCTGACGCAGCAGCTGTTGGCGCAGGCGCACGAGATACTTTCGGAGGACGGCGGCAGTGCGCCCAACAGCCGCCCCGGCAGCACCGCCACCAGCCCCGCGCGTGTGCACCCGCCGAAAGCGCGGGGGCCCAGCCCCACCGGGCCGGCAGCCGGCGCCCGGCCGCAATCCCGAGGCAGCCCAGGGGCCGGCAGTGGAATGCTGGGATCCGCGCCGGGGGCTGGGAGTCGGGCGGGTTTGCCGCCGGCGGCTCCTCGGCCGGGCAGTGTGGGGGGCCCCGGGCCGTCACCGCTGGGCGCCCAGGGTGGGGCGGAGGGGCGGCAGGACAGCGGCAAGCGGCCGGGCAGCGCGGGCAGGGCCAGCGTGGAAGGCCCTGGGTCGCGGCAGAGCAGCTTGAAACGGGGCAGCAGCAACGGGAGTGGAGGCGGTGTGGGGGAGGGGCCGGACCGGGAGGCTGCGGCGCACCTGCCGCCCATCGCTCGCCTGCCCAACAGTAGGTCGGCGGTGGGCGGAGAGGCGCAGCAGGTGGCGGGGCAGGGCGAGGGGACGGCCAACTCCGCCCGGTCCATGGTCAGTGCAGTTGAAGGGGCGGGGGACGGCGGCAAGGCTGGCTCGGGCGCGGGGGCTGCGGGGGGTGCACCGCCAGCGGTTGACATGCTGACGTCTGCGGAGGCTGATTTGCTCGCCGAGGCATTGCGGGATTGCTAAGAACTGCATTCGTACACATGCAGTGGTCTTGCGGCTGAGTCTAATGCCTCATAGTCTGTATCGCAGTATCAGTGGCTTTGTGGGCATACATAAATCAGCTGGTACAAGGTAGTTGAACTGGATGCAGTGGGCGGTGCACTGGCATTGACGCAAACACGTAATGGTTTCGGCGGTGGCCAGGGGGGCTCCCCTGGTGGCAGCTGTCAGGGACCTGCTGTGCGCGGCAGCAGGTGCGCAGAGGGCGCCCATGGCCTCACGCGGGGATGACTTGTTACAAACTTCTCGTATGGAATGGATTGTCCTGGAACTTGCACGGCTTCAGCAGCCTTTGGTGTGCTATGACCTATGAAGCAGGGGAGTCCCGCACGCGCCGGGGCGCGCGGCGAAATGCTCTTACGCCTGAGCAAGGTCTTGCGCCGGAGGCACAAAGCTGATATACCCCTAAGTGCAAATGCCATAGTCCTTCGCCTGTGCACTGGTCAGGGCCAACGCTCTCAAGTCCGTTCGATGGGCCTTGGCGCGCAACAGGTTTCCCTGCAACCTCAGGGATCTGGGTCAAACCGAAACCAGTAGGCTTAAGTGTGTACGTTCGTAGAAGCGAAGGGCATCGAAGTTGCTTCTGCATTTTTTCGTCGGGGCCCGGGGCCACCTTCCTTGCATGGTTGAGTGGAAGAGTCACCAGCGTGGGCGGTGACTCCAGCTTACACATCACCGACCAAAAGGTTCTGCATGCACTCGCGCTTGTGGTAACTTCCTCACATAGAGCGTATAGTACCAACTCTATATTCAACCTCTGGCGCGCGGCACTGGACGGCCAGGGTAGCGTCGCGCTCTTAGGGCCGCCCGCCCTACACCTTCTACATATCAATAGTGCTGTGAGGAGCGGGCGGCTGCCATCCGTCACGAATGAGCGACACAGCCAATGAGCAGGCTGCGAGCAATGGCAGCCTGTTTGGAACGCTTTACCAATGGGGCGGAAGCATGGTGACATATGCTCAACAGCAAATGTACAGGTAGGGCTGGGCCGATGGCGCAAAATTTGAACAAAGTTGGGCCTGCTGCGCATGCCCGCACGCCAGCCGTTCAAGAGCCTCTTTTCACAAGCCCATGCTCCTGCGCTGATACATTGCAGCTTTATGGGCTGGGAGGATCTGGAAGTGGTGGACCCAGAGTCTGAAAAGGCAAAGAAAGGTCAAGAGGCCACTGCGACCGGCTTGTTAGAGCAGGTGCGGCGGCTTCCCGCGGTTGCCTTTTTGTAAGGCGCTGTTTCCACCGCGCTGCGCATGGCGATGATTTAACGGTTGGGCTCAGTGAGCGCTCTGAGGTGTGGTGTTTGGGTTGTCAGGAAAGATCCCGTTGATGCGCGCCAAAAGGGAGGCAACGCTCTGCATCCTTTCAGCACGGTGTTACTGTGCAGTATTACATTTAAGTATTGCCGGCTCGACGGAGACCATGATGGGGCCGATAGGGTTTGTGTGTCTGTGCGTTGGGCCCAGGGGACAGTTTTGTTGAGGCCAGGGGCTGTCAACAGGGTTTTCTTGCACCTGGGCACCCGTACAACTCATGGCGTCATACCGACGATATGGTTTGCGTCTATGTGTGCACCTTGCAAGTTCAGACGCAAGCCGGCATGCCCCCTGCGCCCCTGCGCCCGATGCACACCCGTCCTTCCTGACCCGGCTGCCATGGACGGCGCTGAGATTACCGCCCCACCTCTTGCTCTCCTACCTGCAGGAGCGCAAGCAAGCATGGGGCACGCGGCAGTTCCAGCAGTACATTGGCGCGGACGTGACCAGCCTGCTGAGCGTGCCCGTGTGGATCATGGAGCCCTTCACCATCCTGCAGAAGGCGGCGGAGATCATGGAGTACACGGACCTGCTGGACAGCGCGGACAGCACAGCGGACCCGTACGACAGGTGGGCACACGGGGGGTGGGGTGTGCTGGGCAAGGGGATGGTGAGCGTCGAGAGGGCACTATGGGTCGTGGCAGTGTCGCGGCAGGCCCAAGTTTTGACCGCACTTCATGCAATGAGGTGTTGGGCGAGATGGGGAGGAGATGCGGGGGGTGGCTGGGGATGGGACGAGGGCGGTACTAGGGAGGAAGCCGTCAGTCGCTCTGGATCAGGCGGTGGCGATGAGCGGACCGGGGTGTGGGGTGGGGAGGTGCATTAGGGGTAGGCGTAAAACGCGGGAACCATGTGAGGTGCAGTAGGGGGGATGCACGGCTACCAGGGTTTCTATCAGCGGAGGGGGCCATAGTGGGGGCACGCAGTACTACTTGATGGGTGAGACGCACGGTACTGACATGAAAAAAAGTGAGGTTGGGCGGTCCTGGGCAGGCAAGAGGGGCTGATGTTGAGCTCGCAGCGGCGTTACGTCGCCCCCAAAGATGTTGCCGTTGTGGGCGCCGGATCTACATCCGTCAACGCCAACCGCCTTGTGTCCGGTTGCCCCCTGCCCGCTCTCGCAGGTTCGCCTACGTGGCTGCGTACTGCGTGTCGCCCTTCGGCGCCGCGGAGCGTGCCTGGAAGCCCTTCAACCCCATCCTGGGGGAGACCTACGAGCTGGAGGTGGGGCGGGGACCAGTTTGGGGCCGGCGTGCATTTCGGACGCTGGATTGGGCAGCCTGAGACGGGGTGGGGCGTGGAGGTCTCCAATTCCAGAAGGAACCCGCTTTGAAGGCCGGTATGGAGACCTCTTTAGCGGGTTCCTTTTGGGAGAGGGACAAACGTATGCAGGCACGGGACGACACGGTTTCGTTTTCAACCTGACAAGTATACGTATGCAGGTGCAGTTGCAGGATGTAGTGGGCTTTGGCGGGGATTGCAGCCAAGGTGCGCTTGGCGGCGTGCCGTGTTTGCGCCCTCGGCCCACCCACCGTTGCCTCACCTGCTTGACGACGGCCTGACGCCGACACGTGTGCTCCCACGCTGCGCCGTGCGGCCTTGATGCAGGTGGGCCAGGGCGTGCGCTACCTGGCGGAGCAGGTGAGCCATCACCCGCCCATCTGCGCGGCGCACGCCGAGAACGCGCACTTCAAGTACGACCTGGTGTCGGCGCCCACTACGCGCTTCCTGGGCAACAGCCTGGAGGTGTACCCTTACGGTAAGGGGGCCTGGGGTGCAGGCGGTGGGTGGGGTCCGAGAAGCGTACTACCGCTCGATGGGAGGCTCTGGATGGGTTGATGGACGGGGTGAGGAGCACAAGAGGCCGACAAGGTGCGCCTGCATGGGGGTGGGGCGTGGGCAGCTAGGCAGGGTTATTTGTGTATGGTGATGGCCGATATTGTACGGATGATAACCGCAATGGCAGCTGACTGGCGGCGTTGGCGGCTGGGGCAGCTCCGCCGTTCACCACGGTGTCCGAGGCGGACTTGAAGCGGGCGCGTTCCCGTCCTGCGGGCGGGGGGCAAGGTGTGGGGGCCGGCTGTGCCTCACTGCCACTGCCCCTTGCCGCGGCCCCTGCAGGCCGCACGCGCATCACGCTCACCGCCACGGGCGAGGTGTACACGCTGGTGCCGCCCAACGCCATGGTGCACAACATCGTGATCGGGCGCACCTGGGTGGACGCATACGGCCCCATGACCATCAACTGCGTCACCACCGGCGCCAAGTGCACGCTGGACTTCAAGCCCTGCGGCTGGTTCGGGTATGGGCGGTACGAGTTCGAGGGCTTCGTGTACGACAAGGGTGAGCCGCGGAGCGAGAGGGTGCTGGGGGGCAGCCGCGTCAGGGGAGGGCACCTCAAGACGTGCAGCAAGCTGAAAGCGTGCGTGGCTTCGCACATGGACCTGCCTTGGCGACGCCTTCAAAGGACTGGGTCTTTTGGCGTTTAAGGGTGCGCTCCGTACCGTATCCTCATATGCTGCTGTTTAGTAAAAACTCGGCTTTGGGCCCTCTGGCCTGCTTCTCCTTGTCCAGACGGCGTCAAGCGCGTCAAGCTGAGCGGCAAGTGGAGCTCCCACTGCGACGCCGTGCGCTGCGACGAGGCGGGCAACCCCGCCCCCGGCGCGGAGACCAAGCGCCTGTGGACCTGCACACCCAAGCCGGTGAACGACTACTACTCGTTCACGACCTTCGCGCACAGGCTCAATAGCAGCGAGGGCATCCGCAAGCCGCTACCCAGCGACAGCAGGTGTGGGCGGGAAGGCGTTGGGGCGAATTGGGGCTGTGCTGCCCACACGCACGTACCCCTAGACCCCTGGGGCCCCAATCCCGTACTTAAACTTCCATGTTGCCAAGTAAGCTGCTTCGTGCCCGCCAAAGAACATCTGCGGCTACTGCTGCGCTGTTGCCGCCCCGTTCCTCTTCCGTGGGTCATGATCTCGTGGGCCTACGGTCTTCCTGTGATGCTTGCCTGCTCTTCCAGGCGCCGTCCCGACCGCTCCAAGCTGGCTGCCGGGGAGATGGGCGCGGCGGGCAGCGAGAAGGTGCGGCTGGAGGAGATGCAGCGCGCCGAGCGCCGCGAGCGCGACAAGCGGGCGGACGGCTGGACGCCGCGGTGGTTCCGGAAGGTGGACAGCCCCACGCTGTACGAGGGTGAGCGGCGGCGGCGGCGGGCGGGGGTGCAAAGCAGGGGTTGCCCCCGAGCGGCGCAGCGATGGGCGCACCGGGGTGCATGTGGTGGGCTTGGGCTCACAAGGTCACAGGTTAGATTCGCGTGCTGACGCTGTGCACAGGCAGGGCGTTCGTGGGTAACCTGTGCAGGACGCTGGGGTTGTTGATAGGCCAGGGAGGGTTGCAATAGGCGCGCCGCGACATGTGCAGTGCAGTATGCTAACGGGGCCTTGCTCGAGCAGCGCTCGAACGGCAGGCAGCCTGTGGTCCCCGGCGCCAAGCGCTGACGGTCGCTTGCTCCTTCTGTCTCCCTCCCTCCCCAGGCGAGCTGGAGCTGACCAAGGTTCCGTTCTGGGAGTTCACAGGGGACTACCTGAAGCGGCCGCGGGAGGAGGTGGCGCCCGCCGCGGAGATCAACGGCGTGGGCTTCTGCCCCTGGCAGTACCCCGACATGCACGAGCGGCTCTAGGCGGCGGGCCAGCAAAGGCGGGATCAGGGGCGAACGTTGAGGGTGTTTTGGTCGGTGTACATAGGAGTTGCAGCTGAGCGCTCGCATGTGAAGAGTCGCCGCGGTGCGGTAGTGATGCAGGGTTGGTGCTGGTTGCGACGCGACACTTGACTTACCCACCGACCTGGCTGCGCGGGTTACGAGGAGACGCAAGCATGTCATGAGTGCAGGCTTGTGTTAGGCTTGCCGAGCCATTGCTTTGGCAGCTTGCGCCAACGTTGGCCTGAGGGCCTTCTGATGTTTGCCTGACACGGACCAGAGGATGCTGTCCTCAGGCAGTGGCTGACGATAAAGCTGCGATGGATTCTAAACGCAGTGCACAACCAGTGTCGCAGTCTCTACGTTTCCGCTTACATCCAGCTACGACTTCTGGCGCATCACCAGCGTCGATAAGTGCGCTGTAACCAGGACCATAAGAATGCTTCAGTGACAGCTTGCGCAAGCCTGTAATGCACATTGTCACCGCCTCTTATGTGGGCGTTCGCATACTCCCCTGGTGGTACGTCCTACATACCAGCGCCGCCAGGTGCATGTATTCCCTTCCATGGCCTCGGGCGCGCCCCCATTGCAGTGCATGTCATTCAGGTCGTGTCATGGAGCAGGCTTAGCTAGCGCCACCTCCAAGACAGGCGCTCAACTCGTGTGCACGTGTCAGTCAAGTAGCTATCCATCGATCCATCGATGTGTCTTCCACGGCCCGCATCCATCTCAACAGGTGCAACTCCGAACGCACAAAATAGATCGCCTCTTCCGTGAATCTCCAGGATCATCGTGGGCGATCAGAGACAGACATGCGCTTATCCACATTCCGGTACGGGTTCCGCTTCGCCCCAGCCCTGCCCACAGCCATTCCCGCACAATGTTTCCCCTCAGCGGGTTGGCATTCCCCCACAGCCGACTCGGCCGCCCCCTCCTTTTCCACGGTCAGATCAGCTCCGCGACGTTCATGGGCATTTCGTCAATCTGCGTCGAGTAGTACTGCTCAATGTCGCGCAGGATGCGGATGTCGTCGTTACGCACGAAGTTGATGGCCACACCCTTGCGCCCGAAGCGCCCGGAACGGCCGATGCGGTGGATGTACAGCTCACGGTTGTTTGGCAGGTCGTAGTTGATCACCAGCGACACCTGGGTACAGGCACACGGGGGCAGCAGGACGAGTTAAACATCGTCGAGTTGGAAGTCTGCCTTGACGCGGACCTGGCTACGTCCCTGCACTTGCTGCCTGGGGTGTGTGCAAAGAGCACGGTGTGTACATGCACCCAGGAAATACCCTCAGTCTGTTGCCAGCGGCGAGGCGCGAGGACTTTTGTCCAGGGTGCGTAGTGCAAAAGGCGCTGTGCCAAGGGCGACTGAGTTACCGGTAGCTCAAGGCGCCTGTTGGCTCTCGCCATGAGGTCGCTCCCCCAAATCTACACCTCATCACGCTGGCAATTCGCCTACCCGTATAACCCGAATACGCGATGCCTTCTCCCGCCCCGTATCCGTTCCCTGTTCACTCCGTTGCGCTGCGGTTACCCCGCCGGCCCCACCTGCTGCACGTCCAGGCCGCGCGCCCACACGTCCGTGGTGATGAGCACGCGCGCCGCGCCGCTGCGGAACTCCGCCATGATGGCCTCGCGCTCCTTCTGCACCATGTCGCCGTGCATTGAGGCAACCGTAAAGTTGTTCTGCCGCATCTTCTCCGTCAGCCAGTCCACCTTCCGCTTGGTGTTGCAGAAGATGACGGCCTGGGAGAATGGGGCGGAGGGGGAACGGGATAAGTACATAGCCATTGGGAGATAAGACAGGGGGGGGGGGCAGACTCGGGTGTGCAAAATGTCAAGCTCAACTTGGGCCTGAACAACACGCCGCTGTCGCTCATAACACGCAAGTAAACAGCGCCTTCTCCAGAAACTTATTCGCGCCGACGTATCCGATTGCTTCACATGTTGTCTCGAACGTCGGTACATTCAACCTGTCCGGGCATGCGCACCAGGCACCCGGTGTCCCCGTCTCCCTCGCAAGCCCCGCCTCCATGGAGAACGCTTACATACACCTTGTCGCCCAGACCCCCGGCACCTCGCGCCGTCCCACCCCCACCCACCTGCGTGATGGTGAGCGTGTCGTACAGGTCGCACAGCGTGTCGAATTTCCACTCCTCCCGCTCCACCGCCACGAAGAACTGCTTGATGCCCTGCAAACAGACAGCAGGGAACAGAGCAGTGCAGTGACGAGCAGGAGGCGATAGGCGCACTGGGTGAGGGGGTGGCTGTGCAGGTGCGTTTGAGCAAAGGTTGGTACGCTAGGAAAAAAAGGCAGACCTTACGGCTAACTTACGTAGCTGCCAACCTGCTCAGCCAGCTTCCACAGTGTCAAGGGCACTAGGCTGCCCAACCAATCCAGTCACGCCCCGCCCAAAGCCCCCTACCCATCTGATGCGTGCGTGCCGTTCGCTTGCCCTTACTCGCGCCACAGCATTTGCCAGTCTGTGCCACGCATATGTGCTACCCACACTCGGCAACCATGGAAAACTTGAAGCCGGTCACCGCCTTTGCCGCAGTTTGCCCCTGCTAGCTCACGTGCTTTGCCAGGCCGCTGGTGCACTACAACGCACAGGTTCGTTTCGCCGACAAAGTGTCGCCTTCCGCACTAAGGCTCTCCAGGCCCCGTTTCCTCCCCAACGCCTCCCTCGGCCTCCCTTCCCCGTCCCTCCCCACCTCCAGCGTCAGCTCATCGCGCTTGACCAGCACGCGGATAGGGTCGGTCATGAACTTGTTGGTCATCTCCAGCACCTCGGCGGGCAGCGTGGCGCTCACCAGCACCACCTGCGTCTCGGGGGGCAGGTAGCTGCGGGGCACAAGTGCACAGGGACAGGTAGAGGGCAGAAGGGGTGTGAGCGACAGCAATACAGTCTCGTATCACAGTATAACGGCGCTCAGGCAGCGCCAAGAGGCCGCATAGCATGCAACCTTTGAGCCCGCATCCATCCCTTCCGGCTGCTCAGCCCTCGCCCGCAGCCTGGGTCCCCTGCCAGCCGCCGCCGCTGCCGCTCACCGGTAGATGTCGTAGATCTGGTCCTTGAAGTTCTTGGCCAGCATCTCGTCCGCCTCGTCCAGGATGAGCGTCTTGATGTGCCGCGTGCGCAGGTTGCGGCGCTGGATCATGTCGAACACGCGGCCGGGCGTCCCCGACACCACGTGCACGCCGTTCTCCAGCTTGCGAATGTCCTCGCCTGGGCAAGGGACGCAGACATGGCGGCGCTAAACCATGGTTTACAGAACTGCTCGCTTGATTCACGCCATCGAGAGGGATGAGCAACCAGGCGTGTGCCATGGGCCCCGACATAGACGGCCCTCGCAGCGTACGCTTGTGGAACGAAGTGTCTGATACACTGCGGCCGCCCCACGACCATGGCACAATGCGTGGAAACCGCACCCTGCCTCAGCTGCCAGGCGACCAACCACTGTCGCCCCGGCCGGTAATCCCCCCATCCCCCATCCCCCCCATCCCCGTGCCCCCTGCAGCCGCGTGCCCCCTGCAGCTGCCCTATGCCTCCTCGCCTCCGCCATGCACTCCCCGCCTTGCCCCGCAGCCCCTCCCCTCCCCGCCCTGCCCCGCCACCGTCGAGCTGCACCCCGACTGCGTTGCGGCCTTCCGGCTTGCGCCGCTGCTGGCCCCACGCTGCGCTCTGCGCCTCCCTCTCCAGCACTGCACTGCACTGCACGGCCCTCCTCGGCCGCAGCTGCGACTGCTTGTTCGCCGCCCCCACCCCACGCCATCCAGCAGCACCCGCACGCAGGGGCTAGCCAGCCAGACGCCGGTTACTTGGCGGGCGACAACTGCACCTTCTTGACTGGAAGCACAGGATCCGCTTCTCCCGTGCGCGAGATTGCAAGCCTCCACGTAGCCAGCGCGGCTTGGGAAAAGAGCAGAGCGCTGTGCTGCTACGCCAAACCCTGCCGCCCCAACAGACTGCTGCTGCACGTGCGAGGCCACCACCGAGAGCACTGCTTGGCGCATCCGTGGGTCCCCTCCGCCTCACCGCTTTGCCTGGCTGTGGCGCGAGATCCTGCCAGAAGGCAGTCATAGTGGTGCCCCATGCTCCCTGCGCTGCCCACGAAGCTGCTTCCACGCCGGGACATCCATGACAGGCTCTCCTCGGCTCCTCACCCACCTAGGCTCTTTCCTCCGATGCAGGCGTGCGCCTGGATGTTCATGAAGTCGCCCACCGCCAGGATGACCTTTTCCGTCTGCTGCGCCAGCTCGCGCGTGGGCGACAGGATCAGCACCTGGCACCTGAGGGACAACCAGGGTGTGCCGTGGTAAGTCAACGCTAGCCAGCCCAACTTCCTCGACCACCAACGCTGTAGCTACAGTGAGGCTGCTAGAGGTTGCCAAAGAGGTGGGCTACTGCATGGTGACCCTCTCGGGCCAACATGTATGCGTTCCCCGGCTGGGCTTCTCGGCAGGCACGGTGTGGGCTGGCGGGGAACCAGCAGCCTGCCTTTCACGCTCTCGCCCTCGCTCTTGTGGTCCAACATATTATGCCAGACCCTCACTTGTGGCCGTGCAACTCACTCGCGTTGCGTGATGTCCACGAGTTGGCAGGTTGAGACCGAGATCATCGAGGATTTACCAGTTCCGGACTGAGCTTGCGCAATAACATCGCGTCCTTGGACAATTGGTAGGACAGCACGCTGTTGAATAGCTGAGGGTTTCTCAAACCCATACGCATAGAGCCCCCGCAGGAGCTCCTCCTTGAGGCCCATAGAGTCAAAGCTCGCAAAAACCTTGACACCCTTGCTGGTTTCAAACTTAACCTCCTCATCCTCCTCCATGTCTTGCGCCCTGCGACCGTGTCGAGCAATAAATAGCCTGCTCAGCCGCTGCTGCCCGCCGAAACGCGTCCCTTGCTCATGAACCACAACTTTGCACATTGGCCCATGACGCTGCACAAATTCCTGTTAGCGCAGACGTGCATACACAGTGGCGAGTGCGCCGCATCTCACCTGCGGGCCATACTTTCGCTTCTTTGCGTCACTCAGTGACCCTACTTTTCTGTGTTCCTAATGCGTTACGAGTTCGAGACGCTAGCTGTCAGCGTCCTTTCGAGCTCCTTAAAGGGAACGGCAATTTTCCGTCGGCACTGTCTCAAAGTTACACTCAGCACCTGCGCACTGGAAATGTAGCGTGAGCCTGAAAGGTTATGCTACTCTACCCTTTTAGCACAGGGTCAAGACCCAACACGGGACAGTAGTTAGTTCCGCGCATGGGGGTCGTACGCATGAACAATCTGTGTGCATCCCGCATATCAGCAAAGGGCCATCCCCAGTACTATACTTCTCCAGTAACAGCGGAGAGTCACAGAACTTTCACTAGTCCACAGCACGTGGCGTTGCACCTGTAACACCGACAAGATGCAGACCGTCCTCTCTCGCTCGCGCGTGGCGCCTTTCAGGGCGACCCGCTCCAGCCGGTGAGCGAAATCCCCCTCAAATGCGTAGATTACAGCTAATGGGCTGGTCTGATCTGTGCTAGGCGCGGGCTCGCAGGTCCGTGTTCGTCCGGGCGACGGCCGAGGCGACCGTGGTGGAGAAGAAGGTGAGGGACCACGGATCTAGACGCAACTTTGCCAATCTCTGTTAGATCTTTGGACCTTAGGTCAATTGAACTTCTTCTATGTGCAGGAGCGCAAGCTTGGCCCTCTGGAGCGCGGTGGCACCCTCTCGGGCGCTGAGGCTGCTGGCAAGGTGCGTGCAACAATCATCCAGACGCCAATTAGCCGTTCCCTTTGTTAAGTAAGCTTGCGATGCCTCGGCTTCAGCACCAGCTCATATGGGGCTCGCAGAGCTTGCAAGCGACTCTCCAAACGCACGGGGCCCTCCTCGCCTAGATCTTCCGTTCACCAAGAAATGGTTGCTTGTAATTGTGTAGGATGCCGGTGAGAAGGCTCGCGCTATGGTCTCCGGCGCTGCGGCCGAGCCCGCGGTGTACATGCAAATCGTCGACGGCAAGTTCCGCGATGACCGCTGGACTGCCGACGGTCGCTGGGACCTGAACAAGTTCAAGACCTCTGCTGGCGAGATTGACTGGGACAAGGTGCGCTCACGCCGGTTGGGGTGTTGCGGACGAACCGTTCCAGCACCCCTGCACTCGCCCAACCAGGACGCAGGCCACACCTCACACGTGTGTTACTATGATTGAGGGTGCTCTGACATCGCCGCTGTCATGAGGTAGTACCATGAGAACTCGAGATTGTGTTCTTGTCCTGTGCCTAGCACAGCTGAAGCACCTGGGCACAGTGCGGAGATCAGTGGTATAGTCAGTCAGCAGTGATACCGTATCACCGCTCACTGCTACGCCGTTATAGGCACCCGCACCAGCTACCTGCGTGCCCAAGGCCTCTCTTGCATGACGTCGCTCACCGTGACTGCCTCTTGGGTCCTGTCTGCTATATGCTCGACACATCTCCCCGCACCCCCTCCCGCCCCCCTCCCCGCCCAGGTGATTGACGCCGAGGTTGCCCGCCGCAAGCTGCTGGAGGACTGCCCCATCCCCTCGATCAACGAGGAGCCCGTCAACTTCGACACCAGCGAGATCCCCTGGTGGGCCTGGGTCAAGCGCTTCCACCTGCCCGAGGTAAGGCGGGACCTGGCGCAGCCTGGTGTGTAACAATTGGCAGCCGTGTATGATGGATGAGGGACCTTCTGTAGACTTTCGAGTGCTCGGTACAGCGCTTGTGGCTGGCTGTATTTAGAGGTCGGCTTCGTCATCTTCGTTGTGCTTGTTGAGGGAGCGTTCATGTTGGGAATGAGGGCGTATGCTGTCCTGCAGCAACAAGCTGGTGTTCGTTTGGTATCTGCTCGATCGTCCCCGTATCGGTGATGCGTGCAGAACGATGGCCATGCAATATTACGACAGTACATGTTTTGACGTTGCCATCCTCGTGCCTGCGCACGCCTCACGTCGGGTTCAATTCATTGACATGGCCGGGCCTTCGAATCTACCCATGTTCTTCGTACAAAGGTACTTCAAATCTTGCATGATTCAACCTGCCCACCCTTCCCGCGCACTCCCCAGGCTGAGAAGCTGAACGGCCGTGCCGCCATGATGGGCTACGTGCTGGCGCTGTTTGTGGATAGCCTGTCCGGCGCCGGCCTGGTGGAGCAGCAGGACAGCTTCCTGGGCAAGGTGGCGCTGCACCTGTGCGTGTTCGCCATCCTGCTGGTGCGCCAGATGTCGGACCTGGACAAGTACAAGGGGCTGCTGGACGAGGCCACCTTCTACGACAAGCAGTGGAACGCCACCTGGGAGGGCGTGAAGCGGCCGTCGGAGGCGGAGTAAGCGAGCGCAGCACGCGCATTGCTGCTGTTGCACTGTGTTGCCTCGTGTTGTTTCGCCCTTGCGTGAACCGTTACGAGTCCTGTCAACCAGTGAGCCCCGTGTTTTTATGTAGTGGTGGCGAGCTGTGGGCCTTCGGTTAGGCGTGACAGGGCCGTGTGTATGTGTGGCGTGAACTAATTGCTTGTGTTTTGAGGGACTGAGGGTTGTGACCGACGATGCTTCTGTCGGCGAGTCAGGGCGCTCGGCAGGGTGCTAACACACATTGGCCGATCTGGGCCATGGGGAGAGGGGTTGACGCACAGCCTGGCCGTGGCAGGGCGCGTGAGCGCCTGCGGTGGATTGCCCCGCTAAGTTGTGGGAGCAAGGTCCCCAGACACCAACAATGACGTTTAACAATCTTGACGAGAGAGCAATTTTCAAATGCGATTGACTGCTGGTGTGAAGACGTCTTTTGCCGGCATGTTTACTCGAGGTAGATGTGTTGGAGTATGCGGAAGGCAGGCTTATCATGCAGCGGAAGGCATAGGCATGGTGGGCCCACCGTGGATCGTTCGTATAGGGCCTCAAGGGCCCTCTCGCTGCATGATGTCCCTTGACTTAGGGCATCCAATGAGGAGATCACATGAAGATAGTTCAGTTGGCTGTCTCCGCAGCCCCTTCGCTGGCCTGCGCATGTAATAAACTTATCGGTCATGAATTTGAGCCTCTGACATCTGCTTAGGAAATTGCATGCTGGTGATGGCTGGACTGGTGACTCCTTCGGCACGCCGGTGAGCCCAGCAACTGACATTGGTCGGGTGGAATAAATATGCCCTAACAATGGCTCTGCTGGTCAAGTATTTTTGTGAGCCGTAAGCACGACAGCCAGGGTCAGCCGCTAGCCGATTGCAGTGTGCTGACACGATTGGCACAGCGCTGTCCCGTGCGTGCGAATGCCTGAGGGCGGGGTAATCTGGGCGGTGGGGGAGACACGTGGCACGGGAGCATAGGAAGGCGCAGACCGCCTACCTGCATCAGTCAGTCAGTCAGTAGTCAGTCAGTTGTTACACTAGGCAGGTGTAACTTCCCATACGAGCCGTAGGGCCCAAGGGATACCACAAGGCGGACATGTAGTATTGGACTACAATGCCGCAAGGCACAGTGCAGGTCACCAACGCCTCGGTTTGACCGAATCACGCTTGTTCCAAGTGCCCAACAGCAACATAGCTAATGCCCTCTGATCATCCGTACACATGGCTCGCTGCCTAAATACATTGGCATCAACATCATCTGGACACTGTAAATCAAGACCGGACTCAGCGTGCAGATCAGTGTACACAGGGCAGTAGAGTAGGACGTGCAACTCGTCTTCCATACTCCTCGAACAGCAAGGACACTTGCGTGCGCGCTGAGGGGCAGTGGGCGGGTACGCATATGGACGGTTCACCTCAATGGGCCAACGCCCTTGAATCAGGCGCCGATGGGCTCGCCAAGGGATGAACATCCTGCATGCTTCGGCATCACAGGGGGCTCGCCTGCATGCAGCTCGTTACCAGGCCCCTGCCGCGGCATAAACCACCAACGATATTTGCACATGACAACTCCTGGCTGCGTATGGTCAGAAGGGAACGCCCGCGGCTCCCTGGCTAGGCGCTCATGCCCCCATCCACCATAAAAGGCAGCATTCACAGCACGTGTGACCTCCGGCACCGGCAGCACTCTACCACACAGAAACGCCACCCGTGCATCGTTGTCCTCAGGTACCCCATCCCATACGTCGTACCCAATCCGCTCCAGAAATCCTATGACTTTGCCCACCCAGCTGTCTCTCTAAACACCAGTGACATACAACAAAACATGCTGGCGGAGAGCAGGGTTGCAAAGCGTGCCTGGTTGCCGTACAATGCGAATCCAAAAACCAACGACCATCCGGGCCCAGAACGCATGCAGAGGGTACTGCCCAAATTCCGTAAACAGCACGCGGTGGGCGGGACGCGCAACGCCGGCAAGATACCGCATGTACTGGATCTGCAAGCGCACAGCGGGGTCCTGCAAACAAGCCTCAAACCAACCGTACGCCACAGTGGAGCGTGTCTCAGACCCAGGCGGATGCTCGACCCTATCTCCAACATGTGCTAGCACCGTAGCGCCCCAAACCTCGCAGCCGAACGACAGCACTGAACGGACCTGTGATCAAAGCAACCCATGCGAATGTCTGGCGCGCGGAGCTTGTGCCGGTCCATCCTGGCAAATCAGAGAGAACATAGCGGCGCCCTGCCGTATTCAGTTGCTCCCGGCAGTCATTAAAGCCAGCTCGTGAGCCATAGAAGAGCCCAAGATGCATCAGCGGCATGCAACGCGTATGCCCGCGAGATGTGCAAAGAGTACAGGTGATGCAATCGGGGCAGACCAGAAGAGGTCTTTGCCGGACATCGCGGCCTCTAAGCCATGACGTACAAACACCACTTGATCGTTGCGCATCGAGTAAAGTATACAAGTTATCCCTGCTAAACACAAAGCCGTGACGTGGTAGTGCAGAACTTGGTCTTGACGTAGTGGTCGGCATGTCCGGCTTCGGCTCCAGATGCAGGGCAAGCAGAGCAAAGTATACAACATATAAAAACTGCCTCAGATATCCGGTATATTCGTACTTGGAGGAGGTGGTGTAGCGTGCGCCTGGTCTCCCTTGGACGTCCACGAGACGTGCGTGACACAGCGTGGCGCGACCACGTGCCGTGCCAACGCTGGGCCACACACCGTCCTCCACCCGTTCATGTACCGCAGCATCATGCCTTATGTATTTGTACATGCTCAATGTCCTGGACAGCCCTGGGCTGCACAGTACGGTCGAAAAAGACAGTATTTTTAGAGATACGGTAAATACGGGGGTCTGTTCCCAAAATACGGTCAATTGCGCTAAAACACGGTCGTGCCAGTCCAAACCCCGAAACAAGGGAGGTCCCCTCCCGTGTGCTGCCAGACACCAGGGGACGAGGGGAGCTCTCTGCAGGCATCGCACTACCTGCTACCAGTCAACTCACGAACAGGGGACTGGGGACCGAAGTCTGGAGATCATCTACCAGCTGATGCCCGACAGTTCATCATCCACTGATAGCCACCAACCACCGGCACGCCTTGGACCGCAGACTGTATTCCTCTCATGTACGGCAGGAGAAAGCTGTATTCCGTACATGCACGTATTCCGTACGCGTACAACGTACTGTGCAGCCCAGGTTCAGCCCAGGTCACAGCAAGCGAAAACTAGGACAGGACAGCTATTACCGGGGAGCCTCTTCCGGAGCCCCAGCCCTGCTGCATGCCCTCGCTGTGCTCCTATATGCGCCGTAAGATCGGTTTCAGCCATTGTGGACAGCTGGACACACGCTTTACCTTAAGCTCCTTGTAACCCACTGCTTAGATAGCATACTTCGCCTTCGACAATTTTACTCCTCACATGGCCGAGGGCTCGCCTTTCTCCGGCCCAGCCACGACCATAACACCCAACGACCCACGTCACCCGTGCAGCAACCCAGCCCACGCACGCATAGAAATGACGTTTGCTTGTGTCTTGAAAAATGCTGCGTGGACTCCTTTGGTCCTACCCTACCGTACTCTGGGAGGGTGGGTTGGGGGCTCTTGTCGTTGCGTTGCCTTTTCCCCTTTCGTTCCCTTCCCTTTTTGGGGTTTCCCTTGCCCTTGGTGCCTTTGGGCTTGTTCTCTTCCCCCTGTTCTGTGGTGTTCGTTTGGTTTCAGGTCCTCTCCTTTTCTAGGTGTTCCCTTTGTGCAGTCCGGGGTGCGCTGGGTTTGGACGGTGGTGGTGTTGGTGCTTGCCTGTGCTGGTCGGGCCTTGAGGTCCCGCTGGCCTGTCCTCTCCCGTCTCTTCACCTGTAAACCTTTCCACAGAAAAAAAACTCTTGCAAGCACAAACTTGGTAAGCAACTGAAGCAGCGCGAATCCACAGACACGCTGCGTTCAGAGAGTACCGTGTTACCGGTAGATAGGTGCAGCAGGGCATGGCGTTCACCCTAGCTAGCTAGTGTACGCACCGCTGTACGGCGGCGCCTTCAGATACCGTAGGTAAGCAGCTTCGAGCTGTCAGCCTGCACAGGCCTGCACAACGCCCACGCAGGGAGCCCAGGGGAGCCCCTCCCTTAGACTCCGCGCCTGTGCCTCTTGCCCCCACTTCGCGCCGCTCCGCCCGCCCATGCTTCCGCTAGGTGAGTCCGGGGATGCGATTAGTTAGTTTTCTGTGCGGGCTACGTGTCTGGGTGGGAGCCGGGGCCGGGAAGCTTAGAGCACGCACGCGCATCTCTCAGCCCAGCTATCGGCCAATGGCCCTACCTACACTACCCGACCTACTAAGCCGCTTTAGACTACGCTACTGTTGCTTCGCGGACCTTCCGCGCCGGCCAGCCTGCCGGCGCATGCTGTGGGAGCGGGAGCGCACGACAGGCCGATACCCCAGCCAGTGGGTCGTTTTTAGCTTACCATACTGTTGCCAATACTACTACCACCACTACCGTACTGCTACGCACGATTGGTGACACCGGATTGGTGACAGTCACCAATCTGGTAGCAGGGCGTAATGTGCAGGAACTGTCAGGTGCCTCCAGGGCACTGCTCCGTGCGACAACCACCATCTGACACGTCAGGGGGGTTGCTATTGGTACCTGGAACTCGTTGGTACACGACTGCAAGGCCATGGGGCACTCTGCAGCGATTTTGGGTTGCCAAAGCCATCACCAATTCGTGTCACCAATTAATGTCAAAGGCTTGTTTGGCCCGTCACCAATCCGAAATCACCAATCGTGCGTGCTGATACGGTACTACCACCTACTCGCGTTACTGCTTTCTTGTTCCCCCCTTAGACTCCCGTTTACGCGTACCCCTAAACTCCCGTGATGGTTGGGCACATACGGTACACTCCACACGACACTCCACAGCCTAGCGTGGCATGCATGCAGTGCTGTGACACGCGCGCAGTGCGGCCCGCACCTATCTAGCTGTACCTGGCACAGATGGAACTGCTTGCTATGATGCTAACATCTTGCAGGCTAGGCTCTCACACTGAGCCATCCATCCATGGACTCTGGATTGGCTGTGTAGGTCAACCCGGTCTCACCCGTGACTGGCGGGTGGTCCAAAATTTGGGCAACTTGGAACATGCCTGACGCGGCTGTAGGACACTAATAATAATAATAATGGTTACGCCCGGGCGAGGCGCCACGTGGCGTGGGTTAAGGGGGTGGAGTAGCAGGTAGGGGGTGTTAGACCCCACAGGCTACCCCAGCCACCGCGGCGAGGGGGGACCCGCTCTCCCCAAGGGGAGAGGTGCAGAACCCCCTCAAAAGGAAGATGTGGTGATGGGGTTATCGCGGTGGTTCACCTGGCCGCGGCTGACGGGTATTGGTTGTGTGCTCAAGTTCCCTGCGAAGACACACAATACTGTGTGCAGAGGTGACTGCGTGGTGGTGGAGTTTGTTGCAGCACCTGCGGGTCTGCTCGGGGCTTAAGCAAAGTTTTTGGCGCAGTAGGTAGGGAAGCGTGGAGCGGATGCTTCCCCCTCGGCCTAGGGTCAGAGTTTCATGGATGTTGTACTCAACATCCCAGCCTGCTCGCAAGAGTAAAGATTCAAGCTCGGCGTGCTGCTGTACTTTCACCTCTGTCTTCTGGTCGTGCAGGGTGTCATTTGTGTATCCTACCTCAATGATGTACACTTTGTGTTTGCGGCGCTCGCTATATGTACGTGGCACACGGCCTCTGATTCCGTCTCGCCGGCTGATGGTGGGCACGACTAGGAGGTCCGGACGCTTGAGGACGCCATCAGCTCGCTGGTTTGGAGTGAGGCCTGCAAAGAGCCATGCGGGGAGACGGGTGGCTGCCACGTGTGCAGGCATGTTTTTTGCTGAGCACGCATCCATGATCATGTAGCATCCGCCTTGGGGTCCTTTGGAGATCGCCTTGGCCACAGTTTGAACAGCCTTGTTGTGACGCGCTATGTACGCTGCGTGCATACGCGGGTGGGTGCAGCCACCCATAATGTGACCCACTCCGTCCTCTTGGCCACATGCGGGGCACATGCCGTCACTAATGGGCCTCCCCGGTGGTCCTTTGATAACAAGGGGTCTCTTGCACATCGCTGCACGTTTTGCGTTCCACAGGGCGCCGTGTCTCACCAGGGTGGCGGTGCGTGTGGCTGCCCACGGGAGTTTTCCGTCGGTGTGCAGGCGGTGGCTGCTCTTGGCGCACAGGTTGGGGGCCTCGGCTTCCCATCCTGCACAGTATAGGGTCTGCTTAGCGTACCCTCGGGCGGCTTGCTTTGTTGCTACCTTCTTGACGGCCACGTTAAGGTCATTGACGTACAGTTGTAGGACACTAACATAAGGATTTCCAGCATACCACCGGGTTCCTCTCGACGTCTTCTTGCCATTTAGTGGGTCGAGATCCTTATGGACCTGTCCTACCCCTGTCGTACAGCGCCTGCCGTACAGGGGGTGTCAGCACTTGTGCAGGCCCCTGGCCTATCCTAATTGCAGCCCTGGCGGCGCCTGCAATGCTCATACTACTTGGTTATTACCTACATAAACGTTCTGCCAAGTTTCAAGGCGCTTTGCACCTTCGCTGGGGGCAAATCTCGTGGCTAGCCGTTCGCGGGTGTGGCGTGTCAGTCAGCAGGTGTCGTTATTTCGTCGCGATGGGTGTTCTGGACTCGCCATTCGCATTTTGTTGTCTTACATAGTGACGTACAGGACCTTGAGGACTCACTTCAGCCGAACTGGCAGGCCTCGCTCCTTCGCATGTGTGCACCATGCTGAGCCACAGGAGAGCACAGCGGGCTCCGCAAGCCCCGCGGATTGCTCCACTACCGCTACACTTAGCAGAATGTCCTTTGTAGGGTCTCCACAGAGGCTAAAGCGTAAGCTGTGTGCGGTTTGCAGGGTAAGTGAGCCCTGATGTTTCGCGCCACTAACAATCAGAGCTCACAGATGCATCAATACCATCTAAATGACAAGTTCAAAAGTACTGAAGTTCATCTAAGAAGGATTGGGCGTTGGACCACAATCTCAGTATGGCACGTGCCGGGTTAGACCGGGTTGGTGTAGGTTACGTCCTTGGGTACGTAGAACGCAGGGGACACAGTGCGTTGCTAGCTGCTGTACCGGTACCGGACGCCGCATGGCCCTGCTGCCCTCCGTGCTGCTTTGCACAGTTACCGAACGGCTGTTTGGTTGTGATAGAGCGACATCCAGTTCTAGCAGCGTTACATGGGCAACATATATGCAACTGCTGCCGCCAATGCATACAGCGCACATCCATTGCCCGCCATGACAACGTTGTGCAAACCATCGGGTCTGGCAAAGACATTTGGTCCTTGTGCTCCTGCCCAAACCGCACAGGTGCTGGCCCACTGCGCACCTGGCCACGCACACTACGCTACGTCAGCACAGCTGTACCCGACGGCTGGCTACGTTGCTAACCAGGCATGCACATGGGCACGTACCAATGGCATCCACCACTCTTGCTTTAGGATCACAAACTTGGATCACAGGTTTGGAACTGCGTGTGCGCAGAGCGAGTACGTCAAATCCACGGACCGACCAAGTAAGACACACGGCTCAACATGGGGCATGTGCGCCCGTCACAAATCTTTGGTGACTATATATCAATGCGAGCCACTCATGCTTTTAAATCATTTTCAATGTACGCGTGTGCAGCATGCATGTGTGTGTGCCCCCAATACCATACGCACCCCCAGCCGGTACGTGCAAGCGCAGCAGCCAGCATTCTTCAACACCCACCAACCAACACGCCATGTGCGCCTTCACACCCAGCAGTCCGTTGTGTGCCACGGTCGCCTGAGTGACGCTGAATCTTCACGCAATACTTACACATGAACGTGGTGCCAGGCGCTTGCACCATGCAGCATGGGTGCACTAGGGTGCACTGCGGCACACCCAAGGTGCTTCACCTCATGGGTCCAGGGTGGTCACGCCCGGCATGTAGGCCAGGGCCATGGCGGTGGGTGTGCCGCCCACCACCAGGCTGCGCCGCAGCGCCAGGCTGGGGGCTCCCGTGGTGGGGATCACCACCTCCACCGTGTGCAGGGTGGCCGCGGCGGTCTCGGCCACGAACACCAGGCTCTCGGCATCATCCACCATGAGGGAGGGGGACGTCTGGTTGGCGGGGAAGCCGGAGGCGTTCAGCTGCGGGGGAAGGGGCGGGGCAGGAGGGGGAAGGCGGCGTGGCACTCCATTTCAGGACGACAGTGAAACTGCAGCTGAGCCGATGGGGCAAGGCACGATGCCGACCCACAGCAATGCGCGAGGCTATCCATGAAAGGATAGTATGGTAATACGCTCCCCTGCCGTACATGCAAGTGGCGGCGGTTGTCCACCATCCTGCCTACCTGCAGCTCCGCCAGCTGGGATCCGCTAACCCCGTCGTACATCACCAGGTTGCCGTCGCGGTGCAGCGCCAGGAAGCGCGAGCGGCCGGTCAGGGGTGCCAGGCGGATGGCAGCGCCGCGCTGCGTCACGTTGGTGACGGTGGGCTGGGCTCCGCGCACGTCGGTGCGCCAGAAGAAGTCCTGCGTGGCGCTGGCGGACCAGAACACGCCTGTGGGTATGGGGGACAGTGGGGAGAGGGAGTATGTAAAAACCACGAGGATGGGTCAGGGACATAATCAGGGGCGGGCGGGGGGCGTCAGGGGCACGCGTACGTAAAACGCGAGGAAGCCGTGTTAAGGCGTCAGGGAAGCACGGATAGGCTGGTGCCTGCATGCACGAGAATAGTGAGCAGCTGAATGGGGCGTCCGGGTAAAGAACGGTGGAGCACGAGGATGTGCATAAGGCGATTCAGATTGTCTCAGCCTTCATGCCCTCTGTAGACAGAAAAAGCACAGCAGGTAAGCGGTGGCTGGTTGGTGGGGTGCAGGCACGCTAGGGGCTCTTCGCGCGCACGCTAGCTGTGGGCTTACCCGGCGCCCCTGTGATGAAGCTGCCCACGCGAGGAGGGAAGGCGGGCACGTGGATGCCGGTGGCGGAGGTGTTGCGCACCACCAGCACAGTGTCATTGCAGCCGAACACGGCAGTCATGGAGGTCTGGGGGCGCGCGGGGGAGTTGTGTATAAGCAAGAGGGCGGGGCAGGGGAGGGGTTTAGGCAGGTGAATCTGAAGGTGTTATACCGCAACATGGTACTGGTAGGACGTACCATAACTGGTTTCCAATGGGAATGCGGACAGCATGCGGGGCGGCTCGGGGGTAAACAAGTTACCGCTACGGAGGATTGCCACGTGGTGTAGGGGCTGCTCTGGGCCCATGCCAAGACGTGGCAAGCAAGCGCAGTGCTGGTGCGCGACAGACAGGGGTCCACACGTCTACACGGCAGGTGCCCAAAGAGATGGTCCTACAAATAACAAGAACAACATGAAACCCACGTACCGCGCTGGGCTCGTATGTGGCGGAGCCGTGGCACGAGGTGCAGTTGTACTCGCGCAGCACAGTGCCGTTGCGCGCCAGGATGTAGGCCTTGTGCGCGCCAGTGTGTGGCGCGATGACGTAGTCGCCGTACGGCAGCACGTGGAAGTGGCCCACAGGCAGCCGCATCGTGGCGGTGGGGTAGAAGTAGCGGTGCGGGTGCAGCATGTCGGCGCGGTAGGTGAAGATGAGGCCGTGGCTCTCGGCCTGGCGGGGCGGGGAAGGGCCAGATGAGCAGAATGAAGCGTTGGACGGGGTGGATCGGCTGCAGTGGTATGTGATGGCAGGACGAATCCTACGACAATGGGGCTGCAGCATTGACCGACCTACATTCAACACCGTACGTATTTGTGTTGTGGATCCGTCCCCTGACCCGCCCTGACTCCAGACTCAGCTGTTGCCAGGAGCAACCCGTTCTCCATTACTTGCGACTCTCCGCCCTGTCCCCCAACCCACTGCTGGTCGGTACTCACGTAGGTGATGTACTGCGACCAGCGGCTGTGGTACACCAGGTTGCGGCCGCCCTCCACGCCGCCGATGCCGTCGCTGCCGTTGACCATCAGCATGCTCTTGGACACAGCGGCGCGGCGCAGGTAACCCAGCTCGCCGGCCTGCAGGGCCAGAGGCGTGGGGAGTACGGAGGGCAAAATTCGCGCCGAGCCACGTACTCTGATTAGGCTAAACACGAAGCCGTACATGCGGGTAGCATATATACTGCTCTGACGTACATTTTCCTGGTGTGCTGCTATGCGCCAGTGCGCATAGATGATGCACTGGTGTGCATGGCATGCATGCGCACTTCATCACTACGGTACTGCTGCAGTGCCGTACCTTGAGGGACATCTGGGCGGCCTCCCGACGGTTGGTGAAGGAGGGCACCGCACGCACGCCGGTGCTGATCACGGTGAAGTACTGCAGGTGCAGGGGACGACAGCAGGTGGGTACAGGGCAACGGGAAAGGGGTTAACACATGGAGGACCCGGAATGCATTGCATTGGGTATCCAGGGATACAGGGGCGCTTCGTAAGAGGACAGCAGTATGGCAACCGCACAGGCCAACAGTTGCCACAGTCTGCCGCCCAATAATTTGCCCTCTCTGACTGCTGCAGGACCACCTTAATGCTAACACAAGAGCCTGAACCTATGCTGTTTGAGGCAGTTCAGCATGTGTCATTGTGGCAGCAATACCGAGGCGGCACGGATCCCAAAGGTACCAAGCGGCGTGTAGCCTGCGGGTGTCCGCCGCGTTGGCTTAGGCACAGGAGCACACGCTAGGCACGCAAGCACGCACAAAGGCACGCACGCACGCAGTCACCTGCTGGTCGTTGTCACGGCCCCGGAACACGCCCAGGTACTCGTTATTGATGGAAACACCCAGCTGTCCCGCAATGCCAGGCAGCTGCATACGCTGGCTGACGTTGTAAGCGGGGATGTCAACCACAATGACGCTGGCAGCACCGGGAGTGTTGTCGGCAATGAACAGGCGCGCACGGCCGCGCACCCACTCTCCCGTAGGCGAATCGTACTGAGCATTTGCAACGTTGCTAAGTGCTGCCACAAGCAGCACGGCAAAAGCCAAAGTGTAGCGCGGGGTGTTAGACATCGACGAGCGAGCCGCCATCCTGCCGGACATGCGACAGATACCAGTGGCGAAGATCAGGGAGAGGCGTTGCCTACCCGGAGATGTTATCCCTGGCACAGATGGTACGTTATATATCTTTCCGTCTTAGATACTCCCCTGGACCTGTCCATCCTAACAGCACACGCACTTACGTTAACCCGTACAATCCATACATTCGGCAGTTTGTACCTTGCAACTCTACCACAAACTGTAACTGCCTGCATGGCTGACCGGAGAGCATTCCAGAATAGCCACGCATCGGTTTGATGGCTTCATCATTTGCCTATGATTGGGTTCTGGCAGGTTGTGGCAGTCGGAGCAGTCGCCTCCCTTGCATGTCGCGTATCCTGGCGAGTGCCAACTTCACACTCTAGCGTCGTGACGAACTCCCAGCTCAGGCTTTGCATACTCGAGAGAGCCTATCTCTCTATCTCGTATCGCTGGCTGTGCTCATGACTCGCGAAATGGTAATCAATCGGGGAAAATCAACCCGCCAACCGTCGGGCGGGACTGAAACGCATCGTTACCTGCGCATATCGGGCCTGCTGCTGGGTTATATAAGTGTTCTTACAGTCATCTCAGCAACAGCGAGTACAGAGCGGAATGCATGCGTCTGGCGTGACGATGGCACCGGCGGCCATTGCATTTGGAGCCTGTTCCATCCCTTCAACAAGGCGACGGAAGAACAGCTGTTTCAGGGAAACAATCAAACCGCAGCAGGTGCTGCAGCAGTCGGCCTCAGTGGCGCTGGCAGGTGCGCCATTCTTGTGCTGGCTTGGTCTAGGAACGTTCGACACAGGAGTTATATATTCGGCACTGCGCGGCCATGTTATGGCGCGCCAGCTGTTGCACACGGGTCCCGGCCATGCCTTCACAAGAGCTGGCAGCGCGGGGCCACCCCAGCGCTCCTTCCGTGCAATCCTGCCAGTGAGATGCCTTCTATCTGCTGTCCATCTGCGGCAGCTGCACACTAGCAATATCGTTCGGCATCAGATTATCCGCTTGCTGCCATCATCTTTAGCGCACATCTCCACCGCTCGCAGATCCCTCTCATTCCCCACGTTCTGCCCCCTGCTTCCCCCGCAGGTCCCTTCTTGCCACCGCCCTGCACATCGAGTACTGCGCCGCCAAGGGCAGCGGCCAGCTGCATGGCAGCCAGCCCGGCCAGGACGCATGCACGCGCGACCCTGCCCCGCCGTCCCAGCTCCAGCAGCAGGGCAGTTCCCTAGCCTGCGAGTGGGCCGCCCCGCCGTCGCCTGCAGTCGCCGCCCTGCTGCTGCAGCTGGCCCCCGCCCTCGCTTCCACCTCCACCACCAACGCCACTACCAACGCCATGGCCACCTCCTCCGCGCCCATGTGCCTGCCCCTCGGCCTGGGTGTCCTGCTGCAGCCCTACCTGCAGCTCACAGCCCGGGAGGACTGCGGCGCGGCCTGGACGCCCGAGGCGTGCTCCACGGACTCCCGCTGCTTGTTCGAGGACCATTTTGACCACTCGCACTGCCTGGTGAGGAGGAGTGGGCAAGTGGCTTGCTTGCAGGCCGGGCGGGCACGTAGCAGTACTTGCCTGTACACTGCTGGTACGGGTACATGGTGCAGTATGCAATGAGGTGCTTTCAAGGGACGCAAACACTACCACCACTGCAACACTTAATGGATCTCATCTATAACACTGCTTTCTGCTGCCCTCACCTCTGCAAGTGGAGTGCCGGTGTGTCCCGCCTGAACGCCAAGCTCGTTCCTGACTGCTGTGCCTGGCCACTGCGCCCCGTGTGCCGTGGCTCCCAACACACCCATGTCTCTCCGCTGCCGCCCATATCATTCCCTCCATCTTACTACTCCCCTGTAAACCCTGCACCACCAGATCGACTCCCTGTTCCTGGCCAAGCACGTGGCGGCCGACCCCTCCAACGTGGCCGCCACTCCGCTGGCCACCTCCGCCCTGGAGGCGCAGCATGCCTGCAGCCCCGAGATCAACTGGGTCGACAGCCACTCCGCGCGGCCCGCCCCCCTGTCGCGGCAGCAGTGCGAGGCTGCCGGCGCCTTCACGCTGCAGCGACCCGCGCTGGCGAGGCTGGCGGCAGCTGCGGCGGTGCCCGGCGCCTTCGCGGCCATGCTGGACACCACCGTTGCCGCACCAGTGGTGGCCCCGGCTCCGGCGCCTGTGCACGCAGGCAGCAATGCACTGCCCCCGTCGGCTGCCAGCCAGCCGATGACTTCCTCTCCCCAGCCTGACCATGATCATGACCATGAGCTCGACCACGACCATGACCATGGAGCCTCTCCCTGCCCAGCGCCGGCGCCCTGCACCTGCCCCGCACCCTCCACTCCGGCCCCCACCTCTCCCAGCGCGGTAGGTCCAGCCGGCTGGGAAGCCTGTGGGAATGTAAGAGGGCTTTACGTTGAAGATGCGTCAATGGCATAGGAAGGCATTTAAGTGGTCTGTCCGTTGACCAAGGGCTGACGTTGTTCCCGGCTGCACTCCACTACTGTGTAGTCTTATCTCTACCCCTGCAATGAGCCGTGCCTTGTGTCCCATCCACCCGCCCGCTGACCCGCCCGGCGCCCACCCTTTCCTCCCTGCTCCCCCAGGCCGCAGAGGCTGCGCTGCTTTCCGGCCCCCGCGCACTGTCCGCGCTGCCGTCTTGCCAGCTGGCTGGCAACACCTGCAGCCCCACGCTGCTGGGGCTAACGGGAGCGCTGCTGGAGGCAGTGCCGGCCGGGGGTCAGGAGGCAGCGGCTGCAGTTCACGCGGCGCTGTCCAGCAGCGGCAGGTGTGTCTCTTGGCTGTGTTCTTGCGCCAGCGGGTACTGCGGCCTTAAGTCTGAACTGAATCGGAAGCTACCGGTACCCTCCCATAGAGACGCTCTGGGCAGTGGGTGCCTGGGTGGCGGTGCAGTTGTCAACAGGCTGCGCGGTAATCCATGGCTGGACTTTGTGCAACAGCGAAACATGCTGCCCCGCCCCCGGCCCCCACCTACCCCCAAATGCACATACCCCTTCCCCTGCCCTCAACTGCCCTCAGGACCCTCCTCACCGGTGCACTCGAGGTTTCCCGCTGCCTCGCCCTCGCCAACCCCGCCGCCGACCCGTCCGCCTCCGCTGCCGAGTGTGCCCGCACCGCCTCCGCCGCCACGCCCTCGCTGCCCACCGCCTTCACCGACACCTTCGCCCCCACCTGTGGCCGCCTCACCAACGCGCAGTGCGCCGCCCGCCCCGGTTGCGTGCTGGAGCCTCACGACGACCACTTCGACTGTGTGCGCTCCCGGGCCTTTGCCGCAGACGCCATGCTTGCACCCGCAGCCGCGACCCCTGCCGCGCAGGCTATGGCGCTGGCTGTCCAGCGTCTGGCTGACACGTGCCGTACAGCCTCCCTGACGGCTTGCGGTCGGCAGCAGCGCAACGCCACACTCAGCCGCGTTGCGCTGCAGGGGTTGGAGGTGGCGGCCATGGGGCACCTCAGCAGCGGCGAGGCGCAGGGCGCCGCACCGCAACCCGCCGACGACCATGACCATGACCATGACCATGACCATGACCATGACCACGACCATGACCACGACCACGACCACGATGCACATGATCACGAGGGCCACGGCTACGAGGACCAGGACAAGGAGACACGGCCGCTGCGCATCGGGGGCGTGTTCATCGTGCTGGTGGCGGGGGTGCTGGGCTGCGTGTTCCCGTTGGTCTGCCAGGTGGGCAAGTGCAGAGGTAATCCGCGGTCCCGGGTCCTGGCCGTGTGGCGTTTCGGGCTGGTGGCAGCAACCACAACTCTCAGAGCTGCCGATTGCACGCAAGCCATCGCACACCATACCTGCAACCGAAAGCCATTTGACTACCTCCCGCGCCTGCTCGTACAACATCCCTGCACCTTACACCACGCGCAGTATCTTACCACGCAATCCCGACGTACGTACTTGACCCTCGTGTCCCTGCCCTTGCCACCTCTTCCCTTCCGCTGTCCTTGCCCCCGCAGCGCTGGTTGGCCCGCAACCCGCTCTTCGCCGCCTGTCTGGGCTCCCTGTCTGCCGGCATCATCCTGTGCCTGGCGCTGGTGCACGTGGTCACACACGCCGTGGTGGAGATGAGCGGCCTGGTGGAGGGCGAGGACCCGCACGCGGGACACGACCACCGTCGCCTGGCCCTGCGCCGCCGCTCGCTGCTTGCGGTACACGACCAAGGGAGGTCCCCTGGCATGTGGGCGTGGGCCGCCCGCTTCCACCGCGGTCTGTTGTCCTCCCCCGCCCCGTACGCCGACGACCTGCTGGCCCTGGCGGGGGACTATGACGGCGATGCACACGACCACGACCACCACGGCGGAGGCGCGCACTCACACCCTTATCCCATCGGCATGGTGGTGGGTATGGGGGCCGGGCATCGGCAGGAGTGGGGGGTTTGGGGGGGGTGGTAACGACCTACAAAAGACCTACAGTCGGTATGCACAACATACTGCATGCACGCTCGTATCCAGTGTTCCGGTCTTCGACAATATTACGAATTTTCCGGCCGGCGAGGCCGGATTTTAGAATTTTTTAGGCCAAAATTGTAAGGGAATTTAGAATTTCCTTACAATTTCCAGCCAAAATTGTCAGCAGTACTTCGACAATTTCGGAAAGCCTGGGGCCATAATTGTAAGCAGCTCCGGGGGACGCGACGACCTTTGCTGTCACCGGCTCGGCGTGGGCGATGGGTATGCATCGTACATGGAAGTTACGCGATTTACAGCTAGCAGTGGATGGCGGTGTTGTGAGTTACGGCGCTTGCTGCCAAACCACAGCTTTAGACCCTGTTGCTTGGTCAGTGGACAGACGCTGTGATGCATGAGAGGGGGCGGTGCAGGCAGGCACCTACGCTTCCTGAGATATTGATGCTGCTGGAGGCCTACTACTGGCCTGGCGTCTTGGGGCAGGGCTTTGCGTACGAGGATTTGAGGTACGCGTAAAGCGCGAGGAAACCGTGTGGGCGTCAGGGAAGCACGGAAACGAGTTTGGGGTCAATTTGCTGCTTCGATGCGTGTAACATTGGGGGGTCTGGGGGGCTTGCCCCCCAGGAAAAAATTCTGGCTTACAATTTTTACCGCCAAAATTGTAAGCAGTACTGAGACAATTTTTGGGACGGAGGGCCCAAAATTGTAAGCGCTTAGGATTTTGTACTGAAGAAGACCGGAACACTGCTCGTATCATACCACCGTGGTGTTGAGTTGCATGTCAATGATGTAGCGAGCTCCATTGCGCCAGCAATATATGCAAAGGGTAGCGTGAAATGGCCCGGGGGGCGGGGAAAGGCGTGGGGTTAGGCGGTAGGAAGGCAGGCGGGGAGCTGGGGGCCGGGCAACACGGTGCTTGGACACATGTACGAAACAGTTGCACGCCGCTGGCCCTGGCCATGTGCGCCTAGAACCACAGCATCCCAGCGACACCCTTTCCAAACCCGTGCTCCCACCTCCCCTCAACACACCCTGCAGTGCGTCATGTTCGGCTTCCTGCTGATGGCTGCCCTGGAGCGCCTCAGCCACGTGCTCATGCGCCGCCACCTGCACCGCAGCCACAATGCGCTGGCCAACGCACCCTCCGCCGAGCACCACGCCTACATCCCCGCCCCCGCCGGCCCCTACCCCGACCCCAAAGCCGCCCCAGAGCGTGAGCCCTCCCTCCGCCACAGCGGGTCCGACGACACAGCCCCCGATGGCACCCGCCCCGTGCGCCTGGATGCCGTGGCCCTGGACGTGGGCCCCGACAAGGCCCACTCGGCGCCCCCGGGTCTGCCCTCCCCCCCACCCTCGCCCCACAGCCACGACGCTGCGCGGCTGTCCTCCATGGCCTACCTGTTCGAGCTGGGCTGCGTGATGCACTCGTTTATCATCGGCCTGATGCTGGGCACGGCGGTGGAGATGGGCGAGGTGCGGGCGCTGCTTATCGCGCTCAGCTTCCACCAGTTCTTCGAGGGCCTCTCCCTGGCCTCCGTGCTGCTGGCTGCCGGCCTCCGCCGCTGGGGCTTCGCCCTCATGGTCGCCGTGTACAGCCTCACCTGCCCCGTGGGCATCGCCGTGGGCATCGGCATAGCCGACACGTACGACAGCCACTCCATTACGGCACGTGCCGTACAAGGCACGATCAACGGCGTGTCGGGCGGGCTGCTGCTGTACCTGGCGGCGGCGCTCATCATGGGGGAGTTTGCGGCGGGAAGCGGTGCGGGCGTGGGCAGCTGCTGCGCGGGCTCTGCGGTCATGCGGGGGCGCGACTGGACAGCGTGGGAGCACGTGCTGCTGTTCGCGATGCTGTGCGTGGGGGCGGGCGGCTTCGCAGTGCTGGCCATGTGGGCGTGAGGGTGTGGACTGTGGCGGGCCCCGGGTTGAGCCCAATGTTGCATGCTCTATGGTGGGCCGTTGTAATGCGCGCGAGGGTTTTTCTGATCAAAGCGGTAGTGAAATGCCGGCGTGGAGGCGATAGGGTGCATGGACAAACAGTCGCATGGCATGCAGGCACCTGGCTGCCGCATGGGGGCCATGGGGACAGCGTGGCGGAAGCTGGCGGTGCCATGCGACCATGCGCCTAGTCATGCGGCTAGCTGACCTACTGAGGGACAGCCCAAGCATCAGCGCCTTGGTGCCGCGCGATATTATGGTCTCTGGTGAAGGCGGGGAGGACGGAGGGGTCGCCTGACAGGTTGCATGTTGGACATTAAGCATGTCCTGCCTTCAACGTAGGCACATTTGGGCCTGCACGACGCACCTGCCTGGCGCCTCCACTTGTCATTTGTGGGTATTATTGATCGTTTCAAAACAGGGGCACCTACCTCCATCCACCTTTGCGTCACAGGCCACTCTGTGCACATGCGCAGTGCATACGCATCATACAATTATACACACGTTTCGTGCCCTGGCGGCACGTGTTCGTTCGTGTCAGCGCATGTGCGTAGGCGCTTGGTCCCGCCTGCCTTCTCGCGTTAGCCTGGATACCGAAACACGTGACCCACGTAATTTTCTGTGTCTTTCTGGCAAGGAGCAGCACGCTGGTGAGGTGCAGCGGAAGGATTACACCCGGCATTGTATACACGCCGTTTGGGGGTCTGGCGTGGGCGTTGAATGCGCACTGCTGATGGTGCTCCAGGTGTAAGCCTAGCTACGGTAGCGCAGGTGTAAGCCTACGTACGGTAGCGCAGGTGGCTACAGTGCTTCCAGCATTCTTGGGGACGCTGGCGGGTGTTTGTTGTTCAAGTATACATTCACTCAATGATATCTGGTGCCAGTTACGACGACTAGGTAGTATTGCTTAGATGTATGTGCATGGGCTGGTGCGCCACGCAGCCACCAGCATCAGCTGCATGCCGGGAGCGGCATCAGCTGGCACCACGGGCGCGGCATGCTGGCGCGGTGGGCGAGCAGCTGCGATATGCCGGTAACCCGTTACACTGCATGACTGAGCGCAGTCTGGAGCAGTCCGTGCCGGGGCGGCGTCTGCCGTTTGCAAGCATCATCAACCAAAGCAACGGCACATGTTCGTTGTATGTGGTGCACACCGACCATAGCAATTTGATCTTTCCGCTGCTCTGCAGCTTTCAATTACTCCTGTCATGCGATGCTAGTACCGGTACTGTAAACGCTGTGTGATGTTTGTTATTTTCATGTAACCTCTGGGCCAGCTGGCCCGAAATGGTGTGCGGTGCCTAGCCGCCACTTGCCGCATCTCCTGCAACGGACGCAAATACCAGACACCGCGCGCCCCGCAACGCATGCAACTCATAATGGCTAAGCCGTGATGTAAATCAAAATGTTCAGCCTAGCAGCAGCCGGCACCAGTTGCGCGCTCCACCACAACCGGGCTCACAGTTGATGTGCAAACTCGTGTTGGTATACCGGCACGTATGCACAGCGCAGGCTGCCGCCGCTGCACTCGGCCACTCGCATCCCAGGCGGTGCAAGTCATCCCCGGCGCAGTCCCGGAGGTGGTGGCCCTGGCGGCCATGGTGGCCATGGAGGTGGGAAGGCAATTCATGCACGCACGCATGCGGGAGCTGAGGGGCAGTGCAGCGGTTCCCCAGTGGCAGTCCCTGGTGTCGCAAGCCTCACGCCGGGCAGTTGCATGCATGTGGGCGCACCTGCGGGCGTTTGCAGTCAGTCAGTCAGTCAGTCAGTGTTACACGGCGAGGGTTCCTGTAAACCCTCCGCAAGTGCAACGACCCGTGTACGAGCCGGAGGCTCAAGGGTCTCCATTGAAACAACCAAGAACGTTTTGCCTTGTCGACCAAATTTTCGAAAGCAAACCTGCTAGCTGAACCTGGTCACCTTCCAGCATCAGCTTTCGCATACTACCATCCATAGGTAGGTCAAAAGCAGACCTGAGCTCAGAATAAACAGGACACTCCATCAGAACGTGCAGCTCGTCCTCCACCATCCCTGTACGGCACACCTGGCAGACCCGCATGTCCCTCGCAACCGTACTGCAAGTCCTGTTTGCTGCAAGTGGCCAGCAGCCGAGTCGGAAGCGCATCAATTGCTTGTGCTGTGCGGGCGGGATGCTAGCCTTGATATGCGGCAACAAGGTCGGGAGAGCAGCACCATCACGCCACCCAACAGAAAAGGATAACTCTCCAGGTACTCAGTCAGAGCCTGTGACCGCGATGCCTGGGAGGCGAACACCATGCCCTCACACTTACTCACGTTTACCCTCATGCCAAAAGCACTGCAAAAGGCATCCACACGCTTGAGCAGCACCCTCATACGGTCGGTTTGCAAGCCTAGGTTTGCCACGCACAGGGTGGGATGAGGTCGGCACGGCCCACCTGTCACGGTACGCGGCTGAGCTATCCGCGAGCTTAAAAGCTCAGATGACCATTCCGGGCGGGGGCGCCACACCCCTTCTACACTCCCCCTGGCTTCGGGTGGTGGACGGCGGCCTCCTTTGCACCTGGCCGGAGGCCCTTAACACAAACTAATGCTACACGTACGGCGCCTACCCTGTCTTGTTAGCCTGCCTGGTGTGGAGAGGTGATTCTGTGCGGGGGCCGGTTATAGGGCACGTGTCGCCTATGTTCGTTGGAGGCCCTTGGGGTTTCGATGGGGGAGGAGCGAAAGCAGCAACCGGGGGGCCGATACTGGCTAATTCCTCCGTACAGCTGCCTCGTATCCGGTTCCTTCTGGGCAGAAGGATGGTTGGGAACCGCGACAGGGGTGCTGCGTGTGCTCTGTGGGTGCGTCTTGTGGAGAAGCTGTGTGGGGGTGGGACCAGGCTGTGGTAGGGTGAAGTTGAGGCGCGCGCGTTGTGGCCTGGACTTTATGGAGCTTGTCGCTCCGTTCCGTACAGCGAGAGGGGTGGAAAACCCCGTGTCCCTAATGGCCGGGACCAGCTCTGTGTCTCGAGCGGGATGGGGCTGGGCTCTGGAAGGGGACCAAAACTGTAAAACCATACATCAGTCCCCACCTGCATTGCATCCGGCCTGTAACCGTGACCGCGGCGGAGGCACGTCCCGGCTTTAGATTCCCGGGCTCCCGGCTGCCGAACTTGGCATCCCCTGCCTTGCTGTAGCGTGTAGGCGGACCTGCCGTGGCTTGGCCGCCTGCCATGGGGCTGCCCACCTGCCTGCTGCAGTAGTTGTGGTCAGCATCTGGGTGGGAGTCATGGCGGTCGGGTCCATGGCCATACGGTGCGTGGCGCAACAACTCCGGGGGAACGCCCGGGGCGCGCTGCGGGATACCATGCAGCACGGAGGCGGAAGCCAATGTCAGGGTGCCGTCACCAAGTCTGGCGTTGGTGATCCGGAACGCCTCAGACGTTTGCGAATGCACTCGCAATATGAATTCATCCTAATTCCTGAGTAGCATCTTGTCCCCGGAGCGGCGCCGTTCAAACGGCTGACCTTATTGCCGCCGACGGAACATCAGCCATAAGATTGCCTTGCACACATACAATTGGTTGCCATCAAATAATTTGTAGCAGCTGTAGTATAGCTGAAGAGCTTACCCTCGGGCCGGGACGAGAGAGCTGCTGCCAAAAGGATGTTCAAGGCGCTGAAGGCAAGGCGTGTTTCCGTCATCCTCACGACCATCAACAATCACTATTCTACAACTTTAGAGTGTTGCGTCGCGACCCACGCATGAATCTGCGCTGTGACCGCGAAAAACTGGGGTTCCGCGACCGCGGGCCTGGACCCGTGCGTGCTCGCTCGGGGGCTGCCCATCACCACATCAAACGGTTCCTCCCGCCCCTGGCGGCCACACCAGACTCCCGTTACTTGCCATGAATCTGGATGCAACCGTTCCCCAGCCTTCCACCTCCCTCATGTCCCCCACCCGCATTGCCGGCCGCACCCCTCTCCCACACCCGCTGGCTCCTTCCCCTCTCAGCGCACCCTCCCTCCTCCCCTGCCGCTCCCCCGTGTCTCCTCCCTACCATGCACTGCACCCCGACGTCCCGGACCCCACAACCCAGCGCACCGCGCTGCTGGGCGGCCTTGCCGCTGCCGGCACCGCCTCCTACTACGCGGTGACCGACATCGACACGCAGCTGGCCATGGTGTCGGGCGCGGGGCCGCTGGTGCGCCTCATGGACGCGGAGCTGGCGCACGTGTTGGGCATACAGGTGGGCGGGGTGGGGGGTGGGGGGGGGCGTGTCGTGCGGGTTCTTGGGGCTTCACTGCAGAGCGGTGTTATGCGGGAATGGAGGTGGGATGGGGTGAGAAGAGGCCAGGCGCATGGGGCGCTGGGGAGCCGTTGCGTATTGGGTGGTAGAAACTGGAGTGAAGGGAGTTGGAAGCAGAGGGCAGGGTGCACGCATGCCGGGGTAGCCGCAAAGCGGCGAACGTGCGAGTGACGTGGGGACAGGGATGGGTTGTTACGACAATGCGGTAGACGTTGATGGTTGCGTTGACTGGTGATCAGCATTGCGTACAGTGCCCTTTATGTGCGTGTGGCCATGGAAGGTGTCTGTACGGTTGTGTGGTAGTGGGCCGGGTGGTTTGGGCTTGAGCCTGCGGGGCGGGGACGGGAAATCTGAGTGGGAGGGGAGGACAGGGCGTGAGCCTGGTGGTGCTGGTGGTGATGTCCGGCAGGGCTGCATGGAAGCATGGAACCTGTGTCTGTGGGGCCGGGGCTTGGACGACAGCTGGTCACCTGCGGTGCTGAGGGAGCGGCGGAGCCCACCGTGCATGCAGGGCTTTGGGCAGGGGTTGCTGCAGCTAGGTATCGTTGAGGGACGTGGTGCGTGTTGACCAGCACCGGCAAGGGGAAACTGTTGATAAGACTCCTAGCCCAACACACTCCTGCCCATCTGTTACCTCCGCCCCGACCTCTGCCCGTTCAGCCCTCCCCTGCCCGCCCCGCTCTGCCCCACACCCTTGGCCCCAGTTCGCCGCCCGCGGTCTGATGCCCCGCGACACGCGCCCCGACCCGCCCTCGCTGCGCACCAGCGTGTGGGGGCTCAACTTCAGCAACCCCATAGGTGTGTGTGCGTGAACGGGTGACCGCGGAGCGGCAAAGGAACAGAAACAATTACGGGCAGCGGGGTGGGGTGGTTTGGAGTATGGGCCACTGCAGAGCGGCAAAGTTGGAACTGGAAACAGTCGGCGTGCATAGAGCGGGGTTAGTGGGTTGGGAGGGGGGTAATCGCAGAGCGGCAAAGGGGAGGGCACCAGGGTAGTGGGTTGGGAGGGGGGGGGCACCAAGGGGGGGTGTGTATGGCGTGGGGCAAGGGGTTAGGTAGGGCAGGACATGGAATGGCACGGCATGACTTTGGCAGATCAGGGTGAGGCCCAGGGATTCGCTAGACACGATAGGCGCTGGCGGGAGCGGGTGTGTTCAGCGGGCGAGGTGGGCTTGGGCAGGGCACCGATCGCTCCGTGCTGTACGGCGCACTGTTTGCCCGCAGCCACGGCCTGGCTGCTCGCGGGTCGCGGCCCGGCGAGGCCCCCGCCCCCCTATGTCTGCATGCTACAGTATTGGCTGCCCCGGGTCCCGCCGCTGGAGCCCACCCGCTGTTCGGCCCCAACACACCTCAACCGCCACCCTCTCGCCGCTGCCCACCCTGTCCGGGTGCACCCATGAGTCATAACCCTGCCGCTCCGCATGCACCCCCTGACGCTGCCCCCACACACGGCATCCCTGACGGCGCCCCACACACGGCACCTGCCACCCCTCTTCTCCCCGCTGTCTTCCGGTGGTATGGCAAATGCTGTGCCCACGAGTCGATTGATTGCAACCCCATCATGCCCTCCCTCCTCAGGCCTGGCCGCCGGCTTCGACAAGAACGCTGAGGCGGTGTCGGGGCTCATGGGGCTGGGATTCGGGTTTGTGGAAGTGGGTGAGTGGTGGACGGGGGGCGGGAGGGGCGGGGGAGCAGCACGTTACCGGGGGTCGCAGGAGGGCAGGGGGGCGGGCGTGTGTGCGCTGCGTTCCGTGCGCACAGTATGCTGTAGGTGGGGGCTAGGGGGCTGGCTGGGCTCCCCGGAACGCCTTACGGGATGGCGTGGTGGTGATGGGGCCTTTCATATCCACGTCCCAAGGTCTCCTTCCGCGGGTTTGGCTCCCTTGCTCCTGGCCCCCATCCCGTGCCCCCCAGGCTCCGTGACCCCCAAGCCGCAGCCCGGCAACCCCAAGCCGCGAGTGTTCCGCATCCCCGAGCTCAAGTGGGTGGGGCGTGGGGGGGCTGGTGGGGGGTGGGGCAACGGCAGCTTCAGGCAGCTGGGTGGCCAATGCACGGCCAGGTGGTGGCGCGGGGCCCGGGTCTTGGCGTGTTGCTGCATCGCACTGCGGAGGGCACACGGTAGCAGCAAGGAGGGCCTTGGGACCCTCCCAGGCGCACCCGGTGCGCGTGGGCCCTGTGTGCCCGCTGGCGCTCCAATGGAGCGGCAGGCGGCGACAGGGGAGGGTGACAGGGCGCGGGGAATGGGGAGGCGCTGTGCAGTCCGCAACCACAGGGCCGCACGGGACGTGGGGGCAGGGTGTGCATGTGGCCGCCATGTTACTGCCAGGAACCCATGTAATCGTTGAGGTGGCCACAGGCCGCCAGCCCTCTCATCTAGGCCCAGCGCCTTCAAACCCTCACCACCCCCATCTGGCCACTCCCCTTGGCCGCCATCAGGGCCACCATCAACCGCTACGGCTTCAACAACCTGGGGGCGGATGCAGTGCAGGTGGGTGGGGGTGGGGTTTCAGGCACGCGTTTTCAGAGCGCCTGTGTGTGCATGCTTGTGGGTTGGAATGGGGTGGAGGTTAGGGGCGTTGGAACCGTTGCACCGAAGGCTCCTGCCGTGGTGAGGCAAGGGGCCCAAACACCTGCAGTGACAGCAGCCCAGGTCCTTAGGTGTTGGTGTGGTCAAAGGGAGGCGGGGGGAAGAGGTCGGCGGTAGCAGTTAGGCAGGAAAGCCACGGAGCGGGGTGCTGCGGATGGCGCGCGAGAGTGCCAGAGATCACGTGTCCCCTGCGGCCGCCACGTGCGGCCGCCACGTGGCGGGGCACGGTGTTGGCCTAGGCTGCACGTTGAACGGCCGAGCGCCCAATCTAAGCCGCGCCCACGAACACCGTCGATGTTCTGTCGCACTGCTCCCCCGACGCCCTCCCGCCCCAGGACCACCTGGCCGCCTTCGACGCCGCCGTGCTGCGGGACCCGGAGCTTAAGCGGGGTGAGGGGTTGGGAGGGTGCAGCTGCCACTGTCACTGGAACAAGACTTGCTTGCGTTGGGTTCTGTTGCCTGTAGTGGGCAGGACGGGTGTTGCCAAAGCGAGGTGGCAGGGATAGGGCAGGACCTGGGGCGGGGGGCTTCAACACTGCGGCCGGGTGAGGTGCACGACCGGGCACGTGCCCAGGCCAGCTTGGCCGCGGCACACCCACGCGCCCCTTCCCTGCACGCCACCTCGTGTCACACCATCAGCACAGCCAGCTACCCACCGTTGCCTCAGGTGTTGGCCTGCCTCGCGGCTGCCCAACGTCCTGTCATACCTACCCCATCCATCCACTGCACCATCCACCTACATCTCCCTACCTATTCTCAGTGTCCGTCCGGGCGCCTTCCCCCGCGGTCCCCTCCCCCCAGGCCCCCTGGGTGTTAACCTGGGCAAGAACAAGAGCAGCAAGGACGCCGCGCAGGACTACTGCATCGGCCTCACGCGCCTGGCGCAGCACGCGGACTACATCGTTGTCAACGTGTCCAGCCCCAACACGCCGGGTGAGGGGGGTAACCGCAAAGCGGCAAAGGGGAATGGGGTACAGTCGGCTTGCGGAAAGCGAGGTGAATAGCTGCAACGGAAAGCAGGAAACGGCTGAATACTTGGCACGTGAGGGGGTTTCGCACCGGACGATAGCTGGCATCATGCCGGTATTACAGTCGTAACCACCTCCCGGGCACTCAGCCGTGCTGACTGAGCTGGTGCGGAGATGTTGGCAGGTCAGAGCTCACAGCTCCGCAGTGAAGCGCTCGTAAGCAGCGTTTGCGTGTTTCAACCCACCGCGATGCGTTCGAAAGGAGCATAAAGTGCCGGAAGTGGTCAAGGGGCCAGGGGGTGCGACTGCGTGCCGTCATGGCGGCAGCCGCCCTTGACTTTGCCCACACTGCCAACCGCCTCGCTGCCGCGCCTGCCGCGCCCCGCGCCCCTCCAGGCCTGCGCAACCTGCAGGCGCGCAAGGAGCTCGAGTCCCTCATCATGCAGGTGGGGGGGGGGGGGGGGGGCCGGGGCGTGTGGGCCCCTCAAAAGCCGGCACGTGCCCCTGGCCGGCCACATGGTGCCGTTCGCCGCAGCCACCCCATGCCACATACGCACGCACCATGCAAGGCCCACAGCACCATGCAAGGCCCACAGCCCCTGCGGGCCGCAATATACTGCCCGTGCACCGTGTGCAATTAATGTAATGTTTTATTTTGTCCGCTTATTCTACAGTAATGTTTTATTATGTCCGTTCTCCGTTGAGACCAAAAGGGCGCCGCCGCTCCACTTCTCTTCCGAGCCGCCCGGCTCACCTTCAGCCCCCTCCATTTACACGTACGGCAGCTTATCTCTTCGCAAGCCACCAAGCCCCCACGTGCACTTCCACACCAGCCCAGCCATACTCCTCCCACCCCGCCCCCAACCCCCCAGGTCAAGGGCACGCGCGACCGCATGCTGTGGGGGCCCTCGGGGCCGCCGCCGCTGCTCATCAAGGTGCGTGGCCGTGGGTGTTGGGGAGGGTGGGCGTGGATGGCATGGCGGGGGCGCTGTATGCCACGGTCGCGGCAAGCCCCCATACACCCCGCTCTCCCCCATACACCCTGCCCTCCCCCACGCCTTCACCCATCAACCCGACACCACACCCAGCCCCACCCGGCGCACCGGCAGGAACTATACCTGCAAGGCGCGAAGATACTGGACCACAGCACACACCGACTTCTTCCTTTTCGCTAGTACAACTGCCTCCTCGACCTGCCACGTTGACCATGCATCGGCGCCTCACTGGCATCTTTACGCTTCCTTCCCCTCAGCAGATGGCCTACGCTTCCTTCCCCTCAGCAGATGGCCCCCGACCCGTCGGAGACTGAACGTGCCTAACGCTGCCGCTCTGAGGCTTTTCCCACCCCCCCCCCTCCCCCCACCCCCTGCAGGTGGCCCCCGACCTGTCTGAGCCCGACAAGCGCGACATCGCCGCCGTGGCGCTGGCGTGCCGCGTGGACGGCCTCATCGTCAGCAACACCACCATACAGCGACCAGGTGGGGCGGAATGGCGGTGGTAGTTGGGTGCTGTTAGACACGGTTATGCAGTGTGTAGGCTGTTGTGTTGGAGAGTCAATGAGACCCACTGCAAAGGCGATTGGGGAGAACCTTGGGTTGTGTTGCAGCGTGACAGCGGCCCTCAATGCAGCCCCTACGCTGTGGGGCAGGGGAGGCCCTCAGTGCAGCCCCTACGCTGTGGGGCAGGGGAGGCCCTCAATGCAGCCCCTACGCTGTGGGGCAGGGGAGGCCCTCAATGCAGCCCCTACGCTGTGGGGCAGGGGAGGCCCTCAGTGCAGCCCCTACGCTGTGGGGCAGGAGGCCCTCAATGCAGCCCCTACGCTGTGGGGCGGGGAGGCCCTCAATGCAGCCCCTACGCTGTGGGGCAGGGGAGGCCCTCAATGCAGCCCCTACGCTGTGGGGCAGGGAGGCCTCAATGCAGCCCCTACGCTGTGGGGCAGGGAGGCCCTCAATGCAGCCCCTACGCTGTGGGGCAGGGGAGGCCCTCAATGCAGCCCCTACGCTGTGGGGCAGGGGAGGCCCTCAATGCAGCCCCTACGCTGTGGGGCAGGGGAGGCCCTCAATGCAGCCCCTACGCTGTGGGGCAGGGGAGGCCCTCAATGCAGCCCCTTGTGGTGCAATGGAATCAAACGTTCAAGTTCCAACTCCATTCCCCTTTCCCGTGGCCCCACCCCCTCCTCGCAGGCGAGGTTGCGCAGTACCCTGCCGCCCAGGAGGCCGGCGGACTGTCCGGCCCCCCGCTGTTCCCGCTGTCCACCGCCGCGCTGTCCGACCTGTACCGCCTGACGGGGGGCAGGCTGCCGCTGGTGGGCTGCGGGGGGGTGGCCAGCGGGGAGGACGCCTACAAGAAGATACGCGCGGGTGGGTGGCGGCCTGTTGGGAGGTGGCGGCCTAGGAGCGCACCGTAGGGCTGTCGTGGGGGTTGCGGGGAGGGAGGGAGGGAGGGAGGGAGGGAGGGAGGGAGGGAGGGGAGGGGGGAGGGGGAGGGAGGGAGGGGAGGGGGAGGGGGGAGGGGGAGGGGAGGGGAAGGCGAGGGAGGGAGGGAGGGGGAGGCGAGGGGGGAGGCGAGGGGGAGGGAGGGGCAGGGGGGAGGGGGAGGGGGACAAGCCAGGGGAAGGGCGGGGCAAGGGCGCAGGCTCCGTGGGCCGACTATGTTACGGTACTACACGGCAGGTGGGCCTGTGCACCGCCATCGCACACAAGCACACAGCGCACAGCGCCTCTGTACTTACCCTACTCCCATGCCCACCGCCCCCCCACCCCAGGCGCCAGCTTGGTGCAGTTGTACACGTCGTTCGCGTACGAGGGCCCCGCGCTGCTGCCGCGCCTCAAGCGGGAGCTGGCGGAGTGCCTGGCGCGGGACGGCTTCCGCAGCGTGGAGGAGGCGGTGGGGGCAGACCACCCGGACGTCAGGGCCAGGGCGGGGGCGGCGGGCAGGGGCAGGGGGCGGGCGGCGGGGGCGGGTTCCGGGGAGGCGGCGGCAGGGGCGGAGCGTAAGTCGTGGTTCGGGTGGTGGTAGGAGGCGGTAAGCAGGTGGGGCGGCGGTATGCAGCTGGGGTTGTGGGGGAACTAAGCTGAATTGTGGTGCTGAATCGTTGGGACGAGACGTTGGGGAGTGGCTGAGTGAGGAAGTGGTGGCACACTGCCCACACGGTGCTGCCCACACCGCGGGGTCTCGGAACATGAGGCTGCCATGCGGCGCGTCGGCGTGTGTCTGTCCGCAGCGGACGCCACAGGGTTTCGGTGGGGATGGTGAGAGAAGTTTCAGGAGTTTTTGTTTACCTTTCACCTGTGGCACCCGTGCGCCGTGGCGAAGGACTTGCCTTGCCCAGCACCAATGCGAGCATGCGGCCCTGCGCGTCCTGTGATAACCGAAAGCGCGAAGCGTTGGCAAGCTTCTCTGGTGCTGCGCCTCGCTGGTGCATTTGCGCAGGAGTGATGTTGGCGTATGGCATTGGCGGCGGCAACGGCATTGGGCTTGACGGATTGCACGTGGCGATCCTCTTGGGGCCATGGATTACCCAGGATTACCATGGGTCGCGGAGGCAGGTGGTCATTTTGGGCGATATCCGCCAACGGTCAGGCGAGTTGCATACCTCTTCCCTGGGCGCAGTATGTGGGGGGTGTATGGGCATCAGTGGAGCAGACAACACTTTCCGCTGCGCTCAAAGCTGCAGCAGCTAGCTACGTCAGCCAGACAGAACATTCCGGCCGCCACTCAAGGTAACTACCGGTATCCTTCCGTGCACCGGCATGTGCGCTTCATGACGGGACAACACTTCCCGGGCGTGGCCTACCTCCCGATCTCTCTCATGCCTTGCTAGCTGGTGCTGCAGCCTTTAGGGTCTTTACCAGGGCCCCCACCGCCGTCCGCATACGGTATAGGCTCGTTGCTCTTCCACCATGGGATGTGCCATAACACCCTCAAAAGACGTGTTTGCGCAATCGACACTCCAAATTTAGGCACCGTAGGAAAAGATTAGAGCTTTAAGTTTTAGGAGGCCCCATTCAAAAGGCTTCCGCACTACCCTTCCTTTGTCAACCCTACGCCTCCACATCACCTATCCTGTCTACACCGCTCACGCCACGGGGCTGGGGTCCCAGCAGTACTTGTGCCCATCCTCCATCGCCTCCAGTGCTGCCATGTGCTGCGGCCCCAGCCCCCAGTCGGCCCCCAGCAGGTCACCCTCGCCCCATTCCGCCAGCCGCTTGGGTTGCACGCTCTTGGGTATAACCGCACATCCGCTCTGAAGGGGCCGAGAGGGGAGGGGCCGTGGAGGTGTGCGTTGTGGACGGGGGTTGATCTGGCAACGGGTGTTGGCATGCCATTGCAGCTCCAGAAGCAAAGGACAACTCCTTTACTGCACCAACGTGAAGCCCTTGCTTCATATTACTTGCGCCCTACCGTCTGCCCTAAGCATGCCCCCAAGCACAACGCCCAGTGACCCGTCCTTTTCCCATCCTCCTCCTTGCCCCTTCCCCGCCCCCCGGGGGCCCCCACCTGTAGCGCCCACCGCAGCAGCACCTGCGCCGGACTGCGGCCCACCTCCGCCGCCACGGCCCCCACCGCGGGGTGCGCCAGCAGGTCGCCGCAGCCCAGGGACGCGTAGGCCACCACGGCTATGCCTGCGCACGAGGGGAGGAGGGGAAAAGTGGGGCCGAAAGACGGCTGTAACTTGACGCTCCTTGTATGCAGCAACATGAAGCATGTTGCAAAGGAGTATTACGAAATTAGTACATGACATTGCACAGAACAACCAACGCTTATGTACGTGAAGGACAGCTGCTGTACGTCAAAGACCCGAGGGGGAGGCATGCGGCACTACAGGTGGGATGCTGTGGCCGGGGGAGGGCACCGGGCTGCAAAGAGCTGTCTGCATAGAGCCAGTAAGGATGGTCAAGGGTACAAGGCAAAGAAAGCCGGCAGGGTACAGAATTCTTGCACAGGTAAGAGGAAGGGGGCAGCCTGCTAGCTCTTTACATGTACAAAACGCAGTTGCTGTTTGTTTGGCCTCATGCTGCAAGGTTAACAAGGCACCCGGGGCACCCGAGGCCCCGCACCAATGCTACGCTTAGCCCACCGCGACGCCCAGCCCCAACCAGCTCCCGCTGCCCGTGTCCCGGGCAGCCACACGCACCGTGCTGCGTGCACAGCCTGCGCAGCTCCCTGCGCTGGCGCCGCGGGTGCACCTCGAACTGGTTCACCTGCGGGGCCAGGGCGTCAGGGTGGGACAAGGGGGAGGGGCCGAGGGACGGTGAGGTGGCGGGACGACCAGGAAGCTAGCTACGCTCAGAATCAATGGCCCTGGCGGGGCACCTTACCCGCGCCGTATTGCACACACAACCACCTCAACTTTCTGCCAGCCGCCTGCACCCCTGCGTTAGCGGGGATTCTCGCCTCCTGCTGCCCCTGCTCCTCCTTGCCTGCCCGCCATGACCCCTGGGCCTGACGAGCGCATCACGCATGAGCTCCACGCCAGCAGTGCATCACAGTAATTTTTTACGAATTGATGTGCATGTGGCGCTGCGCGTCTCTCCCTCCCCTCTCCCACCATGGGCTTGACCTCCGCTACCCGCAGCAGCTCCTCCACGTGCCGCTCCTCGAAGTTGGACACACCGATGGCGCGACAGCGGCCCTGGGGATAACAGCGCGGCTGCATGCTATCAGTAAAGGCTCCTGCACGTGTGTGCGTGTGTGTGGGTAGGTGTGGGGGGTTGAGGGGTTGCGGGGGTAACGGAACACCCCATGCCATGAAGGGCACCCGGAAACAGGATGTGGGCAACTTGAACCCGATAGGCCCTCCACCTTGCCACACACACCCGTCCACACCCGCTAGGTAAGCCGCCACTGCGTCACCGTGCATTCTGTGGCCAGCATGCCCCTGCTGTTCCCTGACCCTGCAGCGGCATCTCATCTGGGGCCCAGCCCCCACTGCACAGCACGCCGTTTTCCCTACCGCCGCTCCGCACCCTACACCTCCGTCCCCACGCCAGCCCTGCGCCGTGCCACACCGGCCCTGCACTGCCGTACCCTGCCGTACGCCTCCTCCAGCACGCGCCACGTGTCCAGCCGCAGCCGCGCGTTTTCGGGCGAGGCGGGCGGCGTCTTGGCGGCCCCAGGCCAGTGCACCAGCAGCAGGTCCTGCACAGGTCCAAGGTGGTAAGCGGGGTGGGGTGTATGCGGGGAGGGGCCGCCAGGGTCAGCGTCGTCGTCGTCATCCCTGGTATGATGCAGTTGTCGTCTCTGTCGCACCCGCAGGTACATCTACGCGTTCTCGTGCGCCCACTCCTCGCGCTTCCGTCATTTTTCAGTCTTCCGCACTGCTAGGGGTCGGCATGGGCCCCCAAGCCCCCATCCCCCACCCCACCCCTTGGCATGCATCGTTACCTCCTACGCGGCACCTACCTCGCAGGCACCGCGCACACCACGCCTGTACGCTGCGCCGCCTCCCACCTCCAACACTCGCAAAGCAGCCCCAACCTCCTTTACTTACGACACATGCGCCCGGCAGCTGACGCAGCACGCCTGCATGGCTCTGATGTCGTACTCCGCACTCACGCAGCGTTCCCTTCCCTCAACCACTGTGCCCGGCCGCCAGTGTGCCCATGTGCGCGTTCGAGCCGTTACAGGTGGCAGCAATGAGTTTCGCTAGAGATGACATCGGTCAAACTTCATTCAAATTGCCACTTAGCAACATACAGCACGACACACTTGGGTAACGCCGTGAGGTCATCCCCAGCCCCACCACGTAGTCGGTCCCCAGGCGCTGCAGGATGCCCTCCACAGCCGCCTCCGCGCGCACCCGGCCCATCTCATACGGCGACAGCTTGCTGGTCACGAACACTTCCGATCGGGGCAGGCCGGTGGAGGACAGCGCCTCGCGGAGGGGGGCCTCGTTCTGACGGGGCAAGGGGCAGGGATAAGGGGCATGGAAGTGGGGGGACTGGGGCAGACGATTGGCGGTGCGCAATGTGCCGTGGATGCACTGTGAGGGTGTGTCAGTAATGGGGGCATGCGCTGTACGAAGTTGCCCACCAGGAGAATGCTAAGCTGCATCGCCATGGGTTCTGGGTGCAGCAGCTGGCCGGCGAAGGTACTCCCCTGCCTGCTGGGAGCCCTGTGTCCTGGCCGCAGGCCCACCTTGTATATTGAGGCAGTGTCGATATGTCTGATGCCCAGCTGCAGGGCGCAGCTCACAGCCGCGCGCGCCTCTGCGCCCCCGGCCCGGAAGGTGCCCAGACCCACAGCCTTGCGCAAGGGGCGGCGTGGGATTGGGCGGGGGCTGGGTGAGAGTTCCTGAGTACTTCGGCAAAGAGTGCTTCGGCTGGCGCTGAGGTAAGCCGCGTAGTATGAGTCATGATGCATGTGATTGTCTGGATGCGTAAGCTCCCCTCACCGGCAGCTCAACGCCGTTGTGCAGCACCAGGGTGCGGGGCAGCGGGCCGCCCATCCCGGCAGGTCGGGAGTGGTTTCGGAGAAGGGGGTCGTGCGGCCGTAGGGTGTACTGCTGCAGTGATGCTGCCTGCCCGTTGCTTACGAGCGGTGGTGCTTCTAGCGGTGGTTTGCGGGCGTGCAGCTGCCCCTTTCGCAGCGTAGCTCGTGCTAAAGGGTCGCGCAGGGAATGTCAATGTCGGAATAAAAAATTGAGTAAGGATGTTACACATGTGCATTGTAACATCGTGGTCTCATTGGTCTTTGGGTCTTTGTTTGTTGGTTCGGTTCCCGCATGGGCGCACTGCTCAGGTCTTGACGCCTTGCCCTGTATAAGTGTCTGCATATATGACAGGTGCATTTACCGTGTACCCTATGTAACGGAGTTAGATGCTTGCCGCCTCGCGCTCGGGGACAGCGGCTCCGATCTCACAAGCCCCTCGCATACTTCGAGCAAGTCGGGTAGCTGCCTCTCGCAGCCCCTTAATACACTCTAGGTCCCATATAACTGCTACTTCTCGTCCCTCAGTCGGGGGCGGTTCGCAGGCTCCCGGCCAAGCGCATTGGCCTCTGGGCTCTAAGCTAGACACGTCAGACCTACGCGGCCGCCTCGCGTGCTGCGTTTCCAACGTAAAAGCAACCACAGTGGTGGTGCGAGATACTACACTCCGTCTCTCGTCCGCTGTCCGGCTCGCTGGCCGTGGTTCCATAGCCAGCTGCAGCCCAGGCGTGCATACCCAGACACAAGCCGGCAGGCCACAGGCTTCGTTTGTCTCCACCTCATCCGTCGGCACCTCTGCTGACGACAGCGACGTCGGCTCAGGATCAGACACTGACGCACAGCCTTCGCGCCGTGGTGGCAGGGCCGGTAGCAGCAAGGCCAAGAGTGAGTCCACAGGCCAAGGGATGCAAAGTGCCCTTGCTCCCATTGCCTGTCAGCCTCTTACACTGGTGCCGATGTTGCGAGCTCCTGGAAACAGCAGAGTGCTGCGTGTTTGGCTACATCCCCTGTATACAGCAGGTGCGTGTGCACCATACGCTGTCCTTCATTGGTTGGGCACCGGTGTCCTCTGCTCGTCCGTCCCACCCCTACGTTGCCTCCGTCCCGTCCCCTCCTTCACCCTGCCTCTTGCAATGGCGCATCCCCAGTGTCCGGTTCCTCCTCCAACGCCAAGATCAAGCTGCTTTGCCTGCACGGCTATATGCAGAGCGCCGAGGTGGGGCGGGAGGACTACTTGCACGCCTCCATCGCGTGTCGAGTATTACAGTATGTGTCTGGTCCTACTGGCCTCGTGGCCGCGCCTGCATTGTGTCGTACTCGCTTACCGTACACAAGATGCTAGCCATGGCGCTGACCGGGGCAAAGCAGATTCGCACGGGCAGGGAGGGGCGGCTGTTTTGGTGCGGTACCTCCTCACAACGCACCACACCCTTGCATGGCCAGAGTCATGTTGGTACCTCGATGCCAGCGAAGCAGTCGCGGAAACGCAGGTGCCCCTTCGCGCCCATTCCCCGCTATTCAACGGCGTGTTCCACGGCGTCCTCCATGTGCGAGAAGCCTCATTGCAGCTCCTATTGCGCATTGTGCCCATGGTCCCATACCGTTGCTGTTCATCCGCAGATCTTCCGCAGTCGTGTGGGCTCGCTGCGCAAGGCGCTCAAGAGCCGCGTGGAGTTTGTGTTCGTGGATGCACCCTTTGAGGCGCAGGTGGGTGGCGTTTGTGATGTATGCTGTGTGCTGGGGTGGTTGGCCTTGGTGGAAGGCCCGTGCCGGCTGGTGCACTCCAACGCTCAGGTGGACAACTCAACAACTGACAACGCTTAGGACACTGTCCCACAGATGCAGTCTGTACCATTGGATTTCTACCATTGCATTTGGGTGCGCATCCACGCTTTAGAGACGCTATCAAACTCCCCCGCCCCCCCCCCCCTTACGCATACCAAAACAAGCAAGTGGCGACTGCCTGGCCTTGTGCCATGCTTAATGGCGCCGGCTGCTCGCTGCCTTACACGTGTCGATGCCCCCGCCTCTCCCGCCCCAGGGCCTGCCCGATGAGGATCCGGACGAGGTTCAGGGCAGCCGCGACGGGCGCTCCTGGTGGCAGTGGACCGACACGGGCCCCGCGGGGCGGCCGTCCAGGGCAGCCAGCTACACAGGTGCGGGGCGCGGGCGGCCGACGATGGGGTGGGTTGGTGCGGTGCAGGACGCGCGCCGCGTGGTGGTAAGGGGCTGTGTGGCGGAGGCAAGTTAAGCGGAAGGCTGCATTTAGTCGAGTTCGTGATGTGTGAAGAGGGCAGAAATGCCGCTTTGGCGCTGCCGAGGCCTGCGACTTACGGTACCACTGGACGGTCGGTCCATGCGGCGGGGCTGGTGGCCTGAAGCCTTGCCCCCCGCGTCCCCTTTGCGAGCCCGGCCCTTGGTGGGTCGCCTTGGTGCCGTGGCGGGACTTGGGTCACCAGCCGAAACGGCTGAAGGCCGGGCTGAGGGCTCCGCCACGTTGCCTGGAGCACGTGTGCACCGCGTCCGTCTGCCTCGGGCAGCTGCGGTTGCGTCCCAGCAAGGGGGTTGGCCGTTGTGGCAAGAAGCGAGCGCAGCGTTATTACGCAGTGCCAAGGATGGAGGGTGCTGTGGACCTGGAAAGGTGTCGTGTGTGGGAATGGGCCTGGCCGGGCAAGAGAGAAGGGAAGGTAGCCCGCCTGGGCCAGGGGCAGCAAGTGGTGCATCATCGAAGAGGAGGGAGTTGCAGCTGGGCGCCTGGTCAGCATGTCTAGACACCTTTTAGCAGGGTGCCCGTCGGCCCGTGAGTGTTGCTTTTTTCTTTGTCGGGGCCGGATGTACCCTGCTGAGTGCCATTCGGTTGTCGCGGTACAGCACGCCTACACGCTCCGTTTTTGGTTTTACACGGGGGACCCCTTCGGTCGGCTCCGAAACCACCACCGAAAGCTCTTGCATTCTGTACTTATGCAGCCAAAATGATGGATGTGGCATGCCGATGTACGACAGCCGCTCCGAAGCCGGGGCCCGCTTGGTTAGCTCAGTCGGTAGAGCGTACGGCTGTTAGCCGCGAGGCACCGTAAGGTCGACGGTTCGAACCCGTCACTAAGCGATACTTGGGGTCGTAGCTCAAATGGTAGAGCGCCCGCTTAGCATTTGCGCTAGGCGCCCGAAGTGTGCGGGAGGTAGGGGGATCGATGCCCTCCGACTCCATTTTCCGAGGCGGTTTCTTATTGCGCTGGTCGCTGGGAGTGCCTATTTTCGCATGCCATGACATACAGGCGGTACCTGGCCGTGACACTCGAGTCCGGAGGTCGTGGAGTGGGTACATTGTCAGGGAAGTCGAGGGACTGCGTGGGTGGTGCTCAATGCTGGGCGGGTGCAGGGGTCCCTGGGGCGGGTGTGACCAGGGAAGCTTCCCTGCTGCCATCAGCTCAACAGCGAGACAGGCTTGTATGACCATGTTGCTGTGGCAGTATCGTCGCGTTGATTGTCCCGCTGTGAGACGTGTTTTTGCAACCGTCACTGGCCGTGTTGCTGAGGTTGGGAGGTGAAGGCGGTGGACCATGGTTGACGGGTGCGGGCCGATCGTTATGAGGGCGTGTATCAGGCCAAGTCGGTGTATCTGGTAGCTGGCGAGGTGCTGGCTGCCATAGTGAAGTGGTTAAAATTGTCTCGTAATCCAGTTCGATTCTGGCCAAAGGGGGAATCAAGTTGTCCACAGGCTGAGGTTGGGACGTCCGTCGCCAGTTGGTGTGGTGCTTCTGCTACGATTCTGCATCTGCCTGGCAGCCATACCCAGTCACCAAGGGGCGTTTGATCCAAGGCTATTCTCTCCCTTACTTGCAGGATGGGAGGTGGCGCAAGAATCACTGCTGGCTGCACTGAAGGAGCATGAGCCGGATGGTACGTAGGAGGCGGGCTGGTGTGGTAGGCTGCACATGCCGTCAGTATGTTGCGGAATCTTTGACAGGAGCTCTCCCCTGTGTACCTCAGCTGGCTGCTGTACTGAATGTTCCCCCAAGCTCTTGATGAAGCATCCAACGCTTGACTAGCCCTTCCCTCCAACGGCCAACTCCCATACATGGCATGCCCATCCTAGCTGTGCTGGGCTTCAGTCAGGGTGCTACTGCGACCGCCCTGCTGCTGGCGCATCTGGCCTCTAGCCAAGCACCACAGCCCTGCAAGCTTAAGTGCGCCATCATGGTACGCATACCGGTAATGCATCCGTACGGAATGACAAGTAAAGGACCATCTTCAGCAAGAGGTGATGACCGGCGCACTGTGCAACCATAAGCCCACCAATGTACTCTAGCTGTGTGTGACGCAATTTCTTGGTTCATGCACGCATAGTCTTTGCCTCGTAAAAGAGTGCAATTAAGTGCAAGGTTTTATCAGGTGCTTGGAAATGAAGTTACAATCCCAACCCACGTGTCCTCGCAGGTTGCGGGCTTCCTGCCACGAGACTCCACTGTGGCTCAACTGGTGCAGCAGGGCGGGCCGCTCAACACAGTCCCCAGCCTCTTCATCACCGGCACATCCGACACACTGGTGCGCTACCACCTGAATGGCACATGCTCTTTCCTCTCCCTGTCTGCGTGACCATGCTTGTAATCAGCAGCTCTACGTGCCCTGCTGTAGGTGCCCCCGGACCGAACGAAGCAGCTGTTTGACTGCTTCAACCCATCAGTGGTGTCAACGTACACGCACAGCGGCGCACACTTTGTTCCGACGTGCAGGTGGGAGCAGTCTGTAGGCAGCAGCATAAGCAGTTAGCATGCAATTACGTAGTGCCCATAAAACCGCCGAAGGCTGCCGGCATTCCGTTAGGAGTTGTAGTGCACCAGTACTTTCCATGGCTTACTATGTCACGCACCAAGGCCTACTGCCCGGACAACGTCCTTCACTTGAACCGAACAGTGAAACCTCACCAAATAATGTGCTATCGCGCCTTGCCCTCAACAGCGGCGAGTTCAAGAGCTCGCTGAGTGCTTTCCTGGACGCAGCAGCGGCTGGCAGCCCGTTGCCCCCCTTGCACCGCGTGGCCAGCACTGCCGTCGTGGGGAACGCCAACGGCAACGCAAGTGGCGGCGGCGGCAGCGGTGGCATGTCCGCCTCGCAATCGGCCAACAGCCTCGTCAGCGCCGACAGCACCACGCCGGCATAGCTGCCGCCCGGGCACCTCACATAACAGCCCCGCCTCGACCCTTCAGCATGGGTCACACCCGCAACACGCTGGGGTAGCCTGCACATACAGAGCCGGGGTATAAAGCTCATGTTGCACCTCTGGTACTTGGCAACTACGGCGGCCAAGAAGAGGGGAAAAGCAGCGGTGGAGCTCAATTTGGCCAGTGCAACGCAGAATGCTGGTAGGCAAATACGCATGCCCTGCATTGTTCAGACACGTGCATGGACGCCTATTGGGTCGACACATATTCGTCTGTCACATGTAACGTTCTTTGGCGCTTGCCTGTACAAGTACAGTAGAAGGTAGGGTCAGGAAAGCTGCCGAGGGCTCACGCACCTGGCATGAGGCAACTCCCAATATCCCAGAGCTAGTGGCCAGGCAGTAGCGTTGCGCAGGACACCCAGCAGTACCGGTAGCCTGTGATGCAATCGCCATCCTGCAGTTATTAGGAAGGGGCCCTTCTCGATGACAGTTAGGCTAGATTGTACAGCCGCAGACCTGCATAAGTGCATTGCGATCCTTGGCAGGTGGCTGTCGGGGTGGTGGGTGTGGTACAACACCCCGACCGGAGGGGATCCCCTGTGTAAAACCTAACCTAACAAGGTGACTTGACGATGCTGCTGGGCCTGGGCCAAAACTACCAAGCTACCATCCTCCTGGTCTGTATGCTTTGCACACGCCTTCAGCAAGGCAGGAGCAACAAACACCCCGTCCATGCTTGAGCCCTGGGTGCAGCGTGCTGGGGTTTGCGTGTGGCCTCGCCTGTGCCGTCTCTCAGGTGGCTCTTCGCCCTTGTGAGGGGGCGTGCCCTTATTTTTGGGGGCCGCTCCCTTGCCTTGAGGACCCTTACAGGGTCTCCGTGCTGTGAGCCGGCTCTGCGGAGCGGCGTATCAGTGTAAACACCGTACGACCCCGAGTACGGTAACACTGAAGCCCAGAAAAGCACCCATCTGCCGTCAATGCTCACATTTCACCTCGACAACAGACATTGTAGATCTCCTCAAGCTGTAACCGCCAGCCAACACTTACATGCCCGTCTCGCTGTTGAGCTGGGAAGCTTCCCTGGTCACACCCGCCCCAGGGACCCCTGCACCCGCCCAGCATTGAGCACCACCCACGCAGTCCCTCGACTTCCCTGACAATGTACCCACTCCACGACCTCCGGACTCGAGTGTCACGGCCAGGTACCGCCTGTATGTCATGGCATGCGAAAATAGGCACTCCCAGCGACCAGCGCAATAAGAAACCGCCTCGGAAAATGGAGTCGGAGGGCATCGATCCCCCTACCTCCCGCACACTTCGGGCGCCTAGCGCAAATGCTAAGCGGGCGCTCTACCATTTGAGCTACGACCCCAAGTATCGCTTAGTGACGGGTTCGAACCGTCGACCTTACGGTGCCTTGCGGCTAACAGCCGTACGCTCTACCGACTGAGCTAACCAAGCGGGCCCCGGCTTCGGAGCGGCTGTCGTACATCGGCATGCCACATCCATCATTTTGGCTGCATAAGTACAGAACTCAAGAGCTTTCGGTGGTGGTTTCGGAGCCGACCGAAGGGGTCCCCCGTTTAAAACCAAAAACGGAGCGTGTAGGCGTGCTGTACCGCGACAACCGAATGGCACTCAGCAGGGTACATCCGGCCCCGACAAAGAAAAAAGCAACACTCACGGGCCGACGGGCACCCTGCTAAAAGGTGTCTAGACATGCTGACCAGGCGCCCAGCTGCAACTCCCTCCTCTTCGATGATGCACCACTTGCTGCCCCTGGCCCAGGCGGGCTACCTTCCCTTCTCTCTTGCCCGGCCAGGCCCATTCCCACACACGACACCTTTCCAGGTCCACAGCACCCTCCATCCTTGGCACTGCGTAATAACGCTGCGCTCGCTTCTTGCCACAACGGCCAACCCCCTTGCTGGGACGCAACCGCAGCTGCCCGAGGCAGACGGACGCGGTGCACACGTGCTCCAGGCAACGTGGCGGAGCCCTCAGCCCGGTCTTCAGCCGTTTCGGCTGGTGACCCAAGTCCCGCCACGGCACCAAGGCGACCCACCAAGGGCCGGGCTCGCAAAGGGGACGCGGGGGGCAAGGCTTCAGGCCACCAGCCCCGCCGCATGGACCGACCGTCCAGTGGTACCATAAGTCGTAGGCCTCGGCAGCGCCAAAGCGGCATTTCTGCCCTCTTCACACATCACGAACTCGACTAAATGCAGCCTTCCGCTTAACTTGCCTCCGCCACACAGCCCCTTGCCACCACGCGGCGCGCGTCCTGCACCGCACCAACCCACCCCATCGTCGGCCGCCCGCGCCCCGCACCTGTGTAGCTGGCTGCCCTGGATGGCCGCCCCGCGGGGCCCGTGTCGGTCCAGTGCCACCAGCAGCGCCCGTCGCGGTCGCCGTCCGGATTCGTCATTGGCCCTGGGACGGGAGGGGGCAGGAAACGAAACGCAAGGCTGAGGACGTCCGGACCTATAAAGGCCCATTAGCAAGGTTATTCATTGAAAGTAGGCGTGCTAGAAGCAATGGGCTCGTAGCGAGGTTCTCGCAACACGATCTGTGTTTTCTGTGGTTTGTCTCTCTTCTGGCGTCAACGAAGTCCACCTCCCCTTTGGGCACTGGAAAAAGGCGTTAAGCAAGGCCCCCCGATGCAGCTCACCGCGAAAGGTCATGCCGAAACCTTTCTGGCCCTCCACTGCCCAGCAAGCCGAGGCGCCCATGTTAAGCTATACGACAAGCAGAACACTGGCCTCAGATAATGTGGGAGGCTCATCCCAAGGGCATGCATAGTATTGACAGGCCTCGGCAAACTCCGACACCGAAAGGAGGCCATTCAGGAGCCTTGAAGAAGGTGTAATATGCTTAGGAGCTTCCATTGGAGCATCCGATAAGTCTCTTGCGCTATCACGTATCGACTGGCCAATTAGGATGCAGGCGGATGTTCGTAGATGCCGCAGCCCACAGTTGCACGACGCTACCGCACCTCTTTCGCTTGCGCTGATCACACAACTTGCATGGTGCTTGCCAGGAGATGTGTGGTGGTTGCAGGTTTATCTCTCGCCCGTGTTCGTGTTTGTTTGGCAGATTAGCACAGGCGTGCGCAAGGTTGGCATGCGGTCAGGCACATCTGAGAGGTGGGACGCTGCCTGTGGGAGTCCTCACTGCACCTTCTAGCCCCTGCATCCGCCCTGCTCTGGTCCATTGACCCCGCAGCACACGGCTGGGGGATACATACGTGCAATGCATGTTCTTACCATACCACCCCGCTTCGTTGGCACCAGCGACCGCAAACACAGGTCGTGAGCAATCTGGCAATGCAGTTGAGCATGCCCGCGACAAGAGACAGCCAGGGGACTGGAGGACAGCACACGTGGTCCTGCAGCTCTCGGGCAATCAGTAATGTACCGGTATGTGCCTCAGTCCCAATTCATCCCCTGCCTGGACCCCAGACCTGCTCACGAAAGACCCAACACTCAAGGTCGTGTCCTCGGCTCCCGGCTATCCCCAAACCCCAAGGCGTTCTTCACATCTGAATTCCACACCGCTCCCACTGTATACAAAGGAGTTTTCGATCTCTGGTGCTCAAGCATGTTGAACGGGGCAATGGTTGCGCAGACACTAGGATAGCCCTTGAGCCGGTATGACGGTACTGGATAAGCGTGTGAGCTTGCACAACGGGCTCAGCAGCCCAAGTGCTGCACCGCAACAACCATGCTCGGTGCTGGTATCAGGGCATACATATAACCGGGGCGGCACTCCAGGCCTGTTACGGCGTGCTCAGGCCCCACTGCACCACCTGCAACGTTGCGCGACAGCCCTACTTCGTCAGAAGATCACAGCTTACGTGCGGGTTGGGTTCGATCCTGGCAAGCACACGTGAGCTAATATAACGCCCCGTCAACGTCAGCAGCCGGCCCAACCCAAAACACTGTAGATAGATAGCGGGCGGGCGGTCCCCGCCAGGCAAGAGCAACACAGCCAGATAGGGACATCACACAATCGGCAACCAGGTATCAACAAACTCAGGCGTGAGGCGCAACCACAAACATGCTCGTCATGGCGCCCGGTGCTAGTCACCGGCGCGTGCGTCTTAGACAATGCATGATGTCTGCTGTTTAGGTGCACTGGCCCTGCTCAGTT